>CM076578.1:1880739463-1881093128 GCA_034641835.2 Pinus albicaulis
CCATGCCATCCATCTTAGCTTCCATGCCATTCTTCAAACCATCCATCTTAGCTTCCTCACCTTTCTTCAAACCATCCATCTTAGCTTCCATGCCTTTCTTCAAAACTTCCATTTCATTTTTTGTTGCTCTTTGTGAGAGAGAAATTTGGTGCACTTTCTCTTGTAATTTTGATATGTCATGTAGCGCTTCTTCCTCTTCATGAGTCATAGTAGAGCCTTCTGAAGGCTTAATGGGTGTAGAATTATTTTTAGGTGGCATTTTAGAACCCAATACTGATATATATTCTTTAATGTGCCCTTGGAATCACTTCAAACTAAATTTTCACACAAGACTTATGCAACATGAAAAAAAATAAAAATAAAAATAAAAATAAAAATACAAACCTTTTTCCATCTTTTGAGGAGCTTTATATTGAAACTGAATTATCTCTGTGATTTAGGATCTACAATATCGGAAATTTATCTCTAAAGTAGCCCTCTGAATCTTCTTTCGAATGCCACAGGTCTGACCTGATTTGGATTCTTCAAGACAAAGTTATGCCGAATCTCCCACGATGACCTAATTATGGATTGGTTCAGTAGAGCGAACTTGTACGACTTGCCACATGTCACTGTTTCCTCATTCGGCTATAAAATTGATACACAAGAAACTACAGTCCATGTACATGCAACCGCTTTTGCAGAATTCCAATCCAACATTCAGAGAGAGAGTTATGACGATTTTCCCACGGTCGCCTCTTTGAGATGAAATTTGGGAGCCTGAAACAATCATAACTTCTACAGATCATATCTCCAAAAATATTTCGAACCAAGATCTGAACTTTTTACAGGAGTTCCCTCAGGATTTCGGCTTCGCTCTGTGAAAATTTCAGCTTCTGAAATGTTTTATACGAAAATTTATAGCACGAATTCCACGATGACCTGTTTTAGTTGAAATTCAGGAGCCTGAAAAAACCCTGACTTCCACAGATCATATCTCCTAAAATATTGCGAACCAAGATCTGAACTTTTTACACAACGTTCCTCAGGATTTTAGCTTCGCACTGTAAATTTTTTAGCTTCTTAACCTTTGTAGAAAAAAAAATTATAGCGAAAATGCCACGATGACCTGTTTGGAGCAGCGAAACCTTAGAATCCAAAGCTCTGATACCAAATGTTATGAAAATAGCTCCAAAAAAAGAAGAAAAGAGAGATCAACGCTTTAGAAGTAGCCACTTTGAGCGGGAAACCTCCAATACATTACATAAATGAACAATTCTTGGATGATACAAATAACAAAACCCCTTTCTATATATAGGAGTCCATGGGGTCACAATATAATCCTAGTTGACCTAACAATAATAATGTAAGGGCGCAATAATAACAATATTAGGGTTACAGGGGTACAAAAATAACAATAATGGGGTTACACTAACAATAATAAGGGACTATACTAGTAATATAGGGACCTAACAAAATGAAGCTCATTTTTTGTAACTATTCATAAGTTATACTTGTAATTTTTTGACTCTGACATTTTATGAGAAGAAATAAATATTCAATTGTGGTTGTTATATGTATAATATTTGTATAATGTGATTTTCACTTCATTTTTATGTGAATCATTTAAGTTTTGAAAAAAACTATAATTATTATTAACTTTTCACATAAAATTAACAAAATTTGCTAATTTTTATACTTTTTTTGTTACTTTTTTCCTATAAAAATGGTTTTTTGACTTGTCAGTTTTAGAAAAAAAGACACAAAATGTGTATATTTTTAGTTATTTCTATATTGAAAATGTGTTTTTTATGTAAATTGTTAAAAATTCTTGCTTTTTTAGTGGTAATTATTTCATGTGCAATGAAATATTATTTAACAATATATAATTAGATAGAAGATTGACAATTTAAATTTTTACCTTTTTTGTTTTTTTTACAATGCAAAAAATCAAATATCTCACTAAAAAAAATAAAAGAAAAAAAAGAAAACAAATAGCTGAAAAACACTTAAACAAAACATGTAAGTGAAAATAATTATTAGCATTTAATAGATTAGAAAATTTAAGTAAAAAATAAGTCTTCTAAAAAAAGGGGATGATGTTGGAATCAACACTTTTCAAAATCAACATAAAACACTAACATTTTAAAAATAATTTCTATACTTGGTACATAAGAAAATTTAATGTGTAAAAAACATGTTAAAAAAAAATTAAGAGTATTTTGAATCAGCACTTTTCAAAATTGAACCATTTTTTGCTACCTAAAAAAAGCGGGTACTCGTTTCCATTCCTGTTTCAAAGTTTACATTGTTTCATGTAAATCATCCTCCTTTGCATGCTTTAACAAGTATTAAACAAGGGTTTCAGTGGGGATTCAAACAGTAGAAAGCCTTCGACACACTGAAAAAAAAGATAAGTACTGCACCAGTATTGCCATTGCCAGATTTGTAGCAGCCATTCGAGATATAAATAGATGCAAGTAACTCTGCCATGGGAGATGTGTTGCTCCAACACAAAATACCTATATGATTTCATTTTGAAACTTTTACTTCAGCAGTAGCTAACTATCCTACATACGATAAATAATTATATGCACTAGTTCAAAGCGTAAAGAAGTGGAAACACTATTTTCTTGGTAAAGAAACCTTTATTTCACACAGATCATCAACCACTACAATATTTACATTCACAAACTAAGTTGTAAAAATCAAGGCATTATTGTTGGATGGGTTTTCTACAGCAATTTCATTTAGTAGTTAGATATAAGAAAGGCGTACATAATAAAGTTGCTAATTTATTATCAAGACCAGTCATCAATGCATCAACAATTCTTAAGCACAATGTAGTATCACATGAAGGATATATTGAACAATATGCTAATGATGCGACTTTAAGGAAATTTATGCAACTTTAAAAAATGGAAAGAAAAGGGAAGCATTTGATTATCATATCCATGAAAAAAATTTATATGATCTTGGAAAATCGTGCATTCTAATGAATAAATGAGTCATGCCATAAGAGAAGCACATACTTCTCTAATTGCAAGACATTTTGGCGTCAACAAGACATTTGCACATCTTCAAAGATTTTATTATTTGCCAAGAATGATTGATATTGTATCAAAATATGTAAAGGGATGTTCTATGTGTGCTATTATCAAACCTAGTAATAGAAAGTTTGGATTGTATACTCCATTACCTATTTCATCTAGTCCATGGGAAATAATTTCAATGGACTTTGTAGGAGGATTACCTATGTCTAGAAAAAGTCATGACTACTTGTATGTAGTAGTGGATAGGTTTAGTAAAATGTGTATTTTAATACCATGAGCTAAACATGTCACAACTGAACAAACAACTAAGTTGTTCTTTGAAAATGTATGGGTTCATTTTCAATTGCCCACATCAATTGTATCTGATCGGGACACCATATTTGTTGGTCAGTTTTGATCAAGTTTGTGGGAATTCATGGACACAAAATTGAAGAAGAGTACAACAGTTCATTCGCAGACAAGAGGACGGACAAAGGTAGTCAACAAAACAATGCTTCAATTGCTTCAAGGATAAAGCAACAAGCATCCAAAACTTTGGGACGAACATCTACCTAACATACAACATGCACACAATCAAGAAAATCACTTTTCTACTCAGTGGTCTCCTTTAGAGACTTGTTTTGGGTATTTAGCTAAGTCTCCTTTGGAATTTATTTTTGGAAAATATGTTGTAACAAATGGGTGAAGTGGGAAGGAAAAAGCTAGTCACTTCATCGAGCATATTCAGTTGATACAACAAGAAATTCAAGAAAAACTCAAGAAAATTCAGGCACAATACAAAGCAAGACATGACCAGCACAGGGTGGATCATAAATTCAAGGTGGGTGAGAAGGTTTGATTACACATCAGCAAGGAAAGAATTCAAGGTGAAGGTAAAAAGTTGAAACCAATCAGATATGGTCCTTTCAAAATCTTGGAAAAGATTGGTAATAACGGTTTTCATTTAGAGTTTCCACCTTAAATGAAATTTTATTCCATCGTAAATGTGGAAATTTTGCGCCTTTATGAGCCTTCTATGATCGATGATGAAAAATAATGAATTCAAGTACCATCCATAGAATATTTTGCTCCATAATACATGAATGAACTTCAAGAGGATGTAATTTTGGACAAAAGGGTCAGAACTTCAAGACACAGAGATGTGGAATACCTGTGCATTAGAACAAAAGGAAAAAATTCCAACAAGGATTGATGGACAGAAACAGGGAGAGTGAAGGAATTATATTCTCACTTGTTTTCAAAATAAAACCAACTTTTTGTGGTCCAAAATCTTCTCGAATGGGAAGGAGTGATCTAGGTGGATCAAAGAAAACACTCATCTTCAAAAGGCTTCAAATGTGTCAGCACATGGTTCCATGTTGAAGTTATCGATGATACACACCCAACACCATGAACAACATGTCAAATGGACATCGCATGCGAATTCTATGCTTCGTTGAAGTTTGTCTAGCTTTTGCAAAAAACGCGGATGGTGCCACATAGCACCATGAGTTTGCAGTGACTGGGTGCACACAGTGGACAACATGGCCAATCCGAAGCTGCCATGTGGTAGCTTGGATTGATACCATATGTCTCAAATTATTAAAAAAAAAGGCTTCGAGGGAATCGAACCCTTGACCTCCAAATCTGGCAACGTTTTCATAAAATTCGGCTAAACCACGAATTCCAGTGGGAATTTCATGTTAAGAAGCTGGATTCAATCATATTTATTGTTACAATAAGTTGGTTTGTAAAATTATATGGGGGACAGAGCCCCCCATAGTTGGTGGCTCCGCCACTCCTACCACCATACATATCATATGCATTAAACGACGCGTGGAGGATAAGATTTATACGCGGGGTGATAAGGTTTAAAAACCTTAAAATATATAATATATCACATATACATGAGAGATAGCACATGATACACACCACCAATCAGGGTTGAGGGGAGTTGAAACTCCGACCTCCCTTCCCCCACTTAATCTATTTAACCACTGCGCCAAGTGCAATTTTGTATAAGGAGAACGAAATTTTATTATTGGAGTTGTAGGAAATAGGAGCGCCAACTAAATTTAGCATACCTCCACTACAGATAGTGGAATTGCTCCAATTTGGTGGATTTTCTCAAATTTGGCAGAACTGCAGGTGGATATTGACTTTTGGGAGGTCCAGAGGTCACCTGGTCCAAATATGGTCAAATTTATACTCAAATCTCATGATTTTTCGTGTTGATTTCGATTCTGCAGTCCTTTTCTACATCTGAACCTCTAATTTTGAGTTCATTGCTATAAGTGCACATTTGAAGCCTAATAAGAGTGGTTTGTTGATTGAGAAGCGACCCGAAGAGGTAGTTAGGGAGGTTCTGGTGAAATTCGTAATCAAATACTATGTTGTTTGTTTAATTTTGCTCAGATTTGGCTTTATGTTCTTTTATTTATGTTAATTCACAATCTTATCGATCCGTTGCACAAATTAACATAAATGGAATTTTTAAATATGTCTGTAAAACTTTTTTGACAAATTGATCATTCTAAGGATCACATGACTGGATTTTATAATGATTAAAACATGGGTCGTTTCCATACCGCTACATCAAGAGATATAAATGACATCCATAACCATAAACAATGATTTCAACAATGAAATTATTTTTGTATCATAACCATGATACTCATTAGAAATCATCATGCTCCAAATGGGCATCTACAACATTATCATCTAATAGAAACAACATAAAAAGACATAATAGAAATGAACATCCTCATCATCATCAACAAGTAATATATCATCGGGAAGATAAGACGATGTAACATCAGTCTCTTGAATATCAATATGAGGCCAAATATACAGTGTATCCAAGTAGTACTTGTTATCACTCCCCCCGTTTCCCAAGGCTGAGAATGGAACTGAAGGAAGTAACCACAAGCCAACCTTTAGGTCAAGTAGCTAGCCCTACCAAAACCAGAGAGGGCTCTCTCAATGTCACTTTACAACCAATGAGATGATTGGATATATAATGATCTTAGGCTAGTTATGATGCTCAATAGATTAGGGTTTTGTTTGTTTGAAGTTTTGCTGGATAGGAATGACAATAAAGGAACTAGGTCTAGGGTTTAGGTCTGATTTTAAAGGTTAAGTTACAGAAACAAGGATGAGGCTAGGTAGGTAAACTTAGGAGCATACTTAATTTGTCATTATATAGGGTTTGAAAAGAGAGAGTAATAATGAGCACGTTAAATGAATTTATTCATCAGAAGAGTAGACACATCCATGAAAATCTTATAAAACAGAGCATAGAAAGCAATGATTTCTATTCATGGACTCATAAGGTTAACTTTCAGAAGCATACATGTGATGAAAATATAACATAAAAATTAATTTTATGAAGTAACGGAGAATAAACAATGCTCAAAAGCATACCACTCGAGTCCCAAGATTATAGCTGCAACATTATTTGATTTCACTGAAAAAGGAGTTTGTATAATATCTCCACTGCAAATAACAACTATCCAACCCTTAAAATTACTTGAGTTGGGCTAAATATAGAAAATAGAAGTCATGAGACCTCATTGGGTCGAAATATGATCCAAAACACATCATAAATTATTGTTTGAGTCATTACCTAGAATCTAGGGAAGTTAGAAACCACCTCCTCAAATTTAGCTAATAACTAGGAGTTCATGTCTCTTGGATTAATTACATCATTCCTCCATAAAGAGAGGCAAAAACAAACTCTCCTACCAAAAATAAACCTCATGGGACAACTAAACCTCAAATTTTGGATTTTTTCTGACTTGAAAACTATCCAAGGGAATCCAATGACAAAAGCGTCGGGCCTCCCAGTAGAAGCGTCGTGCCTCTTGACATAAGCGTCCTTCCACTTTGGAGCTAATTTTGATTGAATTTTAAGTGCCTATTTGCAAATATGAGAGTTAGGTTAGGTAGCCCTGTGTGTCTTATTTCCATTGCACCCTCAAAACTGATAAAATAACCACTAGAAGGCCTTTAAAATTTGATTCTCCCAACCTCACTCCAGAAGCGTCGTGTAGAGGCAAAATAGGTGGCAGAAGCATGAAAAAAATGATGTTTTTTGCATTTTTCTTCAAAATGGGAGGATGAAAAGCCAACCTGAGGTCATATATGTGATGTAGAGGTAAAAAGGCATCCAACCATATAAATTTTCCTTCATTTAGATGCCCTGAGAAAATTGTCGCGACGCTGTGCGACACTTCTGCAAAAACCAAATTTTCTGATTTTCAAAAAAATCATCAAAAATGAAAAAAATGCTCAGAAAACTCCAAAATTTATTTCATGGCATCCTGGGATGATGGGCTAAAAAACTGAGGCCTCAGTAATCAAGTCTAAGTTATCCTTCTTCTTAAGCTTCATTTGGGTTTCCTTAAGTTTTTCACCCTCACCTTGGTGATTTGGTTCCTTGTGAAATAGTGCCTCGCCATATGCCTCTAGAGATTGTTACCTCTCTCTGCCTTGTTCAACGACTTCTCAATATGAATTTTTACCCTATCAAGCCACAACTCTTTTTCTTGGTCAATTTCGATAGCTATCAACTCATCAAAGATTAACTGAGTTGATGGTGGAGATGGCTCTATTTCTTGCTCTTTTTCTTAGTTAACCCTCTTTTTCTTGGCCTCCTAGACTTTTCTTCAACCTATGTATATTATAGCTTCTCAAAATTATTAATTCCTTGCCTTTACTCTTTTCTTCCTCAATACTAGCCTTTGGTTTGCTTTGGAGGAGTTGTTTTACCTTCAACTACATATTCTCTTGTTGTAGGAAGGTAATCAAGAAGTTTACCTTTGAGAGGATGTCCCTCAACTCTACTATCTCTACGTATTTTTCCTTTATGATCTCCTCAGTTGTCTTTTCCTTTACCTACTCTGCCATGTCAATCCCCATGGGTGATTTTTCTTCATTCTGATGAAATGGTGACTCATCCTCATGCATGAGTGACTCATTATCATGACTAGGTGGTTGTTCTACTGTTTGTCTTTGTTCAGCTTGTGGTATCAGGTGCAACTACACCTTTGATGGTATTACGAGAAAAAAACATCCTCTTGCCTTTCTCATAGGTTTGAGTGATCTCAACCCTCTCAACCCTAGGTGCCTTTGATATCTCTTCTTTCCTACTTGAAGATCCAATCTCCTTTTTTTGTGTTAGTGCTAATGGTGTGCTATGGATGATGGGTGGGCTAAAAATAGGTGCTGATGCAACTTTATCCATGAAATTTTCCAATGACATATTGATTGCTAAAAGATGCTACAAAACAATAAGCTTGATCAAGCCATGGTGGAACAAACTAGGATGATGATCTCTACCTTTGATCTGTACCTTTTTAGTCATCTTGAACAAAATTTTGAACAAATAGTTAGGCAAATTGAGTGCCTGAGTAGCAGTGAAGTGCATCAACAACATGACGTGGTACTGGTACATCCTTAAAAATATCATTTCACATGTAAAATATTTCATAATTAACTTCATCAAAGGGTAATATTTATCAATTAAATTGCTGAAAGGGAAGATATGCTCAGGAGCATATTTGCAATGAGGTTTCAAGAACATTTTGTAGTTTTAAAGGTCAAATTCCATCCCTTTGAACCAGACTTCTCCATGGTTTGAGATACCTGTTGCTGAAGCAATGACATATGATGATATGGTAAACTCAATGCCTGCTATGACATCCTTTTCTTTCCTGGAGCTAATAGAAAAAAGGCTTCTCAATTGAGGATGACAACCTACTTCCTTGATCCTTTCACAAAACCTCAAACAACCATTGTTTTCAAAACATCTCTTGGAAAAAGGAGAGGCATTGATTTATTGCAAGCTAGATGGTTCAAACCTGGAGCTGTGGCCTCCCTTATGAATCTTCTTTTCTCCCTCCATGGTTTTTTTCAACAAAGATGAAACCCTCTCTAGATGAAATGGGTAGGGGAGGTGTAGAATTAGGAAAACATGAGATAATGGTAGGGTGATTTTAGGGATAGAAATGGGGTGGAAGGAAGATGGGGAAAAATCCCTAAAAAATTGAGAAGGTAGGGTGATGAGTTGGCTTTACACTGCAAGTGAAATTTCTAGAAATGGGCATGATGAAGGTGCCCAAAAGGTCAAAACACAGGGATTTCCTAGTTTTCCTACAAAATTGTAGTGAAAGCTAGGGTTTTGATGAAAATGATGGCAAAGAAGGCTCTAAGTGATAAGAAGTGTTAGGGTATGGTGTATGAATGTTTTATGAAGGTTATAGATGGTTATATTAGGGTTTTATCAGCTGAAACAAACAAAATATGAGAAACAGCAAAAATGTAGTGGAGGTAACCTAATGAAGAAAACCACTCATTTCCTGATGATTTTTTACTTCAGAGAGGTATGGAGGATGATCACTTACTATTTAGGAGGTGTATTAACCTTTGTGCAATGTTTTTTAACCTTGGAGAAGTGATTTGAAGCTCACATGCCAAAATCATAACACTTTCCAGAAATGTAGCGCAACACCTGCGCAGCACCTCCAGAAGCATAGTGTAACACCTTCAGAAGCGTAGTAGGAGCAACTTTGACACAAATTTATTGTTTTTATTCAAATCCTTGGCATTTTTGGAGTATTATTGTGAGAATATAGGAGCTCTATCGAAAATAAAAGGATAAAATGAGTTGAAGAAGTCTATTTTTTCCCTTTTATAACATCATAAAATTGCTTTTTTGTCTTCTAGTGAAATCACAAGCTCTTTTGAAGATTTTTTTTTTTTTTTTTGAAAAAATTTAATTAAGAAACACACTTTATTTGAGGAAATAAAAAGTGCCTTCATTTATTTTCATATTTTTTTTAACTTCCTATGCAAATGAATTGTATGGTGAAAATGAAGTTTTGTTCGCCCTCTTTCATGACATAAGTGACTCTTATGGCGGCGAAAAAAATGAGACCTAGACTCTGACCTAAATGAAGGTGTGGTGAATGACCTCAGACTCTAGATGATTGATGGATGACATGACCTCTGAAATGATGATGATCATGAATGGAGTGAAGGGAGTAGCATTTCAGACCTATACATATTCAGTGAACAAAAGTTTATTTGAAAATTGACTTAAAACATTAAATTTTGACCTAGGACCACTACTAAGTAAATCTGAAAGAGTACATTTTATCACTGAACATTTGTACACTAACAATACCAAGAAATTGTGGCAGCATCATAAGTTTGTGCAATAAGGATATGTTAGCAACTCATCTCGTTGACTTCATGCCATCAAGGTCATCATACTCTTTCCAAAAATAGCTAGAGCCACAATCCTCAAGCAACAAACGCATATCAATCTTAGGAAGCATATACAACATCACACTATCTCAATGCATCAACAACATATGTGGAAATAAAGAGAACCTTCAACATCAACAATGACCATATCATACATATCCTCATTGCATCACTATTTATACAACAAAAACAATAACTTCATTATATGAAATCAGGGTATCATTGATAACCCATGTTATAGTGACAACAACATATACATTTTCTAACAATGAGCAAATAAATAAGACCGATGACAACAATAGTAACCATGAACTCGTCGTAGACAACATCCTGTTATAAGGAGTGCTCAAGATATCATAATGCTAACAATGAATAATTAGAAGCATATAAGATGCTCCCCATGAACCTATCCAAATATTCATCATCAAATCTGATTAAGATCCATAACCATAACCTGCATTATATCCTTCATACCAACAACAAAGAGACAGATCAACAACAGTAATAAAAATATGCAACAATTCATAAATCATCATTAACCAATACTCTTGCATTCATTCCTAAGCAGCATATGAAAATCCTCAACAATGTATAACAAGCCGCATGTTAGAACCATAATGCTAATAATGAACTGATGGAAGCATATGAGAAGCACTCCCTGAATTTGTGGCATTCCTTTACTAGCACAAAAAAACATACATGACTTTCTAAGTAAAAAAATGCGTATACACGCGACTGCTATTCATAAGAACCATGTATAAAATGTAAAATACTGATTTTTAATAACCTTAAATCATCCTTAACATGTCATGTATGTTCATGGTCACAATCACTTCATCAAATGCAGCATTAGTAATCAAAATAATATAGAAACATATGGAATCATCATCAAGATATTAAATCATTCTTAACATGTCATGTATGTTCATGGTCACAATCACTTCATCAGATGTAGCATTAGTAATCAAAATAATATAGAAACATATGGAATCATCATCAAGATATTAAATCATCCTTAATATGTCATGTATGTTCATGGTCACAATCACTTCATCAGATGCAGCATTAGTAATCAAAATAATATAGAAACATATGGAATCATCATCAAGATACACATGCATTGCTCCCCCTGAGATTATACACCACTGATCCTGTGGACCTGATATTCATCATCTACTTTCCATGCGGCTATGTACCTCATATTTACTTCTGCAATCCTTGTTATAAGTATGCATTAAGTCCAACATATTGCAACATGGGATTTCTTCCCTACGTCTTTGGCTCTTATTCCTTCTTATTCCAAATATATTTTCAATTTCCGATCATGTGTTCAATATTGCGTTGTTTAAACCATCTCGTGTAGCCAAAGGCTTGTGTGCTTCTATTCCACCTGATTGAATTGTAGTTAGTGGCCTTATTCCCAAATGAGTTACAAGTGAAACAATATCCATAAAATTATATTTTATACCTAGGAACTGATCTTGAAGGAATTGACACGATTTTCTTTGATATTGAAGATTTCATATCTGTTGAGTGACTTGATTCATTCTTTTGTGGGTCCTTATCATCTTGTGGATCTGAAACCTTATGGTTGTATCCAATGCCAATCTTGATTAAAGGAGAGCGTTGTTCATTAATAATATTTTCTAGTGATTCTAATGCCTTTACCCATTTGTTTGTTTTCTCAGAATCTTCCCTTAGAGTCACAAATTTTGTTTCTAAATTTTCAAAATGCCTTTCCTTTTCTTGAAGTTTTTTTGATAAGTATTATATTCTTCTATTGGTTGATTCTAATTGAGAATTTAGCAAGTTCATTTCTTTGAAAATACTAATTTCTTTTGTTTCCAGATCTTTGTTTTCAGTCCTAAGTCGATCGATTTTCTTTCAATGCTTTCATTAAATTAAATTCTTTACAACTATTTGATTCACTAGTTGATTAATCTTCAAGAGCCATAAGTATTTTGTAACTAGTGTTAGAATATTAATTTGAGTCTTCCTGATCAACAAATGTGCTTTGACTATATTCATTAGAAAAAAACAATTCTTGGTAGAAAACTTCTTTTTGAAAATTTTCTTATCAACATCATTTTCCTTTTCTTTCTTGTTATAATTTTCTTTATATGGACATTTGAATGCATAGTGATATACTCTACCATAATAAAAACACTTAAAGGGAATATTACCCTTGAATTTACCAGATCCCACTTGCATCATTCTCACAAAATTTGCTTCTTCGTCATTTGAAATATAGCTTGTACCTTTAAGCTTTTATTTTTCTTTCCCTTTGTATGTGACTTTAAATTTTTCTTCTGTAAAACCTAATGTATCCTATTTTCTCATCTCATAAGTTTTCAAAAACCCATGAAGTCGTTAAAGGGTAAGAATCTTCAACTCTTGCATTTCTTCAATGACAGAGACTTTGGCATCGAACCTTGGAGTTATAGATCTCAAAATATTTTTAATAAAAATAGAATCCTAGAGCTTGCCACCAAGACCCTTCATCGTGTTAACAATTTCATCTAATCAAAGGAAAAATTTTGCAATGCTCTCATCATCATTCATTTTATGAGATTCATATTGTATTATGTATGACTGAAGTTTGGGGCATTTTTTACCTTAGTGTCATCTTCATAGCTTTGGACAAGCTTGTCCCATATTTCTTTAGCAATGTTCAGCTGCATGAATTTCACAAACTCAGATTATACTAATCCTCCCAAGATAATATTTACTACCTTTACATTATTCTCATACTCCTTATTTCCTGCAGTATCTATGGGAATGGAGTTTGGGTATTGATATCCTCATTCAACAATTCCTAGTGACAACAAGTAGTATCTCATCCTGACCTTCCAAAACATAAAGTTAGTTCCATTAAACTAAGGTGGCTTTGAATAAAAAACTCCTTCCATCTTGATTCTCCCTTTAGATCTCCATTTAAGCGATCAAGCTTCTTCTGAGGGACCCGCTCTAATACCAATTTTAGGAGGAAAAATAATGAGGGGGGGGGGGGGGGGGGGATTGCATCAATATTTTCAATTCACTTTAACTTTAAATTTCAAATTTTGATTCTATATGCTATTGTTATTCAGTAAACCCATTTGTGTACGCGCCTTTAGTGTAATAAAACCACGTATATACATATTACTAAATTTTCATAATTTCCATAATATGTTAACTTGAACCAATGCATTATTGATTCATTAGAAATTTATTCTTCATTAATCATGAGAAATAAAGAGCATATAAATCACAACACATAAACAACACATCAACACATGAAGGCACCAATATTTATATGGAAACCCAATGTAGGAGAAAACCACCATTTTTGTCGTCTTTGTCTTCTTCTCTTATTATAATGAAAAGTCATTACATCATGATATTGTACTAGAAAAATCTCTTTCCAATATGCAGGAACCCACTTGTAGAAGGATACAACATCAACTCGTTCTCCAACACCCACTGGAAGGGAGCTAAAATCCCTTAATCTCATTTAGTAGTTCCTACCGGAAGGGATGATCTGAAAATGGTCTGGATAACTTGTATGTATTTCAATAACCTACTACTTAGTTTAAATTAAAATGATCTAGCTTGTACTTGACAATTTTGCGAAATTATTTACTTGAAAGTGGTGTATGAATTTTTACTGTTTATGTGTCTTAAGTTCATTTGTTCTTTCTGTAATTTAACATGTATGACAACAACATAATGTAGCAAATAATCATTCCAACACAACATCAATTTTAATCTAGGAGTTCACTATAAATCTCGTGGGCTACGTCTCCTTTGAGCTTTGTCATCATGACTCAGCTCTTTTGGATTATGGTAAGTTTTTTACAAAGCAAATACTTAATTCCAATGAATACAAAAATGATCCAAAGGACTGAAAATACCATGAATATCCCTCAAATGGCTGTCCAAACTCTGAAAACAGCTTTAGGCTCTTGTTGACACGATTTATTTTGTCAGTGCACTAAGCTACTATGAGCTTCTAAATGGAAAAAACTACCTTAAAATTATATTTCTGTCATTTAAACCACTCCTTCTATATCCAATATACATCATACATCAAATACCGACTGATAAATTGCTCAAATTGAGCACTGCATTCCCCAAATAGGCTATCCTCCACGGTTTGCCCAAGGCTGCCCAGAACTTCACATCAGATTTTCGAGCTCTAGAAGTTCTCAAAATGTTTTGAAAGCACTTCCATTGGTTCCAAAATGACTGAAATAGTCAAGATAGATTTTTGGTTTATCAAAAATAGCCTCCAGCTGCTCCGATTTCACCTCAACCACCTATCAACGCCCCCTGGCACTAGGGTTAATGAAAATGTCTCTGCTGAGTTTTCAACCTTAAAAGTCTTTAACACTTTCTAAAACCTATATAAATAGGTTTATAATGATGTTTTCAGTCAATAATGACCACTGGTTCACTGCATATGGTCTCAGACAACTCTTTCTAAGCCCTGCATTGCTGCTGGAAAAAGCTGGCACTAATGGCCCTTGGAACTTTACTGAATATTTTCGGCCTTAAAATGTTCTCTACGGGCTCTGAAAACCATTTCATCAATTAATAACATCTTAATTATCCAATTTAAACTATTGGAACTCTATAAAAGGACTCTAGCTCCCCTGGCTAGGCCTCAAACTGAATTTGTCTCATGGTGGCCCTGATGGCTCCTTCATCTTCCCTGAAGAAAAATCCTCTAAATATCACCTCTATTCGACCTAAAACCTGTCCCAAAGTTCTCATGAGGTCGAAGAGACCCAAAATTGACTAAAATTTAATCCAATTTGGTCCAATAATGAGGGAGTTATGGCCGAAACAAGATTTGCCCAATGTCCCCCAAAAAACTCCACTAAATGTGGAGGACTGAAGTTAACTACAGTTAGGTTGGCCAATTCTGCCAAATATGGTGCGCCACCATAAAGTCCGCCATTCCTGTTAGCACCTGGTCTTTGGCTCTTGGTCGCATGGATTGCTTTAAAGTGGGGGCTGGCCCCCTTTACCACCATCCGAATCAAATTTAAGTTTGAAATAAAACTAGGTTTGCACACTTGTTAAGAACCATAGGTGTGGTATAGTGGTATGCCGTGGGATTTGTTGTGAACAGGTTCAGGGTTGAAACCTCGTGAGCTGAATTTTTTTTAAATAAGCCTACTTCTCCATGGCCTGGGGCCACATGGCGGCCTCCGGGCATGCCACGTGGCACCCAATGATTGGCCAAAAATTTCCTCAGTCAACCAAACAACCAACCAATGATTGCCACTTGTCAACTTATCATTCACCCTTGTGGAATATTTCGAGGAATATTCCCAGAATATTCCTTGGAATATTCTTTTTTAATTTTTCCAATGTATAAAAGTCAAACTTGGTCAACTGAATTTTGAAGTTTACTGGGCGACTTCAAACTTGAATAACTTTCGCATATGACCTTCGTTTTATGAATCGTTCATGGCACCAGAATTGCAGCGACAAGACCTTTATGGTCGTTCAGATTGCAACTAATTTTTAATTCTTTAATTTTTGAGCAATTTGCATAACTTGGACATTATCTCCTGATCACACCTCCCAAATGAGAAGCTTTTGGACCCCAAAAGCTCTCTGGAATACTAAAACTGATCTGTAAAGCAAATAAGAATATTGCACCCTCTTCTCTTTAGCCTCCAAACACTTTCCCTGCATGGATAATGACTTTGAACCACAACTAGAAATCAGTTCACACTTCCCTTCCTCGATGCTTATCCTCCTGTCAAGAGCTACCTTTCTTGCACTCACTCAGAAAATTTCTGGCGAGAAATTTGCAGAAGGAACCTGAACATCGCTACCTTGATCAATGATCCAAGGTGGCTCAAACATAATTCGTGCAACATGCGACATCAAAAACAAGTCGTCATGAAATGTGCTATACAATTGACACAAAATCAATGTAAAAGGTGTGCAACACAATCGACACAAGTCGACAAACATGTGCGACACAATCGACACAAGTTGATAAACAACATGATACATCTTGACAAACACATGTGCATGTATCAATGTACAATGAACCTATTTACAGTTCGTTATTTACACATACAACTTCCATGCATATGTACACCTTCAACTCTTCCTTTCAAGTACCAACAAGTACATAATCCAAAAAACATGTGGGTGACTATAAGAGCTGAAATAAAAGATATTGCTGTAATATAAGTGAGTATAATACTCATCTTTTACACCTCCATGGAAAAATTTTGCAACAACAAAGAAATTCCTTCAACTAAACCACATTTATATGCAATCTTGCATCAAAATTTTCAACAGAATTACATGTTGTTACACAGTAATTTTTCACCATCCCTGCAATCCCCGTCTCACACATTGGAGGGCTCATTTTGCGACTTGTGAGCAGTGACATGGCTTGAAACCACTTTCATGACATCCCTCTGAATAAGAGCTTTCATTTCCCTGAAGACATCTCCTTGTGAAAAACCATAAAAATGGCCCTTTTAGCATTGGCGCGAGCAGGCAGTTCATTACCCACGCCAATTGGCGCTCTGTCCCAGAGTCGCACTTGCGCCAGCCAATTTAAGAGGTGTTTTTTAAAAATAAATGGCGGAAGTTTCGTCCTAACTGATCCAGGAAATAATATCTATCTTGAGTTGGGAGGTTTGGCTACGGATTTCCATGGAGAGGAAGTGGTTTGCCACCTCTCATGGAAGCTTCCTTGATGATAGGGCCAATCCCATGATTATAGGGATCCCAAATCCTCTTCCTCCATCTATAAAAGCTTGCCCATCTCCATGGCAAGCTAGTCTTCAAGTTCCCAAATTCCCAAGAGCCTTATGCTGCAAGAGCCTCCATAATTCCCTTAAGGCCAATTTCAAGCAAGGAGACTATCGTCAAGATCCGAAGAGAGAGGTTTGTCCCATCCTTGACAGGATTTTCGAGACGTGTTCTGTTGGCGACCCTCCGAAGGAGAATTCAGCGTCAGAACTATGGTTGTAATTTTCCTTTGATTGATTATTAATGAACGACTATTGGTTATGGTTCCACTCTTGTTGTTATTTACGATGATGAGTTATGTCCTTTCTGACTGACATATAGTTGCATCTACTGGATTTTACGCTTGCGTTTTTTTTGTTTCTCACATATGCAGGTGTCCCATCATGGAGATCTTGGGGATCGTGATCTGCCAGAACTGAGGAATGGGAGCGCCACCTCTTCTACAACGACTGCGTTGGATTCCAGGTAAGCCTTCATCGATAGTTGGTTTATTTTCAATTAGGAACCTGCACTATAGCATGATTGATTGTTGCTAGACCCGGTCTGGGCTAGTAGGGATCGCCTCTGTCCGCAGAGGGGATTTACCTCCACAACAAATTGGCGACTCCGCTGGGGATTCGTTGGCTTGTTGTCGTTCGTTTTATAAGCTATAAACGGAGCCTGAAGTTTGCCAGATAGCCTTTGAAACGCTTTTGCTCTGCAATTGCGAAATAGATCAAAGCTGCTTTAATCAATCTCTGGTTTAGTTTGTAAACTGAACACTTGGAGCATTGTCTTGCCTTTTTGGTTGATTCTTGATTCTCCTTGCTTGATCAGCTCTTTTGGGCTGGTTCTTTTTGTGAATTTGGGTCTTTGATAGCTTGGTCATTCACTGGTCTTCTTGTTGGATTGCTTCTTTTTTATTTTTGATTGGGAAACTTGACTGGCACGCTTTTCAACTTGACAGTCGCACCCATTGGCAAATGTTGCTTGTGTATTACCTGCGCCAATTGCTTTCTGGCGCTAGTTACAGCCTCACAGTCGCGCCAATCCTGTGAGCTACTAGGGTTTCTTCAGTTCTGAGCTTCCTAAGCCTGATATGTGTGTTTGGTCTTGATTTTTCCACTGTTTGATTTTTTTGGAGCCTGTATTGACTGGCTGTTACCTTCATCCTTTGGTTGTTTTCCCATTTCCATCGATTTTGCATTTTAGCCCTAGGTCATCTAGGTGTTGTTGTGTGTCGAGCCTTCCTTAGTATTTTTTGGTCTCTTTCGGTTCAGTCAACCTTCTGATTGCTTCTTTGCATTTATTTGGTGGTTTTCCATTGTCTCATTGCATTGTTTGAGCGATTGTTTCCTTCTTCATTCAAATTTCGCTTCGTCTCGTCTTGGGCCTAGATTACACGACTCATTTTGAGTTTTTGGGATTCTTTCGCTTTGAGGGACTTTTGGTTGATTTGAGGTCTGATTGTGATTGCCATTGAGTGGAATTTGCTTGGTTTTTCTCTCTTGTCATCATTTCTCGAATTTCCTTTGCATTAGTTTTCATTTTTTTTAGCGCGCTTTGCTCTGAAATATTGAAAAAAAAAATCTCTTTTGCTTTTCATTAGTTAATGAGAATTATATCTTTTCGGTGTTAGTAGTGATTGGTAACTTTGAACGAAAAGATTTTTAGTTTTCATTAGCTGCATTAGAGACATCATTGGTTATTTTATGTTCAATTCGTTGTTGTGTGAAAAGCTCTCAACTCTCTCATAAGTAGCTTTCATCGAATGAAATGATATACTGTGGCATATAGATTGCATTTAAGATATTTTGAGACATTACATTCGCTAGGGCCTGAAAACTGAAATGTAATTGAAGATAAACTTTAAAATTTACTCAATTTACACTAAGGCAGCATTGAAATCTAACGAAACACATTTAAAGGTCTAGGCTAGAGACATGTTCCGGCGTCTTTAAACCTAGTAGCTGTCGTTCGCCTCTTGGCTTTAGACAGCGCTAGTACAGACTTGTGCTCCCTGTACCATCGCGTATATAAAGGGAGACCCCACTAGGTTTCAATCCTTTATCCATAGGAAGCCGAGTCTGCCGCCCTATACTCGTGATACACCGGACACAGCATTCGGGGAGATTGCCTACACGTACGGAAAGTCCTTGGTTGATTTCTCTTTCATTTTGAAACCAAGGTGTATATTGCAGTTCACAGTTATTTGGTACACCCTTTGCCTAGTATTCCTGAGTAGTCATTTTGATCCTATCTGACTCCCTAAATTTTAAAGGATAACCAAGCGCTTTTCCTTTCATGCTTGTGTCAAATCTGAAAGAGATAGAGTCACCTTTTCAACCGTTTCTTGACTCTTAAAACATGAAACGGTGAAGTTTCTTATTTTTCAATGTGGTAAAAAATTAATCACCCGCGATCACACGCCGTCTTAGATTCTGCTTGTTGGCCGTTTGATTGTGTGTCTTGACTCTTTTTCAGCTCGTGTGTGTATTTGATCTTTTTCTCTTGTCGTTACTACCACAGTGGCGGAACCCTCGGTTTCGTCTACTGGTAGTCCATATACGAACGATTCATCAGAGGTTTCTCAATCCTCTACTAAACTTCAGCAGCCCATTGTTTCTGAGCAACCCTTCGGGGGACCAGTTGAGTTCAATTGGCCCCTTTCCGACCCTTGGTTTGAATTGAGAGTAGGGGTTGAGTTCCTTTCTCTTACATCGGGTTCGCCTTTTATAGCTGTTGTTTTTCCTCCTAGTCCTCGCCGTCTATTACAAGATCTAGTGGCAGGCTCAAACATGAGTGATTCCAGTGAGGAAATCCCAACGTCCGGTGAAGATTACCAGCTCTTCCCTCGGAGATTATTTCCGGGAGACAACCCTGAACCAGCTGTTATGTCATCATCTGATCCCTCATTACCACCAGGGTATAGATCCTTGGGTTAGATTATTGCCGCCGCAGCCTCTATGGGGGTGTCAGCTCCTTCTACGAGGTTGGTTGCTCCTTCATTGGGGATGTCCCTTCAAACACCTGTCACTTCTGTACCCGCTCGGCCCACTGTCTGTGTGGCCGCATCTGCACCCGCTGTCACGGCACCCTCTGCGAGGGCTATGCCGCCTCCTGGAGACATTTATGTAGCGACTGCTATGCCGGAGAACATCTCTCCGGAGGAGTATCGGTTGTCCCTACAACAACCAAACCCCGAGGTTGGACCATCCTCCCAAGATCCCAACCGCTCTTATTTTTCGCACTATGCACAGGATGGTACACCCGTGTATGCTTTTCTAGGTCAGTATGATGAGCACGGGGACATTTTACGTCTACCCGCTCCTGAGGCTCACCTCCATGCTCAAGGTTTACCTTATAACCAGGCTTATAACCCACAAGGGAAACCTTTCCAAGGCCAACCTTCGGGCCAACCTGGCTATCCTTATGACCCACAGGGGTAGCCCGTGCAAGGCTATCCTGCGGGCCAGCAAGGGCCATCGTACGGTCCACAAGGACAGTATTACAACCCTTCCGGTCAACCTGTGCAGCCTCAGCCGGGGTACCAACCGGGGCTGGTATATGGTCCTGGGGGGCAAATCCAGCCTTCTCAGCCCATGAAACCTCAGTATCATGTTAATCCAAATGTTGCACACCAGCTAGGACCATCTTATGGTCCTTCTGCAGATCAACCCAATTACCAGCCACCACCTGGCTCCATTCCTCCACCAGGCCAACCGGTCTATCCGGCACAACCTCGTGTTCCGCCTCCAGGCCAACCAGTTCATCCGGTACAACCTAGTGCTTCTCAACAGCCAGGTCAACCTGCGTAACCGGCTCAACCTGTTCATCCGGGTCAACCTATTAACCCAGGGCAGCCCCCTCATCCAGGTCAGCCTACTCAACTAGGCCAGCCTGTCCATCCTATTAACCCTGCACAACAGCCGACTTATTCGATGCCGCAGCCAAATCAACCATTGCACCCTAATTATTAGGCTCAGCAGGGTCCCACCTACTAGCAGCCCACTCAACCTCAGGGCGACTACTATTCTCATGGTCAATATCGACCGAATTATAGCCAGCCCCAAGGGTCTAACTATCGTCCTCAACAACCCGGTTATACCTATACTCAGCAGCTGAATCCAAATGTTGCTTACAGAGGGCCGACTCCTAATCAGGGTCTATACTCTGGTTATCAACCCCCATACGTTGGTTACCAGCAGCCGAATCAAGCTGGTTATAACACCTACACCCCCTACGGTCAGAATCCTACTGGACAGAACCCATGGGGGCAAGGATATTCCCAACCAGCATGGAGTACAGGTACTGGTCCTTACCCAGGGCCAGGTATGCTGTCTAATCCGCCATTACCATTCCTGGCTACCTTGGAGTTACCAGATGTTTCAAAATTAACAAATGATCCAATACTGCATAATCCTTATTGGCCTCCGGTTCCTACCAAGGTGCCCGGCGATTGCCCCAAGTTTGAGGGTAAAGCTGGGGAGGACCCCCAAGCTCATGTGATGACCTACCATCTTTGGTGTTCGTCTAACTCTTGGGTGGATGATTCAGTTCATCTACGCCTCTTCCAGCACACTTTGATTGGTGCTGCAGCTAAGTGGTATATCGAATTACCTCGTGGCATCTTTCAAGATTTCAATACGTTAGCCATGGCTTTTCTGACTCATTTTCAGTTACCGGTTTGCTACGAATCCAGGACGCACCTCCTGACTTCTTTGAAGTAGGGCAAAGCCACCCACATTTCTGATCACATTCATGAGTGGCGACGTCGTCGTAGGCTGATCAAGTTTCATATACCTGATCAGATACTAACTCATTGGTTCACCACCTCCTTTGTTAACAAAATCTCCCAAGATATTGCTATGGGAGCGTGTGTGACTGAAGAACAAGCCATAGCGCGTGCCCAATATATGGATCTTGTATACTCACAGTCCGGCATGCTGTATGATATCTTGCCTGATGCTCCATGGTCTAGAACCTCTAAAGCCCCACCTACCCCAGCGGTGGATGGTGTTATTGGTTCTGTGTCTCAGAATTCGAAGAAATCCTTGAATGGGAAGCAGAAGTCCAACTCATCCAATAATTCTGCTTCTCCCACCCCTACCGATTCTGGCAAAGCTGCAGAGGTTAATGCCGTTCAGGCCAATCCTACGGAAAAAGCCTCCAAGGGAAAAAAGAAGGGCAAAGGTAAATCCAAATCCGACGCCCCAAAGCCAGAATCCAAACCTTGCACTGAGGATGGTTCTCAGCGTAAACCGAAGCACCCCTGCGTCATTTGTGAAGGAGACCATTATACCAAGATTTTCCACGACGATATGAAGTTAGTCAAATTCTAAAAGGCTCCAAAGGGACTCCGGAATTCTTAAAGAACCATTCCCGTCTCAGCAGACCCAGATGTTCGAACAGCCTTCGCCATCTGCACCATTTGGGTCCCAAGTTTTTATGATGAATGGTGCTACACCTATCTCTATTTCCACACGTTCGAAGGATTACAACGAATCGCGGCAGGCACCTGGGAAGGCAGTTGCGGATGGACCACCTCCCCCACCTATCTCCGGTTCGTTGGAAATTGAGAAGCCTACCCCTGAACCTGTTGTGAAGCCACCTTCAAAAGGTGTTTTACGGAGATCTTCTTACAATCCGAATGCCCATGCCGCTCAACACTACAGTATTGTTGAGGATTTGGCACAGGCGCCTTCTGCTATGTCTGCACTAGAATTTCTTCAAAGTTTTCCTTCGCAACGGAAGGCTTTGTTTTCTGCAATCGGTGGCATTGATCCCGCCGATTCAAGTCTTCTCACCTTCGACTTAGAGAATTTCACCCCCCGTCTTCCACATCAGATCGCTCTTGTTATTCAAGTCAGGATCAACGGTCTTAACATCCATAGGGCCGTTGTGGATGAAGGTGCCTCTACCTGTGTCATGTCATCCACTTGCTGGAAGGCCATTGGCTCTCCAGCCCTTTCATCATCTCCCAATTCCCTAGAGGCATTCGATGGTCAGGAATCCAAACCCCTGGGTATTCTCGAGAGTTTAGCGATCACTTTACAGGGGAAGACAATCAATGCAGAAGTAGAAGTGGTTGACGCCAAGCTTAACTAAAATATACTTCTCGGCCGCAGCTGGACTCATGCCATGTTATGCGTGTCATCCACCCTCTTTCGACTTCTTAAGTTCCCTCATGAGGGAAAAATCGTTACGGTGGATCAATTTTCCTTCTTCACCTCCACCTCTGAGAACAACGTCCCGTACATGGATCAGATCCCAAATCCCCCTAATAGTGTAGGACCCGGTCTCTTCAAGGACCCCGTCCTCATGGGTATTTTTCCCGCACCACCACCGCATACCGCTCAAGTTAACATGATCTCTAGGTCTGATGACCCCTGGCTCATCCCTACGCCTGAGCAGGTGCTTGAGTTTGGAGAATCAATGCCCTTGAATCCAGTAGAGATTAGCTACTGTGAAATTGTTGCTACATCTGATCCTCCCCCTCCTTAGCATGCTCCTTTGAGCATGGATTTAGATGTCTACTCTCAATCCCCCTGGCTTGGTCAGGCTGATTCGCCTGATCCTCTCAAGGAGACCTTTCCTTCTGATGAAGCCATTGTTGAAACAATGTCTCTTGAGGAGCTGCCTTGGAGCGATGGACATCATCGTTCCTCCTTTATGCCCTGCCTGGGGGCAATGTCAGATTTTCTAGAGCGTTATATATCTCAGGTTCCTACTCCTCCTCTCCAAACGCCCATTTTGATGCATGAGGTTCTTTCGGAAGGAAACCTGAGTAATATCACTCAAACCATCCCGATCAACATCTCCGTTAAACCGGGGATCATTGAGAATATACACGTGGGAGTGACTTGTTCTCCTGATGAGATACAAGTCTATACTGATCTTTTTAAATAATTTATAGATGTGTTTGCCTGGTCCTACGAGGAAATGCCTGGGATCGATCCCAGTATCGTAGTGCATGAGATTCCAACCTACCCTGGTGCGAAGCCCGTGTGCCAATGCTTACGCCCAGTGCATCCTCGCAAAGCTGCTGCAATTAAGGCAGAAGTTGAAAAACTTCTGAATGCGGGCTTTATTTATCCCATCCCCCTCACAGAATGGGTTTCCAACATTGTCCCTGTCGATAAAAAGCAGGGTACTATTAGGGTCTGTGTTGATTATCGCAATATTAATCACACCTGTCTGAAGGATAACTATCCCACTCCGTTCATAGACCAAATTATCGACGAATGTGCTGGAAGTGAGATTTATTCCTTGATAGATGACTTCTCAGGGTATAATCAGATCAATATTTCACCTGAGGATCAACACAAGACTGCATTCATCTGTCCATGGGGTACTTTCGCGTATAAAAATCTCTCGTTCGGCTTGAAGAACGCTGGAGCCACTTTCCAGCGTGCGATTTCTTATGCTTTCCACGACATACGCCATATCGTTCAGCCTTATCTGGAAGACTTGCCAGCTCATTCAGCTAGGCGAGAGGACCACCCTGAACACCTCCGCCAAATTTTCCTTCGCTGTAGGCACTACAATATTAGGCTTAATCCTCATAAGTGCGTCTTTTGCGTGGATTCTGGCCGTCTTTTGGGATTTATAGTCTCCAAAGACGGAATTCACCTTGACCCTTTAAAGGTCAAGGCTATCATCAATCTCCCATCACCCTCCTCATTATATCAGTTACAGAGTCTGCAGGGAAAAGCAAACTTCCTTCGACGCTTTATCCTGAACTACGCGGAGGTAGCCAAAGGATTCACACGCCTATTAAAGCAGAACATTCCCTTCCATTGGGATGAAATTTCTCAACAATCCTTTGAGAAGCTGAAGACGTTACTTGTTAATGCTCCCTTGCTTCAGCCTCCTAACTATCACCGTGATTTCACTTTGTATCTCGCCGCCGCGTTTAGCACCATAGCGATGGTTCTGGTGCAGGATGACAATGATGGAAATGAACATGTCATTTATTATCTGTCACGGAACCTTCTCGACACAGAAACACGCTATGCTCATTTCGAGAAGTTGGCATTAGCTGCAGTACATGTTGTGTAGTGCTTTCGCCACTACATCCTGTTGTGCACAACAACTGTGGTTTCGGATTGCAACCCCATGACATATATTCTTTCTCGACAATTACTGGGGGAAAATACTCCAAATGGATCGTTATCCTGTAGGAGTTTGACTTAGATTTCACTACTGCTAAGTCAACCAAATCACTCTTTTTCGCAGATATTATATGCTCACTCCCAACAGACTCCACTCCTTCACACTCCGAGGATCATATCTCGGACGAAACTCTTTTCCTTATCAATACTCGCGACCCTTGGTATGGCAACATAATTGTGTATCTTCAGACCTCCACATTTCGGTCTGAGTTGACTAAATATGCCCGACATCAGATTCGGCATCAGTCTCAACCCTACCGCATCGTAGGAGATACCTAATACCGCATTGGAGTAGATTCGGTGCTCCGTCAGTCCCTAACCTTGGAAGAGGCTAAAAGGGTCCTAAATGACTGCCACAGTGGCGCCTGTGGTGGACATATGTCTGGATATGCCACTGCCCAGAAAATTCTGCAAGCAGGTTACTTCTGGCCGTCCATATTCAAAGACTGTATCGTTGCAGTCCGTAAATGCCATGCGTGCCAGGTGTTTCAGCGCAAGATGCGCGCGCCGCCTCTCCCTTTGCACCCTGTCATTACCGTCGGCCCTTTTGCGAAATGGGGTGTAGATTTTATGATGTGTAACCCTCATTCGGCTGGGGGGCATGCATATATAATCGTCGCTGTCGAATACTTTACCAAGTGGGCTGAAGCAATGCCTACACTAGCTGCCAACGGTAAGACAGCTACCCAATTCATCTTCAACCACATCATTGCACATTTCGGGGTCCCTCAGGCCATCGTCACCAACCATGGCACTCATTTTCGAGATTATATGATGGCCGAGCTGACTTCAAGATTGGGCTTACGCAACGATAGATCAACGCCATATTACCCTCAGGAAAATGGCTAGGTTGAAGCAGTGAACAAGGTTTTGGTCACTATGCTTCAATGAACAATTGGTATTCACAAATCCAATTGGCACCTCCAACTGTTCTCAGCTCTATGGGCCTACCGGACGTCTGCAAAGAGTGCAACTGGATTCACACCATTTCAATTGGTGTATGGTCTGCAAGCAACTCTTCCGGTTGAATGCGAGATTCCTTCTTTGAAATTAGCTGTGGAACTTCTACCCAACACTTCTACCGAGGAAGAGCATCTTTTGTATCTGGAACGGTTAGATGAAACCCGCCGTCTGGCTGCTTTAGTCATTGAAGCACAAAAGAAGCGAGTCAAAGCTCACTTTGATAAATCAGTTTCTCCACGTTCCTTTGTCGAAGGGGACCTCGTCCTCCTGTACGATCAAGCGCATGACAAGCTTGGGGCTGGTAAGCTCAACCCATGTGGCATGGGCCCTATATAGTTAAACGAGTATTGAAGAATGGGGCTTATGAGCTTATAGATTATGAAGGAGTACCACTGGCACAGCCCAGAAATGGGTTGTACCTGAAAAAATACTACGCCTGAAGTGATTTTTGGTGTGGTGTGTGTACATAGGTGTGTGTTTTTCAATTGTGTGCATGTGTGGTGTGGTGTGCGATGTAAACATATTTCTGTTGATTGGGTCTTCCTGATTGTGCAGATGTCCGTCAATCCGTTTGTTGGTTTCGCGGATGGTGCCTCCCGCAATACCAGGAATCTGTCTTCGGGAGCCTGGGTAATCTACGATCCTGCTAGTGAGTTGGTCAACCTGCAAGGTGTGTGTCTGGGACGTACTACAAATAACATCGCGGAATATAGTGTTGTATTATAATTATTAACTAAGGCTGTAAACCTTGGTATCTGTGAATTACTTGTGTATCTAGACTCGCAACTTGTAGTATTACAGCTTAACGGTCATTATTCAATCAGAAACCCATCCATTTTATGTCTGTATCTGCGTATTCGTTTACTGGAAAGAAATTTTGACTATATCACATATCAACATATACCCAGGCACATGAATACGCTAACAGATGCAGTAGCTAATTTGGTTTTAGATAGACATTTTCTCAATTTGTAAAACAACATCACATGTAAAAGAAAGATCCATCCAGAAATAGATATGTATATATATAGATATCGAAATTTTTACATAGTGTACGTTGCATAAAATCAAAAAATATACATGTTCGCCTTAATACATCCGGAGACGACATGTCTCTCAAAAATATGCATGAAATAAACCCTAGGTGTCTAATCTGCGTGGTGCTCATGATAACAAGTCACCGCATGCACTAGTCGTCTCAGGATGCGGTGGAGGCGACTAGGCACTCCCACCGTATGTCTCTGGTATGCTAGTGGGACATCTGCCAGTCGGGCGTAGTCTGGAATCCCCCGGGCGATCCCCTTGAGGTTCTGGATCAACTCTCCCCCCTCGGCACCCTTCGCCTGAGGGTCAGCTGTGGGCTGAGTTCTCCGTGAGATAGGAGACATACCGGCAGGTCACTCTGGGCCGACATCTGCATACACATAACAACTGTCTTTAGAACGAATATGTATTACAAAAAAAAATCTTAAATGCATAAAAATCAAAAATATGATCTTACCCAACTCCTCATCCCAATCATCTCCCTCCGGGAGTGGAAGATCTGGATCACCAGTGAAATCGGTTCCTACATATGGCCAGTCTTCAACTACGATCAACTGACGCCGTAGCCACCCAAAAAACTCTAGCCTCCAAGACATCTGTTGGCCTCCTCCCGCTCTGGGCATCAGTGTTGCCCAGCGAGCCATTCTCGGCTCTCATGGTATCGGCTCAGCTACTATGGCCCCTTGGCTCTGGAATATTGGTAGTCGTTCCAGAATGAACGATACCAGGATAGAACCGTAGCCAAACTATTTCATTTTAGCTTGCTTGCATTTTTTCAGTTGCCTCTTCATGTTGACTGTCACTGCTGTGGCCCAATCAAACAGTGTGGGACTCATACACTCATAGGTGAGCATGAGTTGGGATTTGATGGCTTCATGCGGGGCCTGCGCTCCTGCAGCCCATGTAATGGTGTGTAGCACTACTCTGAGTGTTAGATCCTCAATAGTGTGAATGTCTACCTTTCCGCTTCCAGATCCAGTTTGTACCCCTGGGCACACCCTCGCCATTACCTGCTCCATCTTTTCACCAGATGGTCTGCTCCCTGTCAATATGGGTACCGGACCTCTGCACGATAGTCCGGTTATGAAGTATACATCAGAAACCTCCAGTTCCAATACTTGATCCCGCAGCTTGAACACTTGTTCATCTACATCCCAAATACTGATCAAGTACTGTAGAAGCTCGGGTTGAGCTAGTAAGCAAGGTGTCAGGAAGAATTTCTTTAGCCCACAATTTCTAAGGGCATTCATACAATTTTCATTCTCCATGGCTAATTCATCCTCTTCCCCATGCTCCCGCTCTCTCCATTCAATCACCATTATGCTCGGTTACCTGCATCAACATGATCAAAACCCTTGATTAGATCTCTGTCATGCTTAAAAATTCACTTAAATTAGTCTTAATTTAGAAATTTTTGGCGAAAAATTCAGTTCAGCCGTTGGCGCGATCGTTTCTAAAATAGTCGCGCCAGTTGGCGCGGGCCCTGTGTATATAAAAGCCCATTGGCGCGGGTCCGTTCCCGATACCCGCGCCAGTGGGAGGAGCCCTAAATTTTTAAAATCCTTCCACAGAAATCTAATGAGCAATGGAAAACTATTAAAAAATGGATTAAAATGGAGTACAGGGAAGCACCTCTTACCTGGAATGAACGGGAATCCGAATGGTAGCCCGGATCAGTTGCAATCGCCATCAGAAGTTTGCACACCAAACGGACCACTGTTGTTCTCCAATGAGGTAAATAGTAAAAGTAATTTTGTTTTTACCATTTGAGACTTATTTATAAATTTTTGAAATCTAACTAGGTTTAAAAAGTCATTTTTATCAATATTTTAATATATTTTGTCGAAAATGGATTTTACGCTTGCCTCTGTGTGCAGCAACAGGTTTGTACGCGACTTAAACGGTGAAACGAGTTGTATTTTATACTTTTTCGGACTCGGTAAAAACACGAAAAAGTCACTTTGGAGTCATCTTTCAGTTCTTTTATGACTCTCTAAACATGAAAAGATTTCCGAGGCCCTTGTCGTTTCGATCTCGTTAAAGTGGACACGAAACGACATCTACCCAGTATACGTTTACCCCTTTTTTGGGCTGGGATAGATTATTTACGAAAAAGGAATACCCTAGCCTATCGCGACTAGGAGGTTTTATTAGACATAGTTTTCTACCTTTTCGGATCTGAGGAACTATTTACGAAAAGGGACCATTGGAGTTTACTTTTCAGTTGTCTTTTCAAACTCTCTAAACATGAAAAGACGTCGAGTTCTTCCTTTGTCAGACTCGTTAAACCCTGATGACATCGGATTCAGTCGAAATAACGTTATTCGAGTCGCTCCTTCCTAGGGCTCGTTAAATGTACTAGGATGGACTTATATCACAAGCATATGCTATCCCCTTCAAGCTTGTCATAAAAAATAATTGGGGTACTCGCCAGAAATGGCGGGAAAAAATGGAACCAGCATCATTGTCATGTCGGTAGTATGTCGCTCTTGAACATGGCACTTTTCTGCATTCTTGTCGGGTTGGGGACATCTCATCTCGTTTTTCACTTGCCTCCGTGGGTTTGGGTAATCCCTTTTGACCTCTCATCTGCTCTTTGCCTCGTCATTATGACCTCTGATCTTTTGATTTCAAATACTGCCAAGTCCACTGTCGTGTCGTTCATATGTTCAAGAGAAGTTGACCTCTACAAATATCAACCTCCCTCTGATTCTCATCTGATCATGATTCACAAAAACATTATGTTTCTCTGTCTCATGTCGATGATGTGGGAAACAGTATGGCCCACCTTCGACCAAGGTCACTTCCTGTCGACTCCAGCGCATTATCCGGGAAGCTGATCTAGAGACTCCCTTCTGGTGACTTGGAGCCTGCATGCCTCAATGGCAGGTTCTTTGCATTCGACGCGAGGTTTTCATTATCGGCCTCCGATCGAGTGATTCTACAAGTTTTTGACGCCAGCTCATTGATTCACATATCGTAGATTGTACCTGTAGTACCTTTAGGGCCATTGTTATTATTGGTGGTACCTCTCGCGTCTGTTAACAGCTTTCATCATTGGCTGGTAATTAGATGATGTTCTTGCATGTTCGACTTCAGCTCATTTATTCGCATGCTTGAACTTGTACTTTGTTTGGGTCGAGATGGAGCGCAAGACCCTGGATTGTGTCTATTGTAATCTAGGCTGCGATTTTGTGGATTATTATGATTGGTTACGTGACTCACTTATTGGATGGCTACGACCATACCTGAGTCTATTTATCGATCCTCACTGGATGGCTGCATCCATACCTTGGATCTGGATTATTGTGTACTCTGTTATGGATGGCTGCACCCATACCGCATATATATATCATGTATATGAGATATCAGATGTATTTCTTCACGCAGGTTTTCCAACGGCGGAGTTTTCAGTTGGACACGTTCTCGTAAAGAATTTCACCCCTCTCTCTCTCTCTCGGGCCTCATGCTTTAGGGGGCATATGTTACACAGTAATTTTTCACCGTCCCTGCAATCCCCGTCACGCACATTGGAGGGCTCATTTTGTGACCTGTGAGCAATGACATGGCTTGAAACCACTTTCATGACATCCCTCTGAACAAGAGCTTTCATTGCCCTGAAGACATCTCCTTGTGAACCCTAAAAATGGCCCTTTTAGCATTGGCGCGAGAAGGCAGTTCATTACCCGCGCCAATGGGGAAAATACTTCAAAGAGGCCGCGCCAATTGGCGCTCTGTCCCAGAGTCGCACTCGCACCAGCCAATTTAAGAGGTGTTTTTAAAAAATAAATGGCGGAAGTTTCGTCCTAACTGATCCAGGAACTGATATCTATCTTGAGTTGGGAGGTTTGGCTACAGATTTCCATGGAGAGGAAGTGGTTTGCCACCTCTCATGGAAGCTTCCTTGATGATAGGGCCAATCCCATGATTATAGGGATCCCAACTCCTCTTCCTCCATCTATAAAAGCTTGCCCATCTCCATTGCAAGCTAGTCTAGTTCCCAAATTTCCAAGAGCCTTATGCTGCAAGAGCCTCCATAATTCCCTTAAGGCCAATTTCAAGCAAGGATACTATCTTCAAGATCCGAAGAGAGAGGTTTGTCCCATCCTTGACAGGATTTTCGAGACATGTTCTGCTGGCGACCCCCCCGAAGGAGAATTCAGCGTCAGAACTATGGTTGTAATTTTCCTTTGATTGATTATTAATGAACGACTATTGGTTATGGTTCCACTCTTATTGTTATTTACGATGATGAGTTATGTCCTTTCTGACTGACATATAGTTGCATCTACTGGATTTTACGCTTGTGTTTGTTTTGTTTCTTGCATATGCAGGTATCCCATCTCGAGATCGCGGGGATCGTGATCTGCCAGAACTGAGGAACGAGAGCGCCACCTCTTCTACAACGACTGCGTTGGATTCCAGGTAAGCCTTCATCGATAGTTGTTTTATTTGCAATTAGGAACCTGCACTATAGCGTGATTGATTGTTGCTAGACCCGGTCTGGGCTAGTAGGGATCGCCTCTGTCCGCAGAGGGGATTTACCTCCACAACACATGCATACAACCAAAATGTGCATATGTACAAAGGAGTATTTCTTATTGTGTTAATAAGTCCATCCACTTCTTACCAAGCCACCTCCATGGCAACTTTTGCTGCTACAACACTTCTTCATGTGAATCTTTCATTTTCACATCGATAATGGAATCCTTAGTTCCACTTGCACCAATCTTTCTGTCCTCTTGCTGCATGTGCTTTGGATGACTATTTGGATGCAAAGTCCAACAATGGGAGACAACATGTCCCCTCTTTTGGAAAAATGTGCAAATATTACGCACCTTCTTTTAAAGTTGTCTTTTCCTCATCTGCTTCTTGTATGCTTTCTTCCTCATCCAACATCTTGAAACATCATGGTTAAATCGACCACAATATGTACAATAAATAATTCTTCCATTTAAGCACGTAAAATTATCATGCTTTGCAAAAACACAATCAAATTGATCATGAGAAGATTCATACCTCTTGTGTTGCTTTGAATGTTCATCCTTTTTGTCTTCATGAGAAGATGAACTAGTAGAGGCTACAGCTTTCATTTGCAGACTAACATCACCGTTTTTGTCTTGAAAACTGTCTGAACTTGTGTGCTCGCCATAAGCTGCATGTATACCATCTTCTTGCTTCAAAAAAGGCATAAATAAATGGAAATCATATTTGAAACAAATTTGACATATTTGTATCTTAGAACTTGGAATAAAATTTCTCTTTGAATTAGCCTTACATGCCTTCATGGCTTTGGAGTCTTCGCCATTAAATTGCACATAACCAAGACCAAGATTCTTGGGTCATTCCTCAACCAAAATGGGATCAACCATGCCTTGTGCATGCTTTCCTAATCGCTTGCCTTCATAGCCCATTTTAATCATTAATTTGGACCCTATTCCCCTTGTATGTTTTTCGAAAGAACCAAAACATCTTTCAAATGAGGAAACTGAAGAAAATTTAGAATGGATTACCTCTTCCTCATGAATTTTCTTGGTCAAAGCTTCTTGAGCTTGATGGAGTTGTATCTCCATATCATGCAATTTTTGAAGAATTTCTTCCTTCTCTTCCTTCATGGAAAACAACTGTTCACGAATTTCAGTGCTTTCTCTTTTGTCCTCAAACAAAATCTGCACCATGTCCTTCAATATAATAAAGTCACGCTTCATATCATCATCGAAGAATCTTGTGAAGGAGGAAAATTCACTTGTAGAAGTTGTCATTATGATGTCAATGAAAAAAAGAAACTTCAACAAAGTTCTCAAATCTTTTCAAAACAAATGACAAATCTTTTTTAACCAAATGGCTGTAAAGACCAATTCTTATTCAAGCAACTAAACAAAAAACAAACTCCAAAAACTTCTTAACAAACAATCGTCAAGAGGGTTTGTGTTCCAATGTTGACCATAAGACTTAGCTAATTAGTAGCTATCCCCAAAACTCAAGAAAACTCAAACAACAATCAGTTTGCATATAGTAAAACAGTCAATCTTTTACACTGTTTAAACACCTTTCAAGCTATACAATCAAGCAACTACTATGTCAATCAAGAAACTATGCTCTGATACCAACCTAATCTGAAAATTGTCTGGATAAATTGTATTTATTTCAAGAACCTACCACTTAGTTTAAATTAAAATGATCTAGCTTGTACTTGATAATTTTGCAGAATTATTTACTTGAAAGTGGTGTATGAATTTTTACTGTTTATATGTCTTAATTTCATTTTTTCTTGCTTTAATTTAACATGTATGACAGAAACATAATGCAGCAAATAATCATTCCAACACAATAGCAATTTTAATCTAGGAGTTCACCTAAAATCTCGTGGGCTACGTCTCCTTTGAGCTTTGTCATCATGACTCAGCTCTTTGGGATTATGGTAATTTTTTTACAAAGTAAATACTTAATTCCAATGAATACAATAATTATCCAAAGGACTGAAAATACCATGAATATACCTCAAATGGTTGTCCAAACTCTGAAAACAGCATTAGGCTCTTGTTGACACGATTCCTTTTGTTGGTGCACTAAGCTACTCTGAGCTTCTAAATGGCACAAACTCCCTCAGAATTATGTTTATGTCACTAAAACCACTCCTTATATATCCAATACACATCATACATCAAATACCAACTGATAAATTGCTCAAATTGAGCACTACATTCCCCAAATAAGATATCCTCCATGGTTTGCCCAGGGCTGCCCAAAACTTCACATCAGCTTTTAGAGCTCTAGAAGTTCTCAAAATGTTTTGAAAGCACTTCCATTGGTTCTGAAATGACTGAAATATTCAAGATATAGTTTTGGTTCATCAAAAATAGCCTCTGGCTACTCCAGTTTCGCCTCAATCACCTATCGGCACCCCCTGGCACTAGGGTTAATAAAAATGTCTCTGTTGAGTTTTCGACCTCTAAAAGTATTTAAAACTTGCTATAACCTCTGTAAATAGATTCATAATGATGTTTTAAATCAAGAATGACCATTTTTTCACTGCATATGGTCTCAAACAGCGCTTTCTAAGCCTTGCACTGCTGCTGGCAAAAGCTAACACTAATGGCCCCTGGAACTTTACTGAAGCTTGTCATCCTTCAAATGTTCTCTACAGGCTCTAAAAACCATTTCATCAGATTCAGAACATCTGAATTTTCCAATTTAGACTATTGGAACTCTAGAAAAGGACTGTAGCTCCCCTAGCTAAGCCTCAAACTGAATTTGTCTCATGGTGGCCCTGATGGCTCCTTCATCTTCCCTGAAGAAAAATCCTCTGAAGGTCGAAGAGACCCAAAATTGACTAAAATTTCATCCAACTTGGTTCAATAATGAGGGAGTTATGGCCGAAACAAGATTTGCCCGATGTCCCCCAAAAAACTCCACTAAATGTGGAGGACTGAAGTTAACTGCAGTTAGGTTGGCCAATTTCGCCAAATATGGTGCGCCACCATAAATTCTTCCATTCTTGTTAGCACTTGGTCTTTGGCTCTTAGTCGCATGGAGTGCTTTAAAGTGGGGGCTGGCCCCCTTTACCACCATTCAAATCAAATTTAAGTTTTAAATAAAACTAGATTCGCACACCTGTTAAGAACCATAGGTGTGGTATAGTGGTATGACGTGGGATTTGTTATGAACAAGTGAGCTGCAAAATTTTTAAATAAGCCTACTTCTCCATGGCCTAGGGCCACGTGGCAGCCTCCGGGCATGCCACGTGGCACCCAATGATTGGCCAAAAATTTCCCAAGTCAACCAAACAACCAACCGACGATTTCCACTTGTCAACTTATCATTCACCCCTGTGGAATATTCTAGGGAATATTCCTAGAATATTCCTTGGAATATTCCTAGAATATTCCTTGGAATATTCTTTTTTTTAATTTTTCTAATGTATAAAAGTCAAACTTGGTCAACTGAATTTTGAATTTTACTGGGTGACTTCAAACCTAAATAACTTTTGCATACGACCTCCGTTTTGTGAAATATTCATGGCACCAGAATTGCAGCAACGAGACCTTTACAGTCATTCAGATTGAAACTAATTTTGAACACTTTCATTTTTAAGAAATTTGCATAACTTGGACATGATCTCCTGATCAAGGGAGCGCCTACCCTGTAAACAATTTTACCAACTACAACTAAAAGGAATATCCAATTCCTTTATCAAAGGCTCCAATCATTAGCACCCTTCGTGGAACATGTTTCATAATATTTCATGCTAGATCCACCTATCAATCAATCATCAAAACATGCAGATCACCTTTCATCAAATTTTCACACTAGACCCACACCCAACAATATGCTCAATACCAATAAACCAATCACACTATCATCAATACATAAATAATATGAAATCATTACAAACCCTGCTCAATTTTACTTCAGAATAAATACGCAACCATTCTAAAGCATAACCGCGTATATACACGCTTCTTGTTCATAACACCTGTGTACAAATATTAAATCATTAAACACTGAAACATTGTTAAATTGAATTACTATATAAACCACTGAATCACTGAAATGATGGGTCACAACAACAAATAATCACTGATATACCAATATTGACTCACTGAATACCAAATCACAATGCAACGTCATCATTGATCAATATACCAAGCCAAAACCAAATCAATCCTATCAACACTTCCAGAAACAAACCATCCCGATCAAGACATTATTGACGGATAATAACAAATAATACATACTTCATAAAATATCATCACTAACCAACAAATATAGACCCTAGAAGCCATACATACCTTTAATTAAATAGATCTACACATATACACTTTTTCCATGTATAAAACCCACATACATATTTTAAAATATAGAATACCAAAACATATTATCTTAGAAAGCATACATGACTAATTAGAAGCAGATCCATGTATGTACGTGACATTACTGAAGCAAATCTACATACATATATTAAATCATTGAATCAAATTATCTATGGTGACACAACACACATTCCACATACTTCACTGTAAAAATCACAAATATTTGCAAACACATTCAAATCATAGCCCTACTATAACCAAAAATCTTGCATTGTCAGCAATTCAAACATTCTATAACAATTTAAATCAATCAATTATATATTCAATACATCTTGAGATCTTTCAAATCTAAGCCATCTCCTTGCTCCCTGGTGCACACCTGTTCCATATCAGATCACACATGAATAATTCATTACTTGCACACATAGCTCCTTGATCTCCTTCTCCTTATATAAATTTTTGCCTTAACTATTCCACGGGAAAATTCCTTGGTAATGTTGTTGGTATTCGATTGAAAAGATAAAATAGACGTTGTCATCAAAATACTATGGGAAATTACCATGGTAATAGATCTTGGTTTCCTGTTTTCCATGGTTCATATTATGTATGTGACTTTTGTTCACAAAACCTGCGTACGTACACAACTTTGCTTCACAGGGGTCGTGTATACTTTTCAAACTTCATAATTTTCATGCATATTTTGATTGAGTTGTCAATTCTCTTCCATATATTTCGAAACATTTGTACCATAAATCATGTCATATGTAATAGTTATATAAGCATCATATTATAACCAATTTGTCATCAAGGACATATTTTTCAAGTAGGTTTCCATTAAGGACAACACATTAGCCATAATTCCAACATACAATCCTTTTATTATTACGCTTATGAAACTCGATCATACTTCTGCCTTTATAAATCCTTTTGAACATCTTGGTCATGATGTTACTACAGAAAGCGCGATAATAGATAAGGTCAAGAAAAATTGAACATAAATAAGTATTTCCTTAGAAACCTGAGTGGAGTGAGAGATCGATGCATAATACAGTTGTGTAACATAGAGTGGTTGAGATTGTTGATGTGACCTATGTGAGGAATATGATGCAGTCCTACAATAGTGTAATCTAATGGATATTAACCTGACATATCATTGGTGTGATATGTGACTTGAGTGTTAAAAAGAGTGCGATCAAATTTTTTTGATGCAAGTTTGTAATGATGGATTTACATAAGATGGACCACGTATAAAGTGCGTGCAATCTTAGAGTGGTGAACGTATGGACCATAGATTGTACTTGGTAATGATCAAAGAGTGTAAATTTTTCTAGTTTTGGTTATAGAGATACAAATAATGTCGGCTCTGTGCTAGATTATGAATGTCACAGAAGAAAAATTATCATTGTAGCTGCCATAGAGAATTATAATGCTACTGCTAGTACATCGATGCATCTACCTTTGTATTTGACAATGAAAATATTCTAGTTGAGTGTGAATGTATGTTGGTTATAGTATGCTAAGATTGTGATCCATTTTATAGTATTGTATTAACGGTATATTACTATTCTACTAGATATATTGCAAAATTATTGAATCTTTTAGGAATTTCCAGTGGTTGGTTAATTGCTCAATCTAGGGTATAGGTTATGAGTTGATAAGTAGAGAATGTTTGGATGAGTAGAAGTGTTTCTATTATGAGAGAAATGAAATAGTATGTTATTGATTTCACAGTTGAGGGCCTACTAATATAACCACATATTTTATTTCTAGTGATAACATGAAAATATTATGATAATATTGTAATGATCTGGGTTTTGACAAAGAATATGATGAGACTGATAACGTAAAGGCTCAATCAATGAGCATGAAAATAAATGTTGATGCTTCTAATTAGGGTTTGATTGAAAATTACTTATCATTACTGATATTTACATGAATATTGTAAAAATTGAGATGATGATATAGTTTGTGCTTTCCAATGCGGTGGTTGTATGACAAAACAATGAGGATTGTAGGTTGATGCAATGATAGAGACAATGGAAAATATTATTAAGTTATATTCTATCTTAAGGGTGGTTGGGTGGTGCAAGGCGAAGAGTGAATTCTCCTTCAGTTTGGAGCTTGATAACACTTCAAGTTGGCAGGGTGTTCCTAAGGCAGTATATTGATGCTAGCAGGGTGTTGGAGAAACCTTCCAGTTAGAGAAGGTAAAACCAGGGTGTTGGTGCATCCTTTTAGTTGAAGTTGATAAAACCTGGGTCTTGGTGCATCCTTTTAGTTGGATATGATAAAACCAGGGTGTTAGTGCATCCTTTCAGTTGAAGCTGATAAAACCAGGGGCTTGGAGCCTCCTTCCAGTCATTGATGGAGAATATTGGAATTTGGAGCTTCCTATGCATGTAATCTTTAAGTCATATATTAAAAACATTTTATGGTTTTATCCCATTTGAGTTTCCACATAAAAGTATCTTGTGTAATATGTGTTATGTTGTGAATTGTTGAATGGTATTGTCAATTTTTAATGTTTACATGATAATTTGAAATGGGAAAAATCTCCCAGTATTAATTCACCCCCCTCTCAGTGTTGGTGATTATTTCAACAACAACAAAATTCTGACAATTGTAGCAATAGTTCTCTAGAGTTACAACAACTACATTTCATTGACGAATTGCAACATTAAGGTTCCATAGTTGCGATAATGAAATTAAACAAAATTGATTAAGATACACTCTATGGCGACATTACAACCTGCACAAAAACCTTTCTAGCACTTCATCCTTGTACATTAAATCAAAGGTAAATACAAATATGATCTTTACAATGTTTATTCATAAATTCATGTAAAATACTAAGGAAATGTAAAGGAAAACTCTGTGTTTAAATCCCACATATAAACGTTAGAATGGATTAATACAAGGTCATAGGAAAGTAAAAATGAATTAAGAATAAGGAAACGAGGATGTAAAAAGATGCCAATTTTGAGCCTCATCAGTACTCGTTGTTGAGAAAGCTAGGGCATCATGAATTATGTGATTTCTCTTTAAATAGTAACTGCTTGTGAATTCCTTTTACAAATTTATATTAGAATCTTCTTTACTTAGATATTAATGCTCTTCTTCATCAAACATTTACCAATGCATGAACATAAATAGGCAGAAAAAGAATGTAGGCTATCAGCTAGGGCCAAAATCTCTCACTCTTTGAGAGGAAAACCCACACAAATTCTTGTTATATAGATTCCAATTGACGAATACCAAGACCAAAATCCTTAACCTATTAGCCACTCCAATATTAAGACACTATTAATATTGACTGTATTTTGCTTCTTTCTTCTTCATGAATCCTCTTCTACTTTCAACATTATTAGCACTGAGATCATCATCAAAATATCAACACTATCATATCTCTGAGGTGATATTGAATCCTTTGACTGTACTAGCCCGCATTTTCTGCATTGTATAGCACCAATATCATTATCTTACCTCTGTCATGAAACCAAGTTCTTATCATTATCATGGCACTAATATATTTCCTTTAAGGTAACACCGATACCTTTACCGATAGTGGTGAGACTTCATTGTGTACTGAAAAATCTTGTTGTAGTAGCACCAAACCATGCATACTGAAAGAGTACTGAATCATACATAATGATAACAAAAAAATTGTGTGACTGTGGTAGCACTGATAAATGAAATTTTGTCTATTCTCTTCACTGCAATATGCAATAGGTATGCCAAGAATGCTACTGTGATCCATCCGAAATTTAGTTACCCTTTCAAGACCAAACTGTAGTCTCCTCACCGAACTGTGTCACTACAGTCTCCTATATGAATCACAAAGATATCTGAACCTATCTTTTCACCTGAATTCAGAGAGATCCAAACTTGTTGTCTGTAACTTCTGTGAAGTCCACACTAGTATTTATAGTAGTTTCCCATAGTAAATTAGCTAATATGAGCATCCAAATAGGTGTTTCTTCATTAAGTGAGCTGACATGAAATTTCTTACTTCATTTTGAAGCCGACTTGCAGAGGAGTAACATGTGCTTGTCTTGGAGGGATATTAGACTATCCTATAGACTTAAATACATTTGTAACATGCCCAAGAAGGGTTCTTCATGACATTGACTCTAAAAATAAAATCCCTTTCTCTCGAAACCCATGAAGCAAGGCAATAATAATTTTATGTTCTTCTTTACATCATTTACAAAAATCATAATTACATGTCATTATGAAGACCGAACCTAGTTACACTTTTTCAACGCTCGTGATAGAAATTTCAAACCTTGTTTTGCTAAAATTTCGAAGATATTATTTGAGGAAGCTAGTCTCCTTGAATGCTCCTAAAAAATGCTTCAAATAAGTTAGATTGGAATTTTCACTATAAATTTCTTTCTGTGATGTTTCATATTGTGAAATTTTGAGGAGAGAAAGGATTGATCTATAGGAGCCTGTGGTAGAAATTTTAGACCTTAGTTCATTATAATTTTATAGATACAAGGAGACATAAAAAAGTACATGATGTAGAGATTTCAAAATCATATATGCAAAATTGTACATTGCATGTTGTTTGTGCTCAACCTAGTGTTGCCTAAATTGAGTTCATTAATTGTCAACCAGGGTTGGTAAACTGCTGAAGTGTGGTGCACTATATGTGCCTAGGTATTTGTTTCTCACTACATTGTGTTTAGTTTTTTATGATGTTTTTGGCTTTATGGTTTTATGTTTGAAAAGGGAAATAACTAAGTGTTGGTGAAAAGAAGCTATTGGTTATTTAAAATAGAACAAAGCCTAAACTATGGATGACAAACAACAAATGCAAAGCTTGATAATGACTTCATTGCAAAAATAAATCACAACATGAGCTTGAACTTATCCAATTCATTCATTAAAGGTGTGTTGGAAGAGCTTGAGAAATGGACAAGTTAAGTGTAAATGAATTTCTCCTAAATAAACAATCAACTCACAAAATTACAAAATGATTATTTGTAACACAGTTAGGTTTCTATTCTAGATTAACCTATGATTTTGAAGTTACCCTATTCTGCAACTTGACTTATCACTTCTAGGCCTTATTCATAATTTTTGAGATTTTCTAAAATGATGCTTGGGAAAAAGGCTATAAGTGAGTTTGTAAAAGATTTGCAGATTGATCAAAGCCTTAAACTGGTATTACTGACCCCTGTTCATGTGATGATGTATCAATATAGATTCAGAACAAAAGTAGGTTTGTAAATAATGAAGGCTGAGAGACTAATTTTGACAACTAATACTACTTGAAATACAATGGATAACCTAAGCTAGAAAGAGGTCTATCAATCTTGAAAGACATTGACTACAACTTAAACTAGAATGCCATTAATCTTTTCTTGAAACAAAATGAACTGAGACTGAACTAGAGTGCTTCTAATCTACTTGAAGCACAGTGAACAGAGTTAAACTAAAATTCCATTATCAAACTGGAAATGTAGTAACAGAGCTAAACTAAATGCAATCAACCTCCGGAGTGCTCTAATTAAATTAACATGCAACTAGTCTATGGAATTCTATAGCCCATCTCGTTCAATAAGAATGATATTTTGGAAGAGTTTGTAAAACAAGTATGGTTGTATTATTCAATGCAATTGAACATAAACATAAAATTTAAAGAAAATACAACTAGAATCTAAGACACCACAGCTGTTTCTTATTCATTGTTAATGATGCTTTGGAAGAGTTTGCAGGAGTAAGACCGACTGTGACACTTAGTGTAAACAAGCATAAATCATAAAATTCGGAAGGAAATGCAACTAAAACCTACATTACCACAGCTATGCCTTATTCATCGTGATGATATTTTGGAAGAGTTTATAAGAGTAAGTCTAGCTGTGATAATTAATGTAAACAAGCATGAACATAAACTTCAGAAACCTACTTAAGCTAGAAATGAAAAACGACACTGAAATACTTATCTAAATCGTATAAACAAGGCTGGTCAGGTAGCAGGGGCCCTCTACCACCAGAGTAGCATTAAATCTACTTCAAGATTGACTCAACACTTTCAAAGAAATGGTACTTCTTTCATTAAAAGAGAAATTACTTCAAAACAGAGTGTTTTCAGACTTTTGCAATCTAGAAATCAACCACAAAATCTAACCTTGTCCCTCGGTTTCCCGAGCCATATTTATAATAAAAATTACATAACTGTCTTGAGATAACCTAGGGATAATTGTATTTCCAAATAAAAACCAAACTAGGACTCCGATGGTGGTCACGTAATAGAATTAAGGACATCTGGACTGTCCTTGTCCTATTAGGAGTCTGTCTCCTAGTTTGAGTTCCACGTGCATAACCGCCTACAGAATTCCATTCAAACTTCGTGGAGAGCAAAAAATGATGAGGGAATGATGTGGAATATGCCCATATGTTTTTTTCTCCAAGATGACACCTGGAACCTGCGTAGACATGAAGACAGCTGCAGAATCGGCAACTAGCTACAGAATGTCTGCATTTTGTAGCTAGATCTAGTTCAAAAAGTACTACAATGACAAAATCATAAAAACATAGCAAGTTAGTCATGATATTAATTCTTAAAGCAATTTTAACTAATTCTACTGATCATTTAAGCCTGTGATTAATAATGGACAAAGGAAATGGAGTGGAATGTGGTGGAAGAAAGAACATCTTTGGAGCTCAACATACCCCCACTGCTAGATTCTTGCATGTCCTCATGCAACTATTCCATGAACTCTGAGACCTCTGCAAGGACATCCAACCCTCTTCTTCTGCTTTTCCTGGCAGTCAAAGGCCTTCTGGGCTTCCTTATGACTAACTTGAATCTCAAATTTTGAGTTCCCTGGTTAACTTTTTATTTCTCTTCTTCAATTTTTCACTGGCCTTGTGTAACTTTTGCATTTGTAGAGACAGAGTTGAATTCATATCAGTTTTCAGTTTAACTTGCTCTCTCAAAATTTCATTCTCATTCTTGATATGTCTGTTGAGTATTTCTAACTCATATTTATCCCTCCTTAGGATATCAACTGCAGATTTTGGTGGACTAGGAGTTTTGTCTCTTCCTTCCGAAGCTCTTTTCTCTAATGTATCAACATAGTTCTAAATTTCTTGTTGTGCAGGGTTTATTTCAGAAGCCCCTTCATCAAAATCCCCCTCAGTAGGTGTTTCTTCGTCCTCTATGTTTATGACTCCAGTTTTTTTAACCTTTTTTTTCTTTAGTATCCCTCTAAGTCTGTGGCTCCTTCTCGGTTGAGATGGCCCTTCTCCTTTCTCTCTAGCCAATTTTCTTATTATCCTCTCTTTCTTGAGCTGCTTCTTAATCTGAGTCAATTTCTCAGAAATCATTTCTTCACTGCTTTCTTGTATTGTTTTACCAGTTTCATTTCTGGAGGTTTTCCATCTTCTGCTTCTTTTTGTAGGTTTGTCTTCAGGTGGAGGTTCCTTGGGTTCTTCAAAGTGATTTCTCACTAAGAACTCTTCCCAATTATCTCCCATTTTTCTCAAATGATGTTCAATCAAAATTTTGACTAAACCATGGTGATATAAGGTTGTTTCTAGAAATTGAATTCTCTTTTGAACACTTGAGTCCATTTTCTTTAAACTATGAAGCAAGAAAAAGGGAAAATTGAGTTCTTCTTCTAGGAAATGCATTATCAACCGAATATGATAGACATAGAAAGTACCATATCTTCCTTCACAAGTGATGAATTTTTGCAAGATAAGCGACATGTTCCTCCATTTGTTCTTTAGTGCAGAGCTAGGGATACCCTTTTTAAAAATGGTGACATCCATACCTGGTGACTTGAGTATCTGCTTCCATGCTTCGTTATGAAATTCTCTATTCTTGAACCACCTTTCTCCTTGTCTGGGAAATTCGGTTGCTTCTGCAATGAAGGCTTCAGTAATGGTGAATTTGATATCTCTTATCTCGACCTCAGCTTCGTTGAAGGATCTTGCAAACGTTTTGGTCACCTCTTTGTGAAACCCACTGAATTTTTCAGAGAATTGCAACCACCCTGCTTGTTGTAACATTTCTCTGACTTGAGGATAACCCTCCAAGTACTTAGTGCCAACCGGTTCAGTCCTTACTATAAGACCCATAACTCCTCTTTCCAACCTTCAAATTGTTGCTCCTCTATTCACAGTGACAATGGTTGTTACAGAGATGCCTCTGTTTCACAGACCGGAATGGTTAAAATTTGGCTACGGGAAAGAGTGATATGGAGTGGTTATGGAATGAATATAATGAGGTGAGGATGATGTATATGAGTTGAAAGATATCACAAAAGAAAAGACCGCGGAGATATTTTGTAACGAATTCAAAATCATCATTAAATGATTTGGCCTAATGACGTGACTAATCCAATCATTTCAGCACTTTAACCATTTAGATTTTTAAATGATGATCGGATATGGGTTTTGAAATGGCGGAATAGAAGGAGTTTTATCCAAGGTTTTTGCGGAAGGTTTGTTAGGCATGATCAACAAAATTAATTAAAACAACTTTTTGAATTATTCATAACTGAACTAAAATAAAAAATTTCATGATATGTCATTATAATCAGAACTTTTACCTTTGCCTTTCCTCTGATCTTCATATGCTTTGTTCTCTCCTGAAAATCATTAATTTTTTGAGTCTTCATAACCTTCTTGATTTTTCTTGTTGTCATGGATATGCAGGATCATTTTATTGCAGATCAGGTGATTACTAGACAGTGCCTTCAGGAACTCTGGCTGCAGAATGTCTGTCTGGCTACAGAATGTCTGACTGGCTGCAGAATTTCTGATTGATTGCAGAATGTACCTATAGAGAACTTGAAACATGAAATGGAATGATTTGGAGCATGAGTGGAATGTTGTATGGAATGAGTGAATATGGATGATGAAATATGATGTAATGGAATATGAATGAAGTGAATAATGGAGTGGAATAGATCACAACATATGAAATGGAGTGAAGTATGAGAAGTGGTCTGCAATTCATGATATGTATTATTCAATTGCAGAAAGACATCAAACTTTTAAAAATCTGGAATGGAAATGAGGTGGAACATGGAGTGAAATGAATGAAATGGAGTATGGATGAATGAATGAAATGAAGTATGGATGAATGAAATGAAATGGACCATAAGTAAATGGATTTGCACTTATGATTTTGTAACAACTCCTTGCAGAAAAACAAATTTGAAAATTTAAAGTGTCAGAAAGATTCTGATTTTCACTCTACCTTTTCTGTATAAACATGCTAATCAGTGATTAGTTTTCATGTTTATACTTTATTTTTTTTATTTTTTTATTTTTTTCAATAAAATGACTTCAGAAAATTCAATTAAGTTGATGAAGAAGAAATATTCTTCTTCATTAACTTCACATCACTGTTTTCCTGGAACTTCTTGACAAATTCTTCTCTTGAAAGTGGCTTATGATACAGCTTCAATCTATGACCATTCACAAGAAAAGTGACCTCTTCTTCATCTATTGTCCTGATTTTTATTGTTCCATTGTCAAAAAATTTCACAATTTCATATGGCCCAAGCCAATGTGTTTGGAATTTACCTTGAAAATATTTGAACTTTGAATCAAACAAGAGAGCCCAGTCACCTTCTTTGAACTTCTTTTCCTTGATGTACTTATCATGCCATCTAGTCCTTTGTTGCTGGACTATACTTGTTTTCTGAACTGCATCTTGTCTGATCTCATCCAATTCATTAATCTACTCCAATCTATGCTTTTGTGCCTCTGTTAGATCCAGTCCTAACTGAACTGCCATTTTGAAAGTTTGAATCTGGAACTCTATGGGAAACAAAACTTGCTTTCCATAAACAATTTCATAAGGAGTATGACCTGTTGTGCTTCTCCATGTAGTTCTATAGGCCCACAAGGCTTCAGGAAGCATATTTTCCCAATCTCTTCTATGTAAATGAACAGTCTTTGTTAGGATCCCTTCAATGACCTTATTAGTAAATTCCACTTGACCATTTGCTTGTGGATGATAGGGAGTAGATTTTCTGTGTCTGATTTTGTACCTCTCCATCATTTGTTCCACTAGCCTTGATGTGAATTGAGCTCTTTGATCTGTAACAATTTCCCTTGGGACACCAAAACGAGTAAAAATATCCTCAAAAAGAAAATTAACTACAAATGCTTCAGTAGCAAAAATTAATGGCTTGGCCTCTACCCATTTGGTAACATAATCAGTGCAAACTAATATATATCTCTTTTGTCTTGATGGAGGACTAATAGGTCCTACAAAATCCAAAGCCCATTTTTCCAAAGGTTCAATATGTACCTGAGGTTGTAATGGCATCTCACCTGAAGGAGAAGGTTTCCCTACCCTTTGGCAACTGTCACACCTTTTGACATACTCTTTAGCATCTTTAAAAAGAGATGGCCAATATTATCCTAAATGAAGGACCTTATAAGCTGTCCTCTTATTAGCAAAGTGTCTGCCACAAGGTTCATCATGACATGCTTTGAGAATCTCAGGCATCTCATCTTCTCGAACACATTTCCTAATGATAAAATATGGACCTGTCTTGTATAACTCATTAGCAACCCATGAATATTTTGCACTGTCATAAATGATTTTTCTTTTATCTCTCGCATTCATTATTGAAGGAAATTTTCCTGAAACTAAATAATTAGCAATGTCAGCAAACCAAGGAGTTTGGGTAGAAAATTCAAAAAGATATTCATCAAGAAATTGATCTTCAACTGGAGTGTCATCTTTGATGTTTTGGAGTCTAGATAGGAAATCAGCTACTGTGTTTTGTTTTCCAGGCCTATCTAGAATGGTAATGTTGAATTCTTGTAAAAGAAATAACCATCTTATGACTCTACCATTAGTAATTGATTTGTTCATTAGGTATCTAATTGCAGAATGATCTGTGTGAACAAAAGTTTCATAGCCTGTTATATAGTGTCTGAATTTGTTTATGGCATGAACAACAACTAAAAACTCTTTTTCAATTACAGTATAGTTTAACTCTGCAGGAGTCAAATTTTTACTAGTATAGTAGATGGCATAAGGAATCAGGTCTTTTTGTCCCAATACTGCTCCTAGAGCTGTATCTGAGGCATCTGTTGAAATATGAAAAGGTAACTTCCAGTTAGGTCCCCTTAAAATAGGTGCTTCAGAAATTTTTGTTTTCAGGGTCTCAAAGGCTAATTGGCAATCAGAATTCCATTTGAATTCACAGTCTTTGGTAAGTAATTTGAAGAGTGGAGATGCTATCTTGGTGAAGTTTTCTATAAATCTTCGATAATATCCTGTAAATCCTAGAAAAATCCTAACATCTTTTTGACAACTTGGAATAGATAAGTTAGAGATAACTTCAACTTTTGACTCATCAACTCTAATCCCATCCCCTGAAATGTGATGTCCTAAAACAATTCCTTCAGTAAACATCATAAAACACTTCTCATGACTAAGTGAAAGATTTGCTTCTTTACATATTTTTAAAACTTTTTCCAAGTTTGCTAAGGCTTCTTCAAATGTGTTTCCATAAACTTTGAAATCATCCATATATACCTCTACACAATCATGTATTAGATCTGAAAAGATTCCTAATACTGCCCTTTGAAATGTTGCAGGTGCATTGCATAATCCAAATGGCAATACTCGGTAAGCATAGGTACCCCAAGGACAGGTAAATGTGGTTTTGTCTTGATCCTCAAGTGCTACTTGAATTTGATTATAACCACTAAAACCATCTAGAAATGAGAAGTACTTTTTGCCAGCTAAGGTATCTAACACCTGATCTATGAAAGGTAGGGGAAAATGATCTTTAAGAGTAGCTTTGTTTAATTCTCGGTAGTCAATACATACCCTCCATTTATCATTTTTCTTTGGCACAATTACCAAAGGAGAAACCCACTGACTATCTGAAATAGGATAGATAAAGTTGACATTCAATAATTTCTGCAATTCTTCTTTAACAATCTCCCTAAGATTTGGATTCATCCTTCTCTGAGGTTGTCTGATTGGTTTACAATTTTCCTCTATGTAGATGTGATGAGTGCAAGTCTTGGGGCTTATCCCTTTCATATCAATGTACTCCCATGCATATGCAAAAGAATGTCTCTGTAATATCTTGACTAGCTCTTCTTGTTGAGATTTTTCTAGGTTCTTGTTTATGTTCATAGTTTTGCCTGGAAATATCTCAATTATAGAGCTGCCAAATTTATCCATAGAATAAAGAGACATTTGTCTTGATGACAAAAACTCAATGTTGGATTCTTCTTGAAATTTTTCATGTTTGTATTCCGAAGAGGATTCAAATTTTTCTAAAGTATTCAGAATTTGACTATCTTCACTAATTTCTAAAATTGTGAAGAGAGGTTGTAAGTCTTCTTCATCCTCTATCCATTGAGTATCATCTAAATCTGTAATTGTCCTTGCTGGAGGATACAAAGTGAATTTCTTAGTTTAACTACCATCAAATATTTACATATCACTGGATCTACAACTAATGAAAGCGTCAGCTGTAGCTAACCAAGGTCTTCCTAATATAATAGGATGCCCTCCTAGATTATTCTTAGGAGTTAGGATCATGAAATCCACAGGGTACTCCCAAGAATATAGGGACACTGGAATTTCTTCTATTACCCCATTAGGTTTGATCACAGATCTATCTGCTAATTGTAATAATGTGGGTGCAAAAAGAAGATTAGGAAGTTTCATTTTATCCATGATTTGTCTACTCATGATATTGATTGCTGCTCCTAAATCAATGAGTGTGTTTTGGATCTAAATTCCATTGATGTGAATTTTAACAACTGGATTTCCTGGGTCTAGATACTTTGGAATAGCAATCTTACCCATCATAATGTCTGTTATTTTTCCTGCCAGTTGAATTTTCTTTGTCTCTCTTATTCTTTTTCTTGTTTTCTTCATGCTCAACTCCTTTATTGTTTTTGCTAAAATTGGAATTTCCTTGATAGATTGTAATAATGGAATCTTAATATAGACATTTCTTAGCTCATCTAGGAAATCATAATTAGGCACCATAATTTGTTTTTCTACACCCCTATCAATTTGTAATCTTTCTGGAAAGGGAGGTGTAGAAGTGGAGGTTGATGGCTGCTCTAATACAGGAGTTGAAATTATTGGTTCTTTTTGTTTTAGTTTTTCAATGTTTGGGTCCTGAAAAGATGTGTCTTCTTCAAGACTTTTATTTCCCGTAGAGAATCTTCCTCAGAGTTGTCTTGTTCTTGTATGATCACAGAAGGTTTCCTCTTTTCAAGTATTCTTCCAAACCTAAGTTGAACATCATTAAGGTCTAAAGGAGTGATTAAATAGATTGGAAACTGTTGGCCTTCTATCATGTATGTATTCTGAGGATTTTTGTTGTTAGGGTTTGGTATGGGTTGAGCAGGCAACTGATTTGATTTCTGAGGAAATGGTAATGGAAGTGGTTGATTTTGATGTTGTGGGTTCTGAGGATTCTGTTAAGGATTTTGTTGAGGACTTTGAGGAGAAAAATGTAGGTATGGTGGATACTGATAGTACTGAGAGTATCTTCCATAGGGATTTTGTGCTCCTTGTGCCCAAGCTTGAGATTGATTTTGAAATTGGGGCCAAGGTTGCTACCAAGAATTCCAATTTGGTGGAGGTTGGTTATACATTTGATCATGGAATCCTTGTGTTTGAGGTCCTTGCCAATGCCTTCTAGAGACAAAATTGAGAGATTCTGTGGAATTTGTAGGAGTTTCCTCTTGAAAGACAACTTTAAGACCAGGAAGTGAAGGACAACTTTTGGTCTCATGTTTTTCTAAACAAATTACACAAGTATCTACAACTTTTGCATCCAAAGGACATTCTCTCAAGGCATGCTTCCTTCTACATTTGGGACAAAATATTGCTAAGGCATCAGATTCAGCTTTTTGCTTTTTTTGTAACTTAAGGGTGTCTATTTGTTCACTAAGACTCCCTAAGATGTCAGATTTGAATTCATCAAGCATATGTCCTATCTTTGCCCTACTTACCGTCCCAGAAGCAGACTTACTTGCCCTTGCAAGAGCAGGGTCTCTTGGACCTTTTACAGTTTTGGATTTCCCTCTTGAAAGGTTGATACATAACTCAGATTTTTCAGGTAATGTGAGCTGACATATATCCCCTTTTCCCATCATGTTAAGGATATCCAACCATTCATCCCTAATTGTCTTCAACAAGAAAGCTTTTAAGGTTTCTTGATCTAAGTTCTCCATTTTTTCTCTTTTGATGTTGTAATGAAATCTCTCCAACAAATCTTCCAGGTTTTCATATTCTTTTTGTAACATCTTAAACACTTCCTCCTTATGATTGATTGGCATACAATAATCCAAATACCTCTCTAGAAATGCTTGTTTCATGTCTTCCCATGTCCTAATAGAACTGTTGATCAAACTCATAAACCACTTCAATGCTGCTCCTTTCAATGTTGAAGGAAATAGTTTAAGTTTTTGAACATCTTGTAAGTAGTCATAAGTTCTACATAGGACTTCAAATTCAAATAGGAAGGTTTCAGGATCTTCAGTTTTAAGTCCATAGAAGTTTGGAAGGACAGAGGGTGAAATGTTTTTCATAGTTGTATTGGTTTCTTCATCTACTACAGGAAACCCAAAAGAGTTTCCCATTTCTATTCTACCTCTTCCTCTACTTCCTTCACCTTCTGCACCTCTACCTCCTTCTCATCTACCTCTACCTCTACCCCCTCCAAATAATGTGTGTTCTCCATTAAAGACTCCTCCTCCCCCTTCTTCTGCCATAGTTGATTCTTCTGTGGAAGTGGAAAAATTTGTATCTCTAGCAAGGGTCCTTAAATCTTCTCTTAAGACAGGTTTAGTGGATGAAGTGGAAGGTCTTTCTAATGGAATATCTGATCTTAAGTCTTCTGGAAGTCTAGGATTAGTAAAGGATGGAGAGTGGGTCTGAGTTGGAGGTGTACTGGCTCTTGATCTAGGTGAAACAAATGGTGTTCTAGGAATCAAACTTCTTCTTCTTATGAATCTACCCCTTGAGTCTCTCTCTCTACGCATATCATTGTTTTTGGGAGTTAAGAAACAAGGCTACCTGGTTACACTTCCCTGGCAACGGCGCCAAAATTTTTGTGCTCAACCTAGTGTTGCCTAAATTGAGTTCATTAATTGTCAACCAGGGTTGGTAAACTGTTGAAGTGTGGTGCACTATATGTGCCTAGGTATTTGTTTCTCACTACGTTGTGTTTAGTGTTTTATGATGTTTTTGGTTCTATGGTTTTATGTTTGAAAAGGGAAAGAACTAAGTGCTGGTGAAAAGAAGCTATTGGTTATTTAAAACAGAACAAAGCCTAAACTATGGATGACAAACAACAAATGCAAAGCTTGATAATGACTTCATTGCAAGAAAATAAATCACAACATGAGCTTGAACTTATCCAATTAATTCATTAAAGGTGTGTTGGAAGAGCTTGAGAAATGGACAAGTTAAGTGTAAATGAAGTTCTCCTAAATAAACAATCAACTCACAATATTACAAAATGATTATTTGTAACACAATAAGGTTTCTATTCTAGATTAACCTATGATTTTGAAGTTACCCTATTCTGCAACTTGACTTATCACTTCTAGGCCTTATTCATAAGTTTTGAGATTTTCTAAAATGATGCTTGGGAAAAAGGCTATAAGTGAGTTTGTAAAAGATTTACAGAGTGATCAAAGCCTTAAATTGGTATTACTGACCCCTGTTCATGTGATGATGTATCAATATAGATTCAGAACAAAAGTAAGTTTGTAAATAATGAAGGTCGAGAGACTAATTTTGACAACTAATACTACTTGAAATATAATGGATAACCTAAGCTAGAAATAGGTCTATCAATATTGAAAGACAATGACTACAACTTAAACTAGAGTGCCATTAATCTTTTCTTGAAACAAAATGAACTGAGACTGAACTAGAGTGCTTCTAATCTACTTGAAGTACAATGAACAGAGTTAAACTAAAATGCCATTATCAAACTGGAAATGTAGTGACAGAGCTGAACTAAATGCAATCAACCTCTGGAGTGCTATAACTAAATTAACATGCAACTAGTCTATGGAATTCTACAGCCCATCTCGTTCAATAGGAATGATATTTTGGAAGAGTTTGTAAAACAAGTATGGTTGTATTATTCAGTGCAATTGAACATAAACATAAAATTGAAAGCAAATACAACTAGAATCTAAGACACCACAGCTGTTTCTTATTCATTGTTAATGATGTTTTGGAAGAGTTTGTAGGAGTAAGACCGACTGTGACACTTAGTGTAAACAAGCATAAATCATAAAATTCGAAAGGAAATGCAACTAAACCCTACAATACCACAGTTATGCCTTATTCATCGTGATGATATTTTGGAAGAGTTTATAAGATTAAGTCTAGCTGTGATAATTAATGTAAACAAGTATGAACATAAACTTCAGAAACTTGCCTAAGCTAGAAATGAAAACGAGACTAAAATACTTATCTAAACCGTATAAACAAGGCTTCTCAGGTAGCAGGGGCCCTCTACCACCGGAGTAGCACAAAATTTACTTCAATATTGACTCAACGCTTTCATGAAAGTGATGATTCTTTCATTAAAGAGAAATTACTTCAAAAACAGAGTGTTTTCGGACTTCTGAAATCTAGCAATCAACCACAAAATCTAACCTTGTCCCTCGGTTTCCTGAGCCATATTTGTAACAAATTTACATAACTGTCTTGAGATAACCTAGGGATAATTTTCTTTCCAAATAAAAACCAAACTAGGACTCTGATGGTGGTCACGTAATACAATTAAGGACATATGGACTGTCCTTGTCCTATTAGGAGTCTCTCTCCTAGTTTGAGTTCCCACGTACATAACCGCCTACAGAATTCCGTTCAAACTTCGTGGAGAGCAACAAATGATGAGGGAATGATGTGGAATATGCCCATATGTGTTTTTCTCCAAGATGACACCTGGAACCTGCGTAGACATGAAGACAGCTGCAGAATCGGCAACTAGCTACAGAATGTCTGCATTCTGTAGCTATATCTAGTTCAAAAAGTACTACAATGACAAAATCATAAAAACATAGCAAGTTAGTCATGATATTAATTCTTAAAGCAATTTTAACTAATTCTACTGATCATTTGAGCCTGTGATTAATAATGGACAAAGGAAATGGAGTGGAATGTGGTGGAAGAAAGAACATCTTTGGAGCTCAACACATGTTATGCAAGTTTGTTCTTGGGAAAATTATGAAAACAAAATTTTTTGGGAGATGGGCATTAAAAAAAAAAAGAATACCTAGTGAAGATAAATGCATCTAACAAACTTGGTGAAGGTAGAAGCAACTAACAAACTCAGGGAAGGCATAAGTAGTAAGCGGTCTCAGTGATGTCTTCTATATGTTGGTGTATACAAAGTAGCAAAGGGGATTGGTATCTCCTGTATGTTAGTGCCTACAAAGTAGCAGAGGGGATTGGTGTCTTCTGTAGGTTAGCTCCTACAAAACAACAAGAGGGTTTGATGTCTCCTGTAGGTTAGTACCTACAAAGAAGTAGTGGGGATTTATGTCTACAAAGAAACAAAGGAGATTAATATGTCTTGTAGGTTGGTACCTGCAAATCAATGAAGGGGATCGGTGACTTATGTAGGTTGGTGCCTACAAATTGATGCAACAATAGGTTGGTGGCTACAAGATTTTTCATGTAATTTTTGTTATGGTTTTCTCCTTTAAGGTTTTCCAATTATATCTTTTGTTACTTGTTTAGTTTATGAGATTGATGTTGTATGGTATTTGATGTTTAAATAAGTAAAAATTGTTATTATATTGATTCAACCACTCACCCTCTCAGTATAATTATGAATCCAACAATTAGAATTGGTTCATTTGGAAGGATTCCAACAATAGGATGTAAGATCTGAAAGGAACCATGGCTAATCATGAAGGATAAATGAAAGTTCCTCTATTTGATGTAATAAATTATGATTTATGGAAGGAAAGAGAAAATTCTTATATAATGACACTTGTATCTATAATTTGGAAATATGTAGTAAATAATTATGCACCTCTAGAAACTCTACCAACATATCAAGATGGAATGAAAGGAGGAAGAAAAAATGTGATTTATGGGATGAATGAGTCATATTTATTTTTTCATTCTAAATTTTCTGGGATGTTCCATATTGTGAAACTTGGAGGATATATAGAGGAGATCGTTATATACCAGTGGTATAAATTTAATACTTTGGTTTACTTTAATTTCAGAGATAGGCTCTATGGAAGTTTGATTTCCTGAATGCTCCTAAAACATGCTTCAATAGGCCTACTCACTATAAATTTTGTTTTGATATGTTTCAAACCGTGAAATATTTAAGAGATAGAGCAGATATATCTAGGTACATGTGATAAAAATTTCAGAGTTTGGTTCACTATAATTTTGGAGATGTGCTTCCAAAATTCTCCTAAAAGTAGCTTCAAATATGTGAGCTTGGCGTTTTTTATTTAAAATTATTTCTATGATGTTTTAGACTATGAAATTTGGAGAAAATATATCTTTATCCACCCGTGGTAGAAAATTTATACCTTGGTTCACTATTTAGATATCCAATGAGACATATAGAAGTACCTTAGGTAGAAATTTCATAATCACATTTGCAAAATCGGATACATGGCATGTTATGCAAGTTCATTCTTGGGAGAAATCCCAAAAAAACAAGTTTTGCAAGAATAAAACTTGGTGAAGGAAGAAGAAACAAGTAGACCTAGTGAAGGTAGAAGAAACAACAAGACATGATGAAGGAAGAAGCAACTAACATACTTGGTGAAGAAAGAAGCATCTAACATACTTGGGGAAGGAAAAAGTATTAAGTAGACTCAATGGGGATTGGTGTCTCTTGTAGGTTGGTATGTACAAATCTTGCAGTAGAGGGGATTGGTGTTTCCTATAGGTTGGTGCCTAAAACACAACAAAGGACATTGATGTCTCTTCTAGGTTAGTACCTACAAAGAAACAAAGGGGATTGGTGTCTTTTATTGGTTGGTTCCTACAAATTAATGTAATAGTAGGTTGGTGGGCACAATATCTTTCATATGAACAAGGTTTTGTGATTTATCTAGTAAGTGTTTCCACGCATTTCTTATGTTGTTTAGTATATGATATTGATGTTGTATGGTGTTTTAATGTTATTTAGTACAATTTTTTTATTTATACTGATTCACCCCCTCTCTCAGTATAATTTTCAATCCAACAATCCCATGTCTTCAACCCTTAAATTACATAAATTAAGATTTTTTCATTCAATACTAATCGTCATTTGGTATGAGATTCAAACCAGATACAATATTTCATCTAGCTTTCCAACAATATGCCTAGGGAATAATCCGATTGCAATGCATCTATGGATTAAATTCATTCTTTTTGAGAGTGCTATCAACATTGGCTTAACTCCTTAACTCTCTCCTCCTAATCTAGGATTTCAATTTTATTGCCATGTGAAGTTATGAATTTATAAACACACTCACACCTTTTATTCTTTTTTTTTTTCAGAAGGAAAAAAATGTTGTTTTCATTAACAGTTCATTTATCAAGTCATTACAATCTCATCTCTTGAAGATAAGAAAACATAATCCAACCATCCTTAAATTGAGACAAATTCTAAGGAAAAAGGAGTCAAAATCTAAAAACAGGAATGGGTCATAAATATTTCTGGGGGAAGATTCCACCCAATCCAAATTATGAGGCCGGATAGGAAAACATCCTTAATTGGATCCTATTCATATACTGGACTCTTCAAAGATACATGGGAAAATAGAGGACACCCACTTCAAAAAAAACAGCAGGCTCGCTTGAGGTGATTCTGGAAACAGGCTCGCTTGAAAACTGAAGAAAACTTTCAAAGGTGAAAAATGGCATGCTTTATAATGCATACATCCTAGAAACTGAAATCGGCTCGCTTGTGTAGATTATAAGAGGCACACATGTCCAGATCATTCGGTCAGATTTATATAACCGGCTTGCAAAATATTGCTGACAACCCATAATCAGAAACCGGCTCGCTTGTGTAGTATGAAAGAGGCACACTTGTCCAGTTCATTTGATCTGGTGCACTTGATGTGATCAGATAACAAAAATGACAGAGATTGAGTAGACTGTTCCAATAAAGGTCATATGTATGATCCTTATAACTTGAAGCTCAGTTATGCGATGATTCGAACCTGTTAATGTTTAACCGGCTCGCTTGATCTGAAGACCTCCCTGAAGTATAATCCGACTCGCTTGTAGTTTATATCAGGCTCGCTTGTCCTAATCCATCCTTCCGGGTCACTTTATGTGAGCAATAACAGTATTAGTTGTAAAGACATGGAGACAACTGCAATGGAAAATCAAAATTCTGATCGTCATAAATGAAGAGCAGATATATGTGGGGATAAATCAATTCCAATCAGTCGATTATAATGTTGAACAGGAACACATGATAAGGGAGGGCTTGTCCAGGCTCGCTTGTTGTAGATCGTGGCGAAATAAAATTGGAATGTAGGCAACCAGTAAAACATATCAAAGGTTAGCAATACAAAAATATGAGCCATGGAGAAATAAGGATACCAAAAATAAGTTGCATTGATTTCTGATCATTAAGGCATTGGGATTGTAGTATCCCAGATTTGAACCTCATCCCTGCAATGAAGCACCTATATAAAACCATAAACTACATTTAAACCCCTTTTGGACATACCATCAGCACGCGTATTCAAGTCTCTGTAGAAATGCTCGATAGGAGGGGATCCTAGCCTTTGCCATAGCCTCTGGAATTTGCATATCCAGCCCTGTAAGTCTGGAATATGAAATTGGAGCTGGCCCATAATAACACCAACAATCAGTTCAGAGTCTCCATAAATATGTAAATCTGTTAGTTCCATGTTGACAGCAGCTAATAGCCCACCCCAAAGGGCCATGATCTCAGCCTTGTTATTGGTGCCCGGTTCACCATTCCAGTGCATATGAATTGTTAGGTCCCTATATTACTAGTATAGTCCCTTATTATTGTTAGTGTAACCCCCTTATTTTTATTATTTTACCCTTGTAACCCCCATTTTGTTATTATTGTGCCCTTAAATTATTATTGTTAGGTCGACTAGGATTACATTGTGGCCCACTAGGATTACATTATGGCCCCATGGACTCCTATATATAGAAAGGAGGTTTTGTAAATTGTATCATCCAAGAATTGTTCATTTATGTAATGTACACGAGGTTTGCCCCTCGAAGTGGCTCATTTCTAAGGCATTGATATCTCTTTTTCTTCTATTTTTGGAGCTGGTTACACAACATTTGGTATCAGAGCTTTGGATTCTAGGGTTTCGCTGCTCAAAACAGGTCATCGTGGAATTTTCGCTATAACTTTTTTCTTAATGCAAGGCTTCGTAAGCTGGAAATTTTAGGTATGAAGTCAAATCCTCAGGAAGTGATTCTAAAAATTTCAGAGCTTGGTTCGCAATATTTTTGGAGATATCATCTGTGGAAGTTAGGTATTTTTTCAAGCTCCTAAACAGGTCATCGTGGAATTTTCACTATAAATTTTTTTCTACGAAGGTTCAAAATCTGAAATTCGTATGGTGCGAAGCTGAAATCTTGAGGAAATTCTTCAAAAATTTTCAGAGCTTGGTTCGCAATATTTTTGGAGATATGATCTGTGGAAGGTAGTGCTTTTTCAGGACTCCTGAATTTCATCTCAAAGAGGTGATCGTGGGAAAAGTTCAATAACTCTCTCTCTGGGCAGTGGATTTGAGTGCCATAAAAAGTGGTCACAAGTACACGGACTGTAGCTTCTTGGCTATCAATTTCAGAGACAAAGGACGAAACAGTGACATGTGGCAAGTCCTACAAGTTTGCTCTACTGAACCAATCCAGAATTAGGTCATTGTGGGAGATTGGACACAATTTTGTCTTGGGGAATCCAAATTAGATCAGACCTATGTAATTTGAAAGAAGCTTCAAAGGGCTACTACAGGGCTTAATTTCATATATTGAATATTTTCAATTACATAGATAATTCAATTTCAATATCGAGCTCCTCAAAGCAAGTAAAAGGTGTGTATTTTTTTTTTCTGAATTGCATAAGTCTTGTTTGAAGAATCAAGTTGAATTGATTCCAAGGGCATATTGTAGAATAGGTATCAATATTGGATTCTAAAATGGCCCCTAAAAAGAATTCAACACCCATTAAGCCTTCAGAAGACTCTACCATGACTCATGAAGATGAAGAATAACAACATGATCTCATTAAAAAATTACAAGAGCAAGTGCAACAAATTTCACTCTCGCAAAGACCAACAAAAATGAAATGGAAGTTTTGAAGAAAGGCGTGGAAGTGAAGATGACGAAGCAAAGAAAGGCATGGAAGCTAAGATGGATGGCGTGGAAGTGAAGATGGATGGTTTGAAGAAAGGCGTGGAAGCTAAGATGGATGGCATGGAAGCCGGCATGGAAGCCAAGATGGATGATCTAAAAGCAGACATAGAAGGTTTGAAAAATTTGATACAAGAAATGTTTCCTAATGGTGAAAAGATAGTAGAGGAAACTAATGATGAGAAAAAAATAAATGTTAATCGTGATTTCATAAACACTAATTTTGGTGGGAAGAACCACCATATTCCAAAAATGGATATGAGGAAGTTTGATGGAAAGGATCCTGTAACATGGATACTACAGATGGAGAAATATTTTGATCTCCATAATGTGCAAAACACACAAAAGGTACGCATTGCAACTGTACATTTAGAACAAAATACATTTGTATGGTATCGATGGATTTGCTCCCGTAAAAAAATTGTCACTTGGTCAATTTTTACAGAGGAAATGATAGCACATTATCAGGATACAAAGAGCAACACCTTCTTTAGCCAATTGATAAACCTCAAACAAAAGGGTTTAGTGGGGGAGCACATTGAGGACTTCCAAAAATTGAATATAAGGGTAACTGATATTCCAGAGGAACACAGGATTGATCTCTTCATAGGTAATTTAAAGGATAAAATTCAACATGAAGTTCTCATTTTGGAACCTGATTCATTGGAGAAGGCATTCAATTTGGCAAGAAAAATTGAATGTAAAATTATGGCGACAAGGAATCCTACCACTCACTTCTATAAAGAGGGAAGTGTTGCTACTCCTAGATTTTTACAACCTACAAGGTTGACACCACAACAATTGGAATAAAAAATAGCAAAAGGGCTTTGCTACATTTGTGATAGCAAATACACTAAAGGTCATAAGTGTGTTGAGAAGACATTATTTTACATAGATTGTGAAGAGTAAGAAGAAAATGGACAAGAATATTCAAAAGAAGAGGGTATACACCACGAACCAACCCTAGAAGAGGAAGAAATTAATCCGACCATATCGTGTAATGCATTGGCAGGAATTACCACTCCTCAAACTCTCAAGATAGAAGGACACATCAAGAAGAAAAAGGTAATAGTGTTGATTGATTCAGGTAGTACCCATAATTTTATTCATTTTAAGGTAGCCAAGGAATTAAATTGTTTCCTATATCCAACACCAAAATGTCAAGTGATGGTTGCAAATGAAGGAACTATAAATTTCTCTAGAAAATGCCATAATATCAAGATAACCATGGGGGAATATGTATTGAATAGTCCAATGCTTTCCATTCCCATGGGAGGTGTTGATGTTTTACTAGGAGTACAATGGTTACAATCTTTGGGGATGGTAGCTTTTAATTTTCAAGAAATTTTCTTGAATTTGTTTTCAGAAGGAAAGGAAGTCGACCTGAAGGGAAGCCTAGAAGGATAATAAGCTCTAATGTCATGACAAAGCTTCTAAAGAAAGAACAACGAGGCGTAATTGCACAATTATGCTCACTAGAAGTTCCGACATCAAAATCATCTATTTTTGCAGACTCCAAAAGTCTTGGACAATCATTCCAAGGTGTTTGAAACTCCCAAATGACTCCACCTATTCGTGATCATGATCATATCTGTTCTATTCCATGTTCCTCCAAACATCAGGCCTTACAGATATCCTTATGTTCAAAAGAGCGAGATTGAACGTATGATTGCAAAAATGTTAGAGGCGGTATAATTCAACCTAGTCAAAGTTATTTCTCTGCTCCTGTAGTATTGGTACACAAGAAGGATAGATCATGGTGCATGTGTCCAGAATATAGGGAGCTCAATAAACTCACCATTAAAGATAAATTTCCCATTCCTGTGATAGATGAATTACATGGATCAATTTATTTTACCAGTTGGATCTTCGTTCAGGATATCATCAAATTAGAAAGAAGACTGAAGATATTTCGAAAACAAAATTTCAAACTCATGAGGGTCATTATGAATTTTTGGTCATGCCTTTTGGCCTTACCAATGCACCTTATATATTTCAAGGGTCGATGAATTCCATTTTCAAACCCTTCCTTAGAAAATTTGTGCTATTATTTTTTGATGACATACTAGTCTACAACAGGTCTTGGAAGGATCATGTTCAACATGTTGACAGGGTGCTCAAACTATTAGAGGAGAAAAAATTATATGCAAAAACATCCAAATGTTTCTTTGGATTAAAAGAGGTGGAATATTTGGGTCATATTGTATCTCATGAGGGTGTTAAGGTAGACCCTAACAAAATTAAAGCCATTAAGGAATGGAAAGTACCCACAACCATAAAGCAACTGCGCAGATTTCTTGGGTTAACAGGGTATTATCGCAAGCTTGTTAAGAATTATGGGAGAATAGCAGCACCTCTAACAACATTATTGAAGAAAGATGCATTTTCATGGACTCTTGAAGCAACTAAGGCCATTGAACATCTTAAATAGGCAATGTGCCTAGCACCAGTCTTAGCTATGCCAGACTTCACAAAAATATTTATCGTGGAATGTGATGCCTCAGGAAATGGAATTGGTGCTATTTTAATGCAAGAAGGAAGACCCATTGCTTTCGAAAGTCGTTCAATCAAAGGAAAGTATTTACAAAAGGCTATTTATGAGAAGGAAATGTTGGCAATACTACATGCACTAAAGAAATGGCGAACGTACCTAATGGGAAGACACTTCAAGGTAAAAACTGATCATGATAGTCTAAAACACTTTTTGGAACAAAGACTATCTTCAAAAGAGCAACAAAAATGGGTCACAAAGATGTTGGGATATGACTTTGAAATAATATACAAAAAAGGGAAGCTAAATGTTGTTGCATATGCACTCTCAAGAAATGATGAAGAGGTGGAAGCATTGCTTTGTGCCATTTCTATTATCCAACTAGATTGGATAACCGAAGCTGGCCATGGAAACAAGAACTCGACAACTACGGAATCGACCAATTTCAGAGTATCTCATCAAGTGGAAGAACTTACCCACTGAAGATTCTACATGGGAGGATGAGAATTTTATACAGAAGCACCCAGAGCTACTCAAGCGTTGAGGACAACATTTTTTTGAAGGAGAGGGGCATGTTAGGTCCCTATATTACTAGTATAGTCCCTTATTTTTGTTAGTGTAACCCCCTTATTGTTATTATTGTACCCTTGTAACCCCCATTTTGTTATTATTGTGCCCTTAAATTATTATTGTTAGGTCGGCTAGGCCCACTAGGATTACATTATGGCCACATGGACTCCTATATATAGAAAGGAGGTTTTGTAAATTGTATCATCCAAGAATTGTTCATTTATGTAATGTATTGGAGGTTTCCCCCTCGAAGTGGCTTATTTCTAAGGCGTTGATATCTTTTTTCTTCTATTTTTGGAGCTGGTTACACAACATGAATCCTTTCTCGGTCCGATAGATTTATCCAAGCGCCACATCCTGTATTACCCTGTTTGCAAGCACCATCGAAAAATACAGCCAGAAGTGAAATATTATGTGGTCGAATCCGACGAGAGTCATCAAGTGAATGGATAACCTTAGAAGGGGCAGCATCAATCCAGCTCATGATAGCATTATATATGAAGGTCAGATTGAAAGGGGATACATCGAAAATGAGCCGATTCCTGGTGAGCCAAACCTCCCAAATAAAAAAGAAGGGCAGCGATCTAAATTTGCTCTTCATGGAATCCCATTCGACCACAACAGAAATGAAATCTACAGGAATCCAAGCAGGATCTTTGAGGTGCACTGAGAATAATCTCCAAAGTTGAATGACCACGGGGCATTGAAAAAAGAGATGATCAATCGTCTCCTCGGATAGACCGCATATAGAGCATCTGCTAGGACCCATTATACCCCTTTTCACCAGGTTATTCCATGTGAGAATTTTATTCTTCCATGTGAGCCATCCAAATAGGATAATTTTAGTAGGCAGCCCACGCTTCCAAAATTGTGAAAAATTTTGGGTGATTTGTGCTGAGTAAACCTGTAAATTTATTCTATGATAAATGTCTTTGACAATCGGATGATTCTCCAACATCGGCCCATCCCAGATGACGCAATCTCCACCAAATGAATAGCAGACACTAGCTGCACTTAATGAGCCAAGTAGCTGATCCCATTCGGCAGCCAACTCGCCTTGTAGTCCCAACTGTGCAGTGTTCTTAAAAATAGGGGCACCAAAGGACCATGAGATAATAGTATGTGAAAGATAGCAGATACCCCGGTGAGCCAGACTATGGATAAGGCGTGCGGATGGTTTTGACAGCCTATCAAAACCTTGCATATTAATTTCTCCCAGAGGAATGCGACTGTCGTCTCTGAAGAGCCATGTAATTCTTTCCCCAAAATGTCCCATGACCTTCTTAAAACTGCCCCAAATAGCCGAGTATGTCACAGGGAAATGGAATTCATGACAAAGTATAAAATGTAGAGAATCACCAACCAGATATTTGCATTTAATAATATCAAACCAAATTCCAGTTCCATTTATAGCATGCCAGAAGGATTTAATGAGAAGGGTGATGTTGAAATTTCTTGTGTCCAGTATGCCCCATCCATCATGAGCTTTGGGTCTTCATAGGGAATCAAGTCTGACAAGGTGAAATTTGTGTGTATTCCCCGACCCATTCCATAGAAAACATGCAATGATTCTGTTGATATCCTCCACTATACTTGTAGGCAAATAGAATAAGTGTCCCCAATATACCAATATTTGAGATAAAATAGCTTGAATCATGATGTATCTGCCTCCTAAGGATAGCCATCTGTGAGTCCACTTATTGATTTTCCTCCTAAATCGCTCAAGCATCCAAAGCCAATCCGTTCGATTGTATCCGCAGGGCTTGATTTTATATCCAAGGTACATCATTCCATCCGATAGAAACTGGGATCCAACCTCGAGGAACTCCGCAATGAAAAGGATTTCATCTATATCACCAAACTCATATAAAAGGAAGGACTTGGCCTTATTAATGTGTAAACCGATGGCAGCAGCAAATCTGCTGAGAAGGAAAAGGATATAAAACCAGTGGTTCCTTCTAAGACTCCCAAACAGTAACATATCATCCACAAACAAGGAGTGGGATGGCGATGTAGATTCAGAAAAGGAGAATCCAGAAATTTAGCCTTTTTGAGATGCCATGTGCATCAATTTACTGAATCCATCCAAGATTAATATGAAAATAAGCGGGGACAAAGCACATCCTTGTCTTAGTCCCCATCCAGCCTCAAAGAAAGAAGTATGAAATCCATTAATAATGATAGCATAACGGACGGAGGTAATGCAAGACATAACCCATCGAATAATCCTGATCGGCAAGCCATTCTTCAATAAAACCAAACATATGTAAGACCAATCCAAGGTATCGTAGGCCTTGTATAAGTCGACTTTCATTATCAGGGCCTCACGTTTCTGAAAGTGCATAGAATGTAGAATCTCTTGCGCAACAGTGATAGCATCATGAATTGATCTTCCTTTAAGAAAACCATATTGTTCTGGAGAGATATGGACAGATAGTGCCGGTTTTAATCTGTTAGCTATGATCTTGGACGTGATTTTATACAGGAGATTACATAATGCTATCGGCCGATATTCCCCAAAGGATGACAGATTATCATTTTTCGAAATGAGCGTTATGAATGTGGAATTTAAGTTGGATGGAATATGACCAGTAGATCTGAATAATTCCGTCATTTCCGTCAGCTCATCCCCCATAATGTCAAAGAAAAATAGAAAAAATTCAGAGGTCCAGCCATCAGGACCCGGACACTTGTCATTTGGAAAGGATTTAAGCACCCCTTCAACCTCGGCAATCGAAATTTGTGCATCTATAATGTTTATGTCATCCTCTTCATATATTCTTTGGATATGATCTAATACCCACTGTTGGCAAGTGTAGTCAATCTCTTGATTCTGTTGATGTAAAGTCAAAAAGTGACGAAATGCTTCATCCTAAATATCTGGAGTAGAAGTTGCATAGCTACCATCAGCCCTCTTAATTCGCCAAATTTCATTACGACACTTGCGGTCATTAGCGCATTTGTGGAAATATTTTGTATTTTTGTCCCCTTCACTTAACCATCTATTCCGACTCTTCAGTTTCCAAGAGATCTCTTTGATTTTTAGAATTTCTTTTTCCCTGTCAGCCAGGGATTTCATAAGATCGTAGGCCTGTTTGTCCAGTGTGTTGTCCTTGAAACCCAGAAGAATACACCTCATTTGATCTTTAATCACTGTCAGCTCTGCTTTAAGTTCCCTTTTCTTATTGATCTCCCATTTTTTTGAAACTTTTTTCAAAACCTGCATTTTGTGGTGGAAAAGGTTCCATCCAACCAAGTCGACAATATCCGCACCATGAAGCCATTTCCTCCTTATCAGCTCAATAACATCTTGGTCTGCCAACCATGCCCAGTTGAATTTAAAATGCAAACCCATCGGTCTAACATCTAGATGCCAGGATAGCAGGATCGACATATGATCCGAAACATAAGAAACCAGCACCTCACTTCTTGGAAATCCCATCGATATTATGAGGCTATCTTTAACCAAGGCCCGATCCAGCCTTTTGCCAATTTAATCATCACCAGTTCTTCTATTCGTCCATGTCGGCATGATAGGTGTAGGAGAAATGTCCACCATATGAAAGTCCGACATTAAATCTTGCAGATATCAGCAAAGCTGTCAGCCCTAGCCTTGACATACCATATATCATCTAAGTTCATAGTGGAATTATAATCACCCATTAATATCAAATTCTTCAAAGAAAGAAGCCCTGAATTTTTAATCTTGTTCCAAAAAGACAGGCGCATAGAGATTGACTATGTTAAGAAGGCCTTCGAAACCTCTAATACGGCCCACTAATATGATCCCTCCAAAGAACATGTATGCCTTAAAATTTTCCCAATACGGATTCCATAAAGCAATCAGACCACCAGAATGTCTAGTCGCATCAACAGCAGCAGCCTGCCATCCTTTACATATGTTAAGAAATGTATTAATGGCCTTCTCTCTGATACTAAGTGTCTCTTGGCACAAAATGATACAGGGCTTCTGAGAGTTGATAATATTCTGGAGGCAATGATGTTTGGGGGCATCGCCCAACCCCCGAATGTTCATTGAGAAGAATTGGATCATTTTGGGGAGGCGACGGGTTTACTTTCTCTAAGCGCCTGGATGTTGCCCGAGATATCATCGGACATAGCAATAGGAATATTTGTATAATTATCAAGCTCCTCGGATGTGAGCGACAGAGCTCGTGGATTAGTCAAGTGAGGACGCAGAGTTCTGTTCTTCTTCTTCTTTTTCCAGATTGTGACATTTGACACTTTTTATGGAGGAATGACAATGTCAGGAGATACTATGATCTTGTCGAAAACTGTAAGGGCAGCAAGATCTAAATCCGAGTTACCTAAGAGTGTGTCAATGTCGCTACCGACAGAATTATGTGGAGACAGAGGCAAGTCGGCTTGTTCCTCAGCAGATGAAGACACAGTAAGAGGGAGGAAGGTATCATTAGGGATTCGAGAGTCATTCACCTGGGACGATTCCCCAATATGATAATTGGATGATGAAAGAAGCGGAGGGTCTTTCGATAAGAGGCCAGACAAATTATTGACTTCTACATTCATACAGGGTTCAAGGCCATCCTTCCTGACATCTACCCTCCCAGGACAAGGGTTATCGACAACAGACATATGAGGATCATAAATTTCAATCTTCCCAATGACCGAACCAGATGGATTTACATCCCGACCCATCCCAGATATAGAATGATTCTTATCAGAAATAAGCGGGTCCCGACTCACCCCGTCTTCAAGCATGATAGTTCTATCACTAAGAGAATTGGCAGAAACATACGCTGCATCATCATCAGAGGAAGTAGAGCATGAATTACCTAGAAATAATCCACCCGGGGGGCTCATCACAGGTTGATAATGTCGTCGGGCCTTTGACTGGTGCAACAATTTCCGTCCAAGTTGGTGACGAAGAGGACAGTGGTTCTGAAGATGTCCAGTTCGATGACAAACAAGGCAGCGGAACGGAATCCCCCAGTAATTGATATGCTGACGGTGGCGACGCTGACCCCATAATAGTTCCACATCACCTGGCAGACCTCCAGCAAATTCCACTTCGACCAGGATCCAAGTAATCCTTTTGTCGTTGGATCCAACAATACCGGGATCAATGTATTTTGTAGTGCCAATTGAATTCCCAATGGCCCGAAGTGTTTTGTGTGTCCATAACTCCAATGGCAACCCAGGGAGCTTAACCTAGATAATCTGACTCTTAGGGGCCTCCATAACCAGGTTGAAACCCAAGTACCAGGGAACAAGCTGTATGTAACTCCGACCACGCACCCAGGTCTGATTTATAACCTTGAAAATGTCCTTGTCGTCCATAAAATGTATGCTAAACCATCCATTGAAAATTTTTCTCACCTTGGGCGCATATCTGATCAAGGGGACCCAAACCTGTCGAAACCAGCAATCCATATCGATATCATTGCCATCGGGAAACATCCATCTCCCAATTAGAACTCGCTTATGTAAACTATCCACCCTGCGGCTTAAATCATTGTGGTCTAGATTGATCTCCTTGATCACCATTTTCTGTTTATAGAAAGCATTCTTCCCACTCTTGTGACCGGAATTCTTCTTCTTATGAATAGGGCAATCGAAATTTCTTTGGGAATTCGCCTCCCCAGTCAGTGTCTCATGGCAGGCCTATTTGATAATCTGACTGTCAATCTCATTATCTCGGCCAAAAAGGTTTTCAACATCAATGCTGGCACGAATGAAAGCTTCGTGAGCTGAGGTGTCTGATGCAAAATCCACGATGGGGACATGTGTCTGAATTGTGTGTATCGACATCATGCTGTCAGATGAGATTCAATATCAAAACGACCCCAAAACACCACTGATGGAACTATAGCAGAAGATGTCACCGATATCCGACCACGTATGAAGATGAAGGACACTTGGCCAACAAGTCCCAGTCGAGGATAGGGTGATGGGCTTCTGACTATAATAACATAACACACTCAGCAGTAGAAACTATGATCCCGGAGAAAATCTTGTATGTACAACATCCCAGATAGTCATAAATAACTGGTTGTAGCAGTAATGACAGTTCCTCAGACAGAGAATAAAAAAATATAGAAAAGGCCTCAGGCAGCCAATCCAATCATGTCATAGCATTCGGACGATGCCACTACATACCACCTGCCAAATATGGAGATCCAAATGATGCCTGGATATCATGGATGTGAATAAAGAAACCCTTTAGCCAAGGACAATAGGGAAAATTGCCTCCAGTGATCTGCACTAAGAAGATACAGATGTCCCCGCTATAATTAAAGAAAGATCATACGATGGCTTGAAAATTTCACGAACTTCTCAATGGTAGCAATTCACATAAATATCTATCGCCCACTAGTCAAATCCAATCACATTAGATTTGAATCGATCATCGTGCACATCAGGCACACTGCATAGACCCCAAAAAAATCAATGGAATTAATTGACGTCGATTCCGGCAACCGGACTCAAGGTGAATTCTGATAAGTCACTCGGAAAAACTAGACTCTCTGAAGCTTCAACAGACCTAAACGTGGCAACAGCAACAACAAAGACAACCTGGGCATATCCACCAGCTATCACCTATTCTAAAACTGAAGTCTTTGCATGGCCAAGAAATAATCAGAGTATCAACCCACTTACGCCAGAGACAGAACCATTTGCTGACGTTAGTCGAAGACTGATAATAAGAATCAGATGAGGATGCCAAAGAGAAATCAGAGGGTGTACAAGGTTTATCACCGTTTTCTAACATGCGTCCTACACTCAGAATATTGGGCCGATAATATAAAAAAGGCTAAGATAGGGAGAAGAATGATAAAACATATCTCCACCTCATCCGAGAATGTCATAGACACCGGGGTTGTTTTGTTGTGTTGAGCGTTCGACTAATAAGAACAGAACCTCTATGGAACATACACCAATAGCTAAGGGCCTGTCTACCGTGAAAAGTGCTAATAGACAAAGGAGATATTAAACAATCATAATAATTGTTCACTTTAAGGAGTTCCAGAGCGAATATGAAAGGGGTATAGAGAACCACATGACTTCATTCCCCTATATGATACTTCTTACATTAACAAGTCAAAAAACACACAATGAGTCTAAGATGCGCCTGCAACATACAGACCCAAAGTTGTTCGAACTTACTTCACATGAATTTGGTAGTGCCATTACACGAAGTCTCTTTCCTTTATCGCAAAAGACCTGCCTTAAACTTGAAATTGAGACCTTATGATCTTTTCCCATCAGGTTTCCTTCTAAACTTAAGCTTTATATGGCAGCTTAATCCACTGTAATCCATATTCGTAATGTATGTTGGACTTTGATGAGTTTTACTTCATATTTTTCGCTGGGACATTGTTTTACTTCATTCCTTCGCATCCCTGTCATTTCTTTCCAAGTGCTACATCTTTCATCCCACTGTTTCACAAAACTTAATTTTCGGAAAACATGCCCTGGCCACAAAATTGCATGCAGAATAACCTCCAAAAACCTCTAGAAATCTCAAGCGACCCTCTTGATGGAATCACAGAGCCCAATCCTGGATCTGTCAGTTCTAGGTTCAACTTCATGAATCTAATTTATAAAACTACATATATTCCACACCAGGAAAAAATACTCACACCTTTTATTCACATTACTCTATTGTGCACTCTCCCTCATCGCAAACCTTGCCTCTACTGAAGGCCTACCTCTCTTCTACTTGAATTTATCCAATGATCCCACCAAAGCCTCATTATTCATTCTTTAATTGCTACCATTTTTCCTTTAGGGATCATCCATATCCATATATTTTCAATTCTTCATTATTTTCTGTGTGCTAACTATTCTTCTTTGAATACTACGAACATTGGTTATTTAGTTAAATCAAGAGATAACGATTTATATCATCAACACATATAAGTTGGACGTCATATAATATTTAAAAAAAAATAGAGGGATTAAGAAGAATTTAGACTCTCCATTTGCATAATGATCGAAAGAGTTGATTTAGCAGTTTGCGAGCAAATATATTTGGTCTACGATTTTGTCGGTAGTTTGTTATCATTTTCTCTATTTCACTCTAATTATAAGAGCTTTCTATGAGAATTATAGGAGATTCCTCTGGATCAATTTACTCCACATTTCTATAGTAGAAAATTAACAATCAAACTACAAAATTCTATATATTATTGAATTGCAGATATTGTTCATTCCATTCAACTCAATAGAAGATATATATTACATCTTTGACTAGAGAAAGGAAAACAAAAGATCTAGATCACAACCACAACTAATAAAATGGGAGATTTCCTAACAAATTCAAACCTTCCAAAAGATACTTATCTATGTATATAACAAACTAAGCCAACAAAATAGTGTATACATAACACTAAACTCATTTTTCTAACATTCTCTCTTGAGGATAGTGTTAAGTACATGTAAACCAATTTTAGGCATGAAATTTTTAAATTTTGGTTTGGAAAATGATTTTGTGAATATATTAGCTATGTTTTCTTCAATGGAAAATTGTTCCATGTATACCTCCTTCTTATTAATGAGATATCTAATAAAATGATATCTTGTTTCAATATGCTTTGATTTGTTATGAAACCCAAGATTATTCACCAACCTTACACAAGACATATTATCACAGTACGACTTTTTATGTTACTCCAAGCTCAAAAAGAAATCTATTAAGCCATATTTATTCACAACTCTCGGTAGTAGCAACAATATACTTAGATTTTGTCAATGATAAAGTGATACAAGCTTGTTTCTTAATTACTACTCCAAGAAACCATACCATAACCTAAGCAAAGCAATAACATGTAGTATATTTTCTGGAATTCATGTCACCTGCCCAATCAACATCTATGTAACCATACACATAGATATATTTGCCTTTTTCAAAGACAAGACCATAATAAATAGTACCAATCAAATAGTGAAGAACTTTTAACATCCTGCGAATGGAATTTCTTTAGTTTTACCATAAAATGACTTAGAACATTTACAACATATGATAAATCCTTACAAGTATTACATATATATAGAAGGATATCAATAAATATATGATATAGAGTGGCATCTATTTCTTCACTTGGATAATTAATTCTCAATTTCACACAAGGATCTGTGGGAGTAGAGATACATTTACAACTATCCATGTTGATTTTTAAAAAAATCTCCGCATCATACTTGGCATGAGTATTTTTTTTCCAAACTTCCAAACCAATAAAATAGTGAAGAGAACCAAATTATTTCATTTCAAATTCCTGACATAAGTAATTTTTCACTCAATGAATCAATTCATCATCATTTCCTATTATAATAAGATCATCCACATACAAAACAATAATCACAATGACGTCACCATCACATATAAAGTATAAATTTGCATCGAAAACTAATTTATTTACTCATTTTTTCATGGAACCACTCTTCATACGAGTACATCGTGCATGAGGAGCTTGATTAATACCATACAAGACCTTATTTAACTAGCACACAAGATCGTCTTTACCAACTACTTCAAAACCATGTGGTTGTTGTATGAAGACTTCTCTCAAAAATCCATTTAGGAAAGATATTTTTATATCCATCTGGTAAAGGTTCCAATTATAACTAATAGCCAAGAAAAGTACACGTCTAATGGTAGTATATTATGCAACAGGGGAAATTGCATCATCATAATCTATGCTAGTTTTTGGACTAAAACCTTTAGCAACAAATCTAGCCTTATCCTTTTCAATAAACCCATCAACATTATGCTTACGCTTAAATACATATACTGCCAATAGTTATCTTTCCTTCAAGAAGAGAAACCTAATCCCAAACATTATTCTTGATGATGTTTTCATACTCTTACTATATATCTATATATATATATATATTCAAAGTGTTAGTATATTATTATCCTTTCTTCATTATTTGTTATTTTATTTATTTATATATTAATATTATTTCATTTAATATTATTATTATTATTTATAATTTTTTTTATTATTATTATTATTAATTAATACAGGGCATTACAAACATGAAGTGTCTTAAAATATATCAGGGTCATTATCAACCAAGTTACTCATTAAAGCAACAAAATTAGATTCATACCATTGACTTGGGAATTTGAGTAGAGTAGACCTCCTAGGAGGAGTCAATTTAGGCTTGTTTTCATCCTTCAAATATGAACCTTGTACCAAATTCTTTATCCATATGGGTTTCTCCCTTGTTTCTCCTTTATTTTATTGGTAGTCACTACCACCCACTACATCTAATTGTTCCTATTTCATGTCATCTTCGATGGCATCATTAATATTCTTATTAAATGCTTCAAGTTGCACTTCCATATTAAGAGTGGTATATGTCCTTTTGAAAAACGATTCATAAAAATAACATCCCTACATAAAATTTTCCTTCTTTCACTAGGAATAAAAATTCAATATGCTTTATGAACATCATTGTACCCAACGGTACACTCATTTTTTGTCGATGGCTCCTAATTTTTTTCTTAAATCAGATGGATTTTAAGTATATGTAGGTGAACCAAACACTCTGAGGTGATAAATGGAAGGTTTTATTCCTAAAAATTCCTCCTCGGGTGTAACATTCCTCAATGAATTATGAGGAAACCTATTTAATATGTATATAGAAGTTTGACACATTTCAGCACAAAGAAATTAATGCATACTAAATTGTTCTACTGTGAATTTTGATGTTTCAACAATGATATTGTTATTTCTCTTAGCAAGACCATTCTATTGAGGATTATAAGGAACACAAAACTCCTTCTCGATCCCAAATATTTTACAAAAAAAAAAATGAACTCCTTAGAATTGTATTCTCTCCCATTATCACTTTTTAATATTTTGATGCTACAACCTATTTGATTTTCAACAAGGGATTTGAATTCACAAAACTTATGAAATAATTCACTTTTATGTTTCATGAAATAAGTAAACATTTTCTAGTAGAATCATCTATAAAATTAGAAAAATACAAGTATCCAATGATAGAAAGAGTACTCATAGGTCCACAAACATCAAAATGAATAAGATCAAGAGGTTTCCTTATAGATTTACTATAATTTGTAGGGCCCAATGATGATTTCACATGGCGCATGCATCATATACATTTCCATTTCTTACATCAAACTCGAGAATTTATCTTACCATCTTTTGCACTTTCTTTAGGCTATCTAAATTTAGATGACCAATACTTCTATGCCATAATTCTAGAAGTGTTCCATCATCATGCATTAACGCTCTATGATCAGTTTCACTTGCAAACAATCTATAAAATCCACCATATATAATGCCTTTCAAATCACCCTTCCATTTTTACAATCTACAATTTTGTAGCTACTTTTATCAAACTTTATTTCCATATTCTAATCAACAATAACAACAACATAAAGTAGATTCTTCTTAGGACCATGAACATACAAAAAATTATTAGTGTTATAAATCCATTTGGAATCTAAATAAAAATAGTTCCTACTCCTTTCACTTCATGATATTGATCATCACTCAAAAATATTGAATCTCCTAAGCTATCCTTATGCTTTATGAGCAAATTTATATCAAAATACATGTTCTTTCTTGCACTTGAATCAATATACAAAACATATTTGCAAGAAGCATTAAAGGAAAGGCATACAATAAGGAAAAATATTCTAACTTATTTGATAACTCTTCAACCTCATTAGCTAAATTACCTTGATGAGATCGACCCTTACAACTTGACCATAACCTTTATTTTCTGGTTTTTTTCTTGAAGCAATCTCTTTCCATATGACATTTTCTATTGCAAATGTAGCACGTGCCCTTGAAATGAGTTTTATTTGATGTATAAGAGTCACCATCAATAAATGTACAACGTGATTGATTTCCTTGTTTCTTCTTTGGCCACTTCTTATTGTTTTTCTTTGTTTCTGACAATAATGCAACATCATTTGAATCCTTTTGATTCTTTGCATTATTGTGCATATCCTTAGCCAACCAAGAAAATTTCATGAAAATTTTCAAATGTGGGTACCTTTTCTCTTCCTGCAACATTGTTGAAAAACGAGTAAAATCATCAAAGAAACCATTCAAGGTTATAAGTATCATTTAATCATTTGTAATTTTATCTCCCACATCATGCAATGATATTAGATTTCCTTAACTGAGTACAACTGCTTCATGCCACAGCTACTTCTAGGTTCCACACACTAGCTCATGCCACCACTCACCTCCACACTCGACATAAATTTTTGGAAGCACTCAATTTTCCACATGCTCTACAACAACAATAAACAAGCCCATTTTTCCTTCTGCTATCATTTTTAGATCACACAACATTATCTTTCATACCACGTTCTAGGTCCACACTTCAATGATAACACGATTTCACGGGTCACAATTGCCTACATAAATTTGTGGTCTTGGTCGTGCTAGAATGGCATGCACACTCATGTCATATGGCAAAAATTTTGGACAGACTTGATGTCGAATTATACAATGTGAATGCACACTATGGTTACATCATGATTTGATTCCCTTCCACTTGTTTGGACTGTATCTAGCATATCAATTAATGTGGCATTCGATTGTTTGTCCTTACTCATGTATGGTCAATTATGAAATATTCCTAAAATCCTAGAGATAAATTCAGGGTTGTTCATTTCATTCAACTCAATTTAAATACATAGATTACATCTTAAAATAAACAAAAAATTTGAATCGCAACCACAAGCTGGAAAGGTATATGTCCTAACAAACTCAAACCTTTCAAAAGAATATCAACTACAAACTCAAACCTTTCAAAAGAATATCAACTACATAGATAAAAAACCAAACAAAAAAAAAACGTGTAAACCTAACATTAAACTCATCGTTCTAACACTTTCAACAAGAGTCTCGAACTGTTATTTTAATATTATAATGCTTTGTCTTGTCATTGAGTTTTATCTAACCCCAACCTCTCAACCCCTACTTATACTTTATATGGTCAGGTGATTCTCGTTGAGTTTAATGGTAAAGAGAGAGTTTTGTTGGTCAAAATTTTCAAAGTAGGGTTTTGTTGGGTCACAACCTTGCTTTCTTATTGGAGACCATTTTCATTTTGGGCTCCAAGGGCTTTTGAATGACATACCTTTATTTTGGAGAGTTCTCGATGGAAGGGTCTATAAAGGGGTATTGATCAGTATTATTTCTTTTAATTTTTTTGTAATTTTGATGATAATTTCTCTTATCTGAGATAGAGATTGATTTTCTATTCAATAATTTTTCCATTTTTAAAGTTTACTACTTGAATTGTTTATGTGCACTTGTGCTAGTCTTAAAGGTTTAACAAGGAGCTTGGAGACCATTGGAAAAAAAATCGAAAATTCATTCCCTCATCTCCATCATATGTGTGGTGCTCACTAGCAAGGAGAGTTACTAAGAGCGGTACAGAAATATCAAGCACGCCCTCATCTTTAATGATTTATGGAATGGAATCTATGAATTAGAAGTTTCCATTGAAGAAGAAGAGTACAACACACCTACCAAGCCTACATCAAAGAAAGATCTATCCATATGGAAAAACAAGGGAAAAAATAGCATCAATAAGTAAAGAGGTGAGCCACCATGTTGTTTCCATTATGGTTTTTATGGTGCGTAAAAGAAGCTAAAAGTAATGTATGAAACACACTAAGAATTGGAGCATGTACAATTGATGGTCAAACATTTAAACCTTGAGTTGGAAGATGATGATCCTTTGGATCTAGCTTATGAAATCAGAGCCATCATGCATGACATATATGCCATTGGACTGAAGATACACATTCCTCTCACGACATTCATTAAGGCCCTCTACATTGTGTATTCTCACTATCTTAAATTCTTGCAAGCTAGTGACCAAATCAAGTCCATTACAGTTGACTCTCTAATAGAGAAAATTGTAAAACAACATAAATATTTTGAGAAGAGAAACATAATAGCTCAACTCCCTAAGGAAACAATGTGCCTTTCTTAGAAAGGGAAGAATCACTAACATGATTTTCTAAGAGAAAGTGGCAGTAAAAGAGGGCGTGGAAAAAATAATTCCAAAGGAAGGAGGTAAACACCATCAAGGAGAAAAATTTGATTTTCATTGCATTCATTGTGGCAGAGATGGACATGATGCATCAACATGCAAAATCTCCTAGGAGAATATCATTGACAAAAAAAATGGAAAGAAGATTGATATAAAACATTAGATCTAGTAAAAGGCAACGCATTTGAATTTGTTAATTATATTATTTCCCATTGCAATATTGGGGTAATTGAAGATTTGTTTCACACTTTATTTTCTTCTTGTAGAGATGCATGTGCTTCAAACATGTGCAACATGTCACATAACATTTTGGAGAGGATTTTTTTTAAGATTTTAGTGATATTGTAAACGGAACAATTTTTTTCAAATAAATCAAATCTCATGCCCTTAGGACTTGACACCATCAAGCTTAAATTGCCTATATTTCCACATTTTCTTCTGCATGATGTATTATACCTTCCAGAGCTATGAAGAAAGACTACTATATATAGTAATAAAATTCAATGGAAAATTACGACATTACGACTAAAATTGGTCGTATTGTCGAAAATTATAAGAATTAATGTTAATTTTTTATTTTCATTTTTATTTTAATCAACCTGAATTCATCGGTGTTCCTATGCATTGTCTTGAATGCGTTGTAATTTCGGTAGTGTATTCCATATCATCATAAGAGTGAAAATATTTGAATATCATCGCAATATCGATGAAAATCCTTTTTTTGTATACACTGCAGTGTTAATGGAATGTTGGGTCACTTTTTGACTAGTCAACTTCGACATGGTCAACTACCATAAGAATTTTGACAATAAGTAAATTTATAAATATGTTTCTTTTAAGATACAATGTGACATTTTCACTATAACTTTAACATTTCTAAAACGTCATATGGTCTTCTTATCGAGAAAAAAACATATATATATATATATATATATATATATATATATATATCAATTGCGTTACGATAGTCTAAAAATTTCCACACAAGAAGATATATCAAAAATATCAAGCTGAGGGAAATAATGGAGGGAAGCGGAGCTCTAGCTGTCGGCGGCTACCCTAGGGCTCTCTGTTCTGGGTTTTCGGCTCACTCGGAGGCGGCACAACTTGATCTAGTTCCTGAGGCGCCGATCCTGACTACCCAGCTGCTCGGTTGGGGATTGGATTCTCGTTGGACCGATATCCCTCGCACTGTCTCTGTTAAAGGTTCGGGTTTCAGACCCTCTGGCCTTGGATCCGGACATACCTGGGTGGGCGGTCATGTATGGGAGTCGGACCTGCTATCTGGTCATACCTGGGTGGATAAGAATGGTTTTCGCATTTTGATCTGTGGTTGCTCGGGTTTTGCTGATATTTCCGGACATATTCTTCTGCTGTCGACCTGCTGCTGGGGGCGGCTCACAATCCGACCATATGATTTCCTCTGTGCGTGCACCTGTTATGGGTTCTGTTACCATTTTGACCGCACACCCGCCTCGTGGGATGATTCGGGTTACCAGACACTAGATCGAGCGCCCGCCATGAAAGATGTTCCAAAGGGCAGAAGGAGCAGCCAGCTCATCTGCGAGATCGAATCTCAGGTAGGCTCAGATCCTTTCCAAATTTTTATAAAGCCTCCCGTAGGCAGTAGTATCATATTATGGATTTGACACACAGATTCGATTTTAGTTCTGAAGGAAGGAATATAGTCTATAGCGGGGTATCCGTTACAGGTTCAGTCATTGATCTTTGGAGGGAAAGCTTTAGCTGATCACTACACTCTTAATGAATACGCCATTGTTTCTGGGTCTACTATTTGTCTCAACCTTCGACTACGGGGTGGAATGTTGGGCCAAAACAGAGCACATGGCCCCTCCATGGGAGCAAGTGCATCCAAAACAGTGAACTCAAAAGGTTCATACAGAAATGTATTACAGGGGGAGAAAAACAAATCTTCTGCACCGGATGTCCCTGCAGAAAGCTCCCCCAAGCCATACATTGTGGAACTGCAGTAAAGTGTGCCTGAAATAAATATAGACAGCCAGATATTGATGTGCATAGAAATGCCTACGAATCCCAAGCAATAATAGGCAGATTTAACTGTTTCTGGCCCAAACCAAAGGAGCTGTTCCATTGGATTTTTACAAACTGGACCATGGAATGTGAGATCCACCTATGTTCAAAGGGGTTCTTCATTGTCAAATTTTCAACAACTGAGGACAGAGACACCATCCTTAGCCAGGGACCATGGTTCTGGGGCTCCACGAGACTCTTCATCACACCATGGTTCCCAAATTTTGATGCCAACACTATGGAGGTTACTAGAATGCCGGTTTGGGTCAGGCTCTACAACCTCCCGCTACATTTTTGGAATTAAAATTTACTTGGCAGCATTGGAAACACCCTTGGTAGATACATTAAAACAAATACTCAACGCCTGGAGGAGCGCATTTTCACCTTTGCACGTATTTGTGTGGAGGTCGAATTGAGCAAAGGACTCCCATAGTGCATTATGTTGAATAATAAACAACAAATATGGACACAACATTTAGATTATGAGAACACAGCCTTTAGATGCCGGATATGCAGGTGCACAGGACACCTACAAAACTCTTGCCCGACAGCTAAAAGGGATAACAGAAAAAAGAAGAAATCAGGCAAAACTGCCAAAGGTTGGGAATTTCTTTCTAAAGAACCAGAACTACAGGAAGAAGAGGAGGAACCCTCACCTCATGAGAATCAACAAATAGATACTTCTTTGGGCACACATGAACAGGAAATGCAAGATCCTCTTGACACCACCACAAAGACTCAGCAAGATATGGTACCTGGAGCACAAGACAGCGGGGGATATAAAATAACACATACATCAGACACATCAGACTCAGATAAGGATATTGGAGCACAAACGGAAGAAAATCAGCTTGTCCTTATCGAGACCGCGCCAACACAAAGTGCTTGGCATAAGGTTGAAAAGAAGAAAGGAAGAAAATCCTAATTATATTTCCTTTGTATTTTATTGGCGGCTACTTTGTATGTCCTTGGGACTATTACCAGCTCAATGTAACATGTAATTTTGTTTTCTCATAAATAAAATTACGAATTTTTCCTTTGTGAAAAAAAATCAATTGCGTTACAAAATATAATAGATCTAATACACTACACAATTTTATAGCATAATCAGCACATATTTTTTTATGGGGAAGAATGCCAATAAACATTAGTAGGGGAAAAATCAAGGGGATGATAGGAGATGTTATTTCCCTTGCGCTGAATGGGGGGGCTTATGTCTTCTAAGAGTTTTAAGAGAAACAACTAAAATACATTGTAGGAAACATGAGAAAATTGAAGGGGGACTGAAGGAATATTGTCCCTTGGTAGGCTATATATTCATTATCTATTGTCTTTATATTATTTGTATTTGTAAAGTTTTATATTGTTATAATATTTGCTATGTAGAAATGTTTTTAATTTGCATGATTGTTTCTAATTATAAAATCAAACTACCCCCCTGGAAAATGTTTGAATGTCCCAAGTACGAGTAGAAATGTTGTGTAAGTAGAGGAACATGAAGAAAATTATTGAAGATAAATTTAATAATCCTATGAAAAAATTTAAAATAATAACATAGTTCAAGATGGTGGGACAAATGAATTGATCCAAGACTTGTTTGCTTGACCAGTCAATGATGAGGATGAGGACAATGATGATATAATTCTTGATGAACCTTTGTTAGAAAAGGCAATAACACTACTTTATGAAGGCTCAAAATCAAATCTTCTCTTTGCTAAAATATTTTTGGAGAACTGAAATATTTTGAATGGTTTGTAAAACACTTGTATGACACAAGTCCTAAGGTATGTAATATGTTCCATCTCATATTATACATAAAGATTGATTTTTTTTCCTTTTTTGTGTTAATTACTGTGTAAAATAATGGCCCATGAGGGGAGCTCAATTGGCGATTTTTGTGTTATGAAGTATTATGTAAAAAATGTGATTCAAGGTTCAAATCCCTGTGGCTCAAGCCAACCATATATATATATATATATATATATATATATATATATATATATATATATATATATATATATATATATATATATATATATATATATATATATATATATATATATATATATATATATCAGCCTCTAGGGGTGTGGCTTGTTGGCCAGCGAACATATTGCTAAGGTGTTTGTGTCGTTGTGCAGGTCACAGTTCAAACCTCATCTTACCCATGAATTATGCATGAGGGCGGTTCAGTTGCACCTAGAGGTTATAGTATCAGCTTTCAGGTATCAACCCTGTGTCACACAAGTAAGAGAGCCAATGCATTACCAATTACACCAATCATAAAAAAAATGTGTAAAATAAGAATGGAATATTTATGATTAATATTCTTTACACTAACTAGTGATTTTTGTTGTTGTAAATTGTTAAGTGATTTTATGTTACCATCATCAAATATCTTATGTAACAACCCACCCCACATTTACCCACTTTAACATGCTTACCATTGTAACCATGAGTTGAGAGTTACTACGCATGACCCAACTTCCAAGATGCAGTTACAGAAAAGGGGTCTAACTTTCCTAGAATTGATTTCAAACACCTAGGAACACATGGTCACACTGTTATCAACCTATTTTCCCTGAGCTTGGACCAATATTTGACCTATTTCACTCCTCAACCACACATAGGCAAGCATGTCAGTTTAGCCCTAATCGTACATATAACCCTCCTTTAGTGTTGTTGCAACTGAGTTTCCTAGAACTATGCATCTGGCCACAAACCTTATTCTAGAGATTTAGGTCCAACATTCAACCAATTGCTCAATTTTTTCTAGAACTTTATCAACAAAATTTATGAGTTTTCATGCCCCATTTTTAGACTATGTTCTTGATCATTCTTTCCCAACGCATATTATTCATTTTTACAAACATTTTGTGACCATGGTACTTGTAATTCATTGATGCATAGTTTGTTTATTGATTTCATTGGTTTTATCAGAAAATTCATCAAGAAGGATTTTTGCATTCTCATACTAGTTGCAATAAAACACAGATTAGCTCATGCATCCATTTAAAATATCCTTGAACTTGTCAAAACCATGAGCAATATCAATAACAAGAGCACTTCATACAACAAGAAATACACCAGGCATGTAACATTCACTTAAACAGTAATGGAGCTATGAAAAACCAATCACATATTCAACACATTGATATTCATTAAGTAATAACACATATTATCATATGCATAATGCCAACCAAGTCAGGGACTTCCATGTTCCACCCAACCATAGATTAGGCTGAACCAATTCTTTCTTCCCACCCAATCACCCTGTGCCATATTCCAAGCTTGAATTTGGGATAACATGGGATAAACAAAAACATAACCATATAGGGAATGGATAGGAAAGGCACAATTATTTCACCTAAGGCAAGGTCCAAAAATAACCAAAACTAAGCTTGGATGCCTCATAATTTCTTCACCATACCCAGAGGATTTTTCTTGTCTCCATTCACTTGCCAAGGGCTCACCCGGAGAAAACCATCTCCACCTTCAACCCTTGGGATTTCCCTGAGACCACCCCACCTAGGATCCAAAACCTATTACCATCCAAAGCTCAACCAAACAAGTTTAAGGAAAACCACTATATTATTACCATCCAGTAAATGGCACGAGGTATGGTTGTAAATGATTGTCAATACATGCCAATATCCATGCCAATAACAACAAAAATGGAAAGCAACCGATGCATTAACCATGCATTCAAATCCCAACAAGATAAAAAAAATATGCACACTATTACCTGCAAAAATCCTCAACTATTTCTGGCCTTGCTTTTTTTTGTTAACACCTTCTTACTATTGTTGTTCAAACCTCTCCTAGCTTGAAACTGCCTCTAAAGACTATTGTTCAAGTCTTCTTCTTGGTTTCCCTTCGAATTCCTCTTAAGTTGTTTATTTTCCTTACTTGTCTCTCTTGGCCCAATTGTTGTATCTTCTCTCTGTTTTTTTCTCTATTTTCCCAAAATAATGCTAGAATGTTCTCTCTCCCATTCTCTTTTTCTTTTTATTTATTTTTCTTTGCATGCTTATTCTTTTACTATTTTTATCGTTTTCTTGTCTCTCCCTCTTTGACACTTGTTGAAGTGGAATTTCTTTCATTTTCCTTTATTTATTTTGCATTTTTTCCTCATGTCCTTGTTGGTTTGTAATAATTAATTTTCCATTTATTTCCTCTTTCCTTTTTCCAATGCCAATTTCCATAGCCAATAAACAATTAACCACAAATGGATCCCAATGTAATGTTTTTCCTTTCATTCATCTTGGAATACACGTACCATGACCTTGGTTTGTTTTTTTATTTTATAATGTCCATACATTATTTATTAACATTGAAATTTAACCCAAGGTTGTCACAAACCCCTCCCCCTTAGGGGAACATTGTCCTCGATGTTCTATGACTCTTATAACAAGACAAACTTTCTAAAAAAATGATAACCATATTTCTTATGGAGCTTTATAAACATAGCTTGATACAATATTTACAAATCTATATATATATATATATATATATATATATATATATATATATATATATATATCTGTGTGTGTGTGTGTGTGTGTGTGTGTGTGCACATTTTCTTCAACCAACTAATAAAGAAGGATAAAATACCTGCATTTGAGAAACCATATCCCATCTGGCATACTCGGGCCCAAAGTGCTTCCATTGCACTTTAACTTGTTCTATTGCTCAGTCCCAAAGTGTGAGCTTCATCTGATGTAAGATGTGTTGAGGCTCTTGTTGGAACTCTCCCTCTGGTTCCACCTGCAATGTCGATTAATCAATCACATGATCAACATCCCATACATATCTTTTAAGCAGATAAACATGAAAAAAATCATGGATTTTCACTAATGGAGGAGAAGCAAGCCTATATTCCACTGGTCCAATTATTTCTTGGATTTCAAAGGATCCACAATAACGATGTACCAACTTGGCACATAAATACACATGATATCCAACCTAAAACTCCTTGAATACTCTATGTTGATCTGCATATCTCTTCTTCCTATCCTGAGCTACCTTTATTTTGTTTGTGATAAACTGCATCTCTTTCAACAGATTAGGTCCAATCAAAAACCTGCTCACCAGATCACTCCAGCTGATAGGGGTATTACAATTAATCCCATAGAGAGCCTCAAATGGAATCATATTCAAGGATTCCTAATACCCATTATTATAAGAAATCTCCATGAGTGAAAGATTCTCCCCCCACTTCCTTTGTTGATGCATGCCATACATCCTACACACATCCTGAAATATATTGTTGGTCCTCTCTTCCTACCCATATGTCCACGGATGATGAGTTGTACTAAAGGCTATATATGTCCCCAAACCTACAAACAATTCCTTCCAAAACTTGGAAGTGAACTTGGCATCTCTATATGATATAATCCTCTTGGGAACTCCAAGCAACCTAACTATCTCCTTAATGAATATTTTAATGAAGTGAACCATATTTCTCAACCTGTCAACCACAACCATGATGGATTCATGTTGCCTTGATTTCCTTGGAAACCCTGTAATGAAACCCATGGAAATAACCTCCCATTTCCATTTCGGAATAAGAATAGGTTGTAGTAGACGAGTTGGATTCTTACATTCATCTTTCACCGATTGAAAGTCCAAGCACTTAGCAACAAAATCAATCACATATTTCTTCAAATTAGGCCAATAATAGAACTTCTTAATGGTTTTCAAAGTCTTCTGGTATCCTGGATGGCCTAAATATGGCTAGACATGAAACTATCTCAAAATGAGCTTCTTCAATTCACTACTACTAGGCACATAGGTCCTTCTCCTGAATCTAACCAAGCCATCTGTAGTGAGGTGATGCTCTTCATCCTTATCACCCTCACCGTGATGTTCAAATCTCCTCTTCAACTGCTGGTACCTCTCATCATGCTTCCCTGCATGTAAGATTCGCTCTTTCAAATCTTTCCCATAAGAGTTCACAACTAAAATATGATTCACCTATAGTCTCTTATTGAGTGCATTCACAACCATGTTCTCCTTGTCTTTGATGTACTGATTTCAAATTAAAACTCACTGAGAGTAGCCAACCATCTAGCTTTCCTTGCATTCAAATTGGGCTGGTAAAAAAAGTACCTCAGTCCACTATGATCACTCATCAAAATAAACTTCCTGCCATGGAGATAATGTCTCCACATATTCAATGCATGAATGGTAGTTTCCAACTCAATATCGTGAGTCACATAATTTTTCTTATGCTCATTTAGCTCATGTGATTCATAAAAAACCATCTGTCTTCCTACATCAAGACTCCACCAAGTCCTTCCTTGTAGGAATATGTAAAACCAACAAATTCCTTAACGGGGTCTGCAATCCTCAAAACTATAGAATTGGTAATCAATTGCTTCAATTGATAAAAGTTGGATACACTCTCAACAATCCATTCAAAATTATTTCCTTTCCTCTACAAAGATGTGATATGATGGCCAATCTTGGAGAAGTTCTTGATGAACCTCATGTAGTAACCTACTAGTACAATGAATGATTTGACCTCATTCACATTCTTTGGAGCTGGTCACTCAATGATAGCCTTAATATTTTTTGGATCCACTGTTATCACCTCCTTGGAAACAATATGTCCCAAGTAATTGAATCTGAGACTGAAAGAATCTACACTTGCTGATCTTGGCATACAACTTATGCTCTCTTAACAATCTCAATATTGTTTCCAAATGCTTTGCATGCTCTTCCTCATTCTTTGAATAGAACAATATATCATGAAAAAATACTATCACAAAATTATCCAAGTAAGGGTGAAACAAATTGCTCCTCATACACATGAAGGTGGCTGGAGCAATGGTAAGACCGAAAGGAGCCACCACAAATTCATAGTCCTCATATCTTGTACGAATTGCAGTCTTATAGATGTATTATTCTTTGATGCACACCTGATGATATCTTGATTTTAGATCAATATTTGAAAATATTGCAACTCTCTTTCCCTTCATCTTATCAAACAAATCATCAATCTGAGGCAATGAATACATGTTCTTGATGGTCACCTTGTTCAGTTGCCTATAATCAATGCACAATATGAGAGTATTGTCCTTCTTATTTACAAACAACATTGGCGCTCCCAAGGGAGATACACTTGGCCTTATGTATTCCTTATCAAGAATATCTTTAAGATGTAAATTTATTTCCACCAACTCAAGAGTGCTCATCTTTTATGGTTCCTGTTGTGGTAAAATACAACCCCCCCCCCCTTTTTGACTTATGTACTTCAAATAATGGGGACCCTTTCTACAAAATTTTTGGCCAAACACCTTTTAGAATTTTTATTAAGTTAATTATCCTATATTTTTGTCATTTTTTCATCTTCCTCGGAATTTTGTTTTCATTGCTTTATTGAATCCATGTTTTCATAAGCTTTCCAACGATAATTGTTTCACTCCATTTGGTCAACCGGTTTGTAAATGACACTCTTTTGAATTTTTGATCATTTTCTCACTTGGGTTAAAAATGTATAAAGTGTACGAATATTTTAATTCTCGTAGTTAAATTAGTCATTCATTGTAAATATTAACTTTTAAGTTAATTTCTTTCATTTTTCACGAATGTTCCTACTAAATGACCTAGCAAAATTATAGAGCATTTAAAAAACACATTTTTCGGGATTTTGGTAATTTATCATAATTTCATTTTTAAAAAATGAAATGCCAAACTAAAAATTTCATAATTACCGAAGTGACTGTAGTTTAGAATTGGAAAATCTTGCTCTAAATAGTCCACACTTCGTTTCATTTTTAAATTAACCAAATTCCAAATAATATGGATCTCAATTAAAAATAATAAAAATTTTATAATACGATCGCATCCATCGCAATCGCACTTCACAAAATTTAAACGAACTAAGTTTTCAAAAACCCAACAGAGGTTCTTCATACGATGCGATGTTAGGTTTTTTATGCGATACAAAGTCAATACTAAAAATAACCAAAGTCCTTTTCCCCTCACATGTGTTTTGAGGCTTAACTCATTTCATTCATTCACATGAGTAAAAGGATAAGGTAATATAAGTACTTTGAATTTTAATATATTATATTAAAACATTTTAATATAATTAATATATAATATATTATTAATTTAATTTAATTAAAATTTAATTTAATTGTATCTTTTAGTTAGTTAGTTTAATATTAATTAATAGTTAATATGTAAACAATTAATTTAGTTATGATTAAAAATTAAATTAATATTGATTAAATAATAATTAAAATTTAATATTATGATTAAAATTTAATTTAAGATTAAATTTTAATTAAGAAATTTTGATATTTAGCTCAAGCAACAGAAAATTCCAGATTTCTGACAATTTTAATACACCAACTTTAGAAGCTCATAAATGGATTTTTACTTGGCCAAATGAGACCCAGGACGGCTCATTAGATAGCTCATTAGATAGATAAAATCATGGAGAACATTTATGAAGTTGTTCCTATAGAAATTTTGAATAACTGATATATTATTCACTGAGATTCTCCTGATCACACACTATTTTAGCTTCATGCATAATATAGAATCTCTTCTACCATTGATCATTACATGCGGAAATAAAATCAATTGCGTGCATACATTAAAACCACAAACAATCACACATATGAACACAGTATTTAATGGGAAAGCTTAAAGTCAAAAAAGTCAAAACCCCAACTATATGTATATTATATTTCATGGAGATCATGTAACAATCATATTACAAAAGCTCCTCACAAGCTCATGCACACCCTCAACTGTCACACACTATCAAGTCAGATCTAGCAAGTCACATGTTTGAATCTTTTGCCACTGGGATAGCCAGCCTCTCTATTGTGTTTTCAATGCTATGGGATGGCTTCATTAAATGGGGATAAACCACCTACGAACTGTAACCTCATGGCTTACTCCACCTATCTCGTGTTTAAAGATATATGTAAGATAGTCATAATTGATAGTTAACTCGCTCTTTCACTCCATTCGCATCGGTCTCCATCAAATCGTCCATGCACTTGCTAATCACATGCATTATTTAGTTGATTAATGAGTTTATAATTAGTGAATTAATTAATAATTAATTCACACAACTCTCACTAATTGTATCAATTATTTAAACTAGATACAAATAGCTCAACTATGTTTAGATTAGTTAAACTGAATACAACTCCACTAACTTCCTCAATCAACTCCACCAAACTCTGTCACATGAGTTCTAACTGAAGTATCCATGCAATAGCTCCACTTAACCTTAGAATAGCGTAATTCTTCTGCCAACGCATGTGCCACATCTGTGCACTTAACTGAAGTGCTCCCAGAGAATAAGATAATGTTTAGAGTCCAAATATTATTAAGAGCTAATAATATTCGACATATCTATTTTTAGAGTGGCAATCTAAAAATAGATTCCGCCCAATATGTCTAAAAATAGAAGTCCATATATTTTTTCCGACTTGACCAACCATCCACAAATAGCATCCTGCAACTCATAGAACATGATCCATATGTCTAAAAATAGACTGTGCGCCAAAAATAGCCTGCGGGCCCACTTAGTGAAGGCGACTTCTTTCACTACATCTGCATCTTGTTGCAATCTCAACACCTCTCAAAATATATGGATTATCTACAACCCCTATCCTTCTTTCCCCCGTGGTATTCGAATTTTCTCCTCGGGTGAGCGCCTTCGTCAAGATATCAGCATCATAAACCTCCGTAGGAATGTATGAAAGTAACATGACCTTCCGCCGCACACAATCTCTCGATATGATGATACCGGATGTCAATGTGTTTGGATCTATCATGAAATACTGGATTAGCCGAGAGCTTAATGCAACTCTGGTTATCACAATAAATCACAGTAGGCTCCAAGTGTGACCCGAACAACCCGACCAGAATCTTCCTCATCCATATGGCCTCGCATGCAACCAAGCTTGCTGCCATATACTCAGCCTCTGCTGAACTAAGTGCCACGGATCTCTGCTTCCTGTTGTACCAAGAAACTGTTGTCGACCCGATACTGAAGATCCCTCCAGATGTGCTCTTTCGGTCCGTTGGGCTCCCTGCCCAATCTGCATCCGTGAAGCCACATAGCTTCACCCCATCCGACCGCGTCCGTACCATAATCCATATCCCGATGTGCCTCTCGAGATATCTCAATACATGCTTCCCCGCTTTCAAAAAAAGAGCTTGGTAGGCTTAACCATAGCTTGACTCAGCCGGTTAATCGCATAGCAAATATCGTGTCGTGTATTGACCGTATTAATAAGCGACCCCACCAACTATCGATAAACAAGGGCACCACTACCTCCGCCGAAGTAGCATCCTCCTTCCTCCAACCACCGTGAAGAGGAGTATCAACATCCAGGACAGCGCAGCAGCCATGCATGTAGCAGGGGACCAAAGATCTCCCGTGCATACTTACCCTGAGAAACAAACAGTCCACCATTGCGCTGCCAAATTTCTAATCCCAGGAAATAATGAAGGAGGCCCAAGTCCTTCATCTCAAACTCTTTTGCAAGATCCTCCTTGCATGAGAGTATCAACAACTCATCATCTATCAAAATCAAATCATCTACATAAAGTACAATGATCAACAACTTACCCTCCACCACAATCTGGTATAGGTTCAGATCAGCCTCACTCTTGGAGAATCAAAGTCCGGTGAAATAACTGTCTATCCGTGTGTACCAAGCATGAGGTGCTTGTTTCAACCCATACAGCGCTCTCTTGAGCCTACACACATGTGACTCACTGTTGAAGATCTCGAAACCTTCGGGCTACTCTATGTACACCTCCTCCTCAATGACTCCATTGAGGAACGTAGTCTTCACATCCATCTGATGAATGTGCCACCCCATCTGCACTGAGAGAGCAAGAATTGTCCGTATGGAAGAATACCTTGCGACAGGTGCAAAGGTCTCCTCATAATCGATCCCCTCTATCTGTGAAAAGCCTCGGGCAACAAATCTTGCCTTGTACTTCTCCACACTCCCGTCAGCTGCCTGCTTCACTTTGTAGATCCATGTCAAACCCACCATTGATTTCCCCTCCGGCCTCGGGACAATCTCCCATGCACTGTTTTTGACAATCGAACCATACTCTTCCACCATGGCATCTACCCATGCGGGGTCCTCCACATCTTCCTCGAAAGAGGATGGCTCTGTCACGATACACTTGCTCATAAGAGCCATGTATCCAGTATACTGGTCATGTGACTGTCTCTGTCTACACTGTGATGTAGGTGCTCCTACAACCTTCTCTGCATCTTGAGCCAGTCGCTCAGTTTCTGTAGTGCGCTTCCGCCCTCTGATGGTTGGCGCTACCTGAGTGGTCTCTTCCACTCCATGAACCTCATCTTGTGGCTGATCCACATCCTGAGACTCATCCTTAGGAACTAATAGCTCCTCCTCTGCATGCAAGTGTGGCTCAATCTCAAGCGAACACTTCATGGCTTTCTCCTCCTGAAATTTGATATCCCGTCACACAACAGTCTTGCGACTGTCTGGAAAATACACACGATAGTTGTGGGGCGTATCAGTGTACCCCACAAATATCCCAACCTCCGTAATCGGCTCTAGCTTCTTCCTGGCATCCTTCGTCACATGAAAGTAAACAGGTGAACCAAAAATCCTCAAATGGGAAATATCAGGCCTCTTACCAGAAAATGCCTCCTCGGGTGTACTCATGCCAAGTATCCTGTGAGGACAACGGTTCTGCACATATACTGCAGTATTGCATGCCTCCACCCACAAGTGAATGGGTAGGCCCTGATCATGCAATATCGCCCGTGCAGCACCCACGATCGTTCTGTTCTTCCGCTCAGCGAACTCGTTCTACTCGGGTTATGAGGTGCTATGAGCTCTTCGAATTCCTTCTGCGCTGCAAAATTCCTTGAATTCTCCAGAGATGAATTCACCACCATTGTCGCTCCTAAGAGCCTTCACCTGCTTCCCTGATTCTTTCTCAACCAGTGCCTTGAACTCATATAACTTTAAGTATGTCTCGCTCTTCTTCTGCATGAAGAAGATCCAGCACTTACGAGAAAAATCATCAACAAATATCACATAATACATGTGCTTTGCTGTCGAAGCTGCTGAGAAAGGTCCACACACGTCTGTGTGAATTCTCTCAAGGATCGTCGTGGGGCGACTATCCTTCTCGTGAAAGGTGGCTTTCACAAATTTTCCCAAGGTACATCCCTTGCACTGATCTGACTGCGCAAGAGTGTTTTTAGGAAGCCCAGTAGAAATCTATTGCATTATCTTCAAAGCTCCATGGTGAAGGTGGCCCAATCTCTAGTGCCACAACTCGCCATCATCCCGGCTCACCACTCCTTCTGCCTTGCCTGCCATTACTGCGCAGCCATCTACCTGCAATTGATAAAGGTTCTTAACTCGAACCCCTATCCTTCGAGTCTCACCAGTTGCCTTACTGCGCAGGAAATCCTTTCCCTCGCTAAAGACAACATCATATCCCTTGTCTTCTAACATCGCCACAGAGATAAGATTCTTCTTCAATCCTGGAACATGCATCACTTCCTTCAATACGAACGGTTTACTAGAATCCCTCTTAAAGGAAATGGTACCGATACTGGTCACACTGTATCTACCATCATCGCCCATCTCAATGTGCACTCCAAGATCTTTCTCATCAAGATCAGTAAACAAATCTCGATCTCCTGTCATGTGAAAAGACGCACCACTGTCCAGAAACCACACTGAACCCATCACACTTGAAACCAAGCATGCGATCAGTGAAAAATATATCTCAAACTGCGAGGCTAAGGCCTCTCTAGCTGCAGATCCAGCAGCCTGATTATTTTTCTTCTTATGCGGACAATTTGTGGCATAATGTCCGTGTTGGTGACAGTGAAAGCACTTCACCTTGGACATGTCCTGATTCTTGCCTTTCGCACTGGAATGAGAATCTTTCTTTCTCTTCCCCTTCTTTGCTTTGGCAGCCAAAGTGAAATTCTCTTCATAAGAGTTCTTTGATGAAGATCTGTCCCTGGTACTCCGTCTTATCTCTTCTTGCACAAGATCCGACCAAAGTCGCTCCCATCCTGGCAATTTCTCTCGACCATTGACAGAGTCCTGATAGGAGTGCCAACTCTTCAGAAGCCCAAGGAGAGCCAAGCTCACCAAGTCCTCATCATCAACAGTCACCCCCACACTTCCCAGCTCATCCTTGCATTGGATGAACTTCGTGAGGTACTTGGGCATATTGTCGCCTTTCTCCATATTTATGTTTCTTAGTCTATCCTTGAGCACCAACTTCCTCTGGTCGCTCTTGCTTTGGAATAAATATGTCAAGGCTTTCCACATCAATAATGGAGAAGCCTTACCATGAAGGTTGGACACTATGTGATCCTTCACACCCTCCAACAGAATCCTTCGACACTTTGTTGTCTTCTTTTGTCATGTGTCAAGTACGGTAGCATCAGTAGAAGTAGGCTTTGAGACTTCAGCATCTATGAACTCCTTCAACCCATTGTAATCCAGCACCGCCTCCATCTTGTCCTTCCATGCAATATAATTCGAGCTGCCCTCAAGGGCATACTCCAATCGCAATCCGTTGAAAGACATCTCAACTTCGACACCAAGAAAACACTGCTGCAAATTCGAATTCCACCAACACAAAACTCAACCGCTTCAATGTTTTGCAATTGCTCCAATGATCAATATCGCTCTGATACCATGTAGAAATTTTGAATAACTGATATATTATTCACTGAGATTCTCCTGATCACACACTATTTTAGCTTCATGCATAATATAGAATCTCTTCTACCATTGATCATTACATGCGGAAATAAAATCAATTGCGTGCATACATTAAAACCACAAACAATCACACATATGAACACAGTATTTAATGGGAAAGCTTAAAGCTGAAAACCCCAACTATTTGTATATTATATTTCATGGAGATCATGTAACAATCATATTACAAAAGCTCCTCACAAGCTCTCATGCACACCCTCAATTGCTACACACTATCAAGCTAGATCTAGCAAAACACATGCTCCAATCTTTTGCCACTTGATACCCAGCCTCTATTTCATTTTCAATGCTATGGGATGGCTTCATTAAATAGATAAACCACCTAGCTTGAACTGCGCAATCCTCATGGGCTACTCCACCTATCTGTGTGTTGCAAATAGCAACAGTATAGTCACAACTGATAGTTAACTTGCTCTTTCACCTATCTCTGCATTGGTCTCCACTGAAACTGTCCATGCACCGAAGTTAACTGATGCATTATTTAGTTGATTTATGAGTTTATAATTAGTGAATTAATTAATAATTAATTCACACCACTCTCGCTAATTGTATCAATTAGTTAAACTAAATACAAATAGCTCAACTATGTTTAGATTAGTTAAACTGAATACAACTCCACTAACTTCCTCAATCAACTCCACCAAACTCTGTCACATGAGTTCTAACTGAAGTATCCATGCAATAGCTCCACTTGACCCTCAGGAATAGCGTAATTCCTTCTGTCAGCTCCTGTGCCACATCTGTGCACTTAACTGAAGTGCTCCAAGAGAATAAGATAATGTTTAGAGTCCAAATATTATTAAGAGCTAATAATATTCGACATATCTATTTTTAGACTGGCAATCTAAAATAGATTCCGCCCAATATGTCTAAAAATAGAAGTCCATATATTTTTTTCGACTTGACCAACCATCCACAAATAGCATCCTGCAACTCATAGAACATGATCCATATGTCTAAAAATAGACATAGTCTAAAAATAGACTTTGCGCCAAAAATAGCCTACGGACCCACTTAGTGAAGGCGACTTCTTTCCACTAAGCTCATCATCTTGTTGCAATCTCAACAGTTCCATTTACATATTTGATCATTTATTGGATCTAAAATTCAGCAGAAGATCATGCTCCGAATTTTTAACAATATTAATTTTCTGAGTTTTATTTTCTGCATTTTAATTTTCCCACAACTTCTTCTAAATGTAGATCCATTCGTCAATGATATCCTTGGCCAATTATGTCAGCTCAAAAATCAAAAGAAATCTTATATTTCCTTTTTCAATTATTTATTTAATTAAATTTTGATTGGATTTATTTTAATTTCTAAATTTTGCATTTTTATTTTTTACGTTTTAATTTTGTTTTGATTTGTTTTTTCAGGAAAAAAGTTGAAGAGATGAGAAGAAGAAAATTTTGATCAATGAGAAGGCTCCAAAAATTGAATAATATGATTTTTAACCAATGAAAATTGATGGAGCAAAACCACTCTTCAACAAACTTTCCTATGAAGAATTCTTTTATAAATATAGAAATAGAAAATTGCAAAATGTAATAAAGGTTCTCTCCTCTGCAATTCTGGAATTCTTAATGGAACTATCGTCTAGAGGATTTAGAGGTGTAGGGTGAGAGGAGAGGAATCTCAGATCTAGAGATTATTGAGGTTTTTTTTTTTACATTCTGAGTTATGTATAATGAACAGAGTCTTGCACTATTGTAGCTTTGATTTTGAAAGCACAAGTTCAGGCATTGTAAAACATTGTTAGAGACCAGAGCTAGAGAAATGGACTTAATAAATTGGTATTTATAATATTATTATTTTAAATGCTGGTTTCATTTTATGATAATATGAATGTGTCAATTTACTCGCATACTTGTGCACTTCTATCGATATAAGTAATTTGCCTTAATTTATGTTATTATTTGTCTCTACTCTTATGGGTTGAATTCTTATTTCTGAGTAACTATTTTCTCAAAACTCTATCTTATAAAACTGATTTATTAAATAGTGATATGTTGTGAACTATTTATGCATGTTATTGTTTAATTATTCAAGTTACTGATTAAATGATCAATATCATTTTGAGAACTACTTCCTGAGTGTTGTTGATTGATTATTTTGAGTTAAGAGGTCTCTAGATAGAATGTGTTTGGTATTCACAATATCAGTTAATTGAACTACCTCGTTAGCTTGATATTTATTTTAAAAAAAAATATTTAAATCTCAATTATTTAAAACATCTTGCTCTCAGTTGGGATAGATATATATCTGCCTAATTGAGATAGGATTAAAATAGTTTCTTTTGCTTGCATCTTAGAATAATATTGCATTTAGATTAAACTCTACATCTCTAAAAAGTTCTCTTCCCAAAGAGGAAAAACTTTAGTTGTGGCCTGGCTAAGCCCAAATTAGCTTAAGGATCACTTTCTTACCCGATCAGCAAGAGAAATGATCTGATGTCTCTTTCCCATTGGTAGACAAAATTCATATTTTAAGCCAATGGAGATTGAGAGAAGGTAACTGGACCTAATTAAACCAATCAGAGCCACCATCCCAAATGGAAAAGGAATTACTTTAAGGTCTGGACCGGGTGGTCATCCCCCATGTTGTTGCAGCGAATTTCAAGGCCTCAACAGTTCCTTAGATGTTGGTGCTACTCCAAGCATCAACTCAATAGATAAATCCACCTCCCCATGAGGAGAAAACTCTGGATCTCTGTAGGGAACACATCCTTAAACTGTTGTAAGATATGATACCTCCTAAGGACTTCACCATCCTCATCATCCAAACCTTTGTCAATAGAGATATGTACTGCAAACAATAAACATCATTTTCTACAACTATGCTTAGCTTGCATGGTTGTAATACTACTCACTAATGTAGGCTTTTTCTTTCCATGCAAGACTCTCTTTTCTCCATCCTCATTCAAGCACTCAATGGCCTTCTCATAGTAATCTACCTTGGTAATGTGGATAAACAACCAATCGATGCCCAATATCATGTTAAATGCACACAAAAAAACAAATTCAAGTTTTTTGTTATAGCCATGCCATTAAGCTCAAATGCACAAGACTTCACTCAATGGTGAACATTTCTCTTGGTCCCTATAGCCAACTACACCAACCCAGATTCTGCATGCACTTCCTGATCCAAAAAACTTTGATCCACCATTTCAAGGCTAATATAGCTATAATTTGATTGTAGATGAATCAAATAGTAACAAATTGATGACAAAACATACCATCCATCTCGATAATGGATGCCTAGTGATTTGTCTGCTTCCCATCAAAACATACCATCCCATTAGTCTTTTCTTCTTGTATGTCTCCATGATTGGTCCCCAACTATCCATGTTTCTATAAATTTTAAAGGCTTTGAAGAATAACTACATTAACTTGCTAGAGTCAAGCAATACTAAGATGGGGGAGGGGGGGGGTGTAGTTAGAAAAAAATCTACAAATATAAACCTTTTCAAATAACAACATCCAATCCACACATGAAATAAACATTAACATGCATAAGAATAACACAATCAATCATCACATGTGGACGCTTCGATTTTAGGTGGAAAAACCCTCCTCCAGAGGAAAAAACCAACGAACTATTTGTTGCTTCTTCTTATTATCTATTGCTTCAAAATATTCTCATTTACATTACATCATATAGCCCCCACTAAAATGAGAAATGTTGGCCACAACCCCACTCCTACAATAGACAATCAACATGCACTTAGCTTGAAGCACCTACTCCAATTACAAACAATTATGAAAAATACAATTTAGAACTGAAACATTGTTGCACAATACAAGAATAACATCAAATAAATCACTTTAGCAGTCAGAAATCTACACTCCATATGGGAGAACAATTCTCCAACACACACTTCCTTCAAATTGATCTTCAATCTCTACACACAACACTGAAAAACTACTAATGATTAATTTATGAAGCACACTGCAATTCTGAAACTCTAAACACTCTGCTACAATCATTTATTTTTGCACATCCTCTCCGTGTCTAATCACTCACTCATACTACTAGAGAACCAACCAAATGAGAAACTTCTCTTCACATATTTGTAATTTTTGTAGATGGTTAAGTCAATAAATTATTTAGGTGATGGAGCTCTCAAAAATCCTTTTCACGGGCCTCAAAGTAGTTTGAATTAGGATCCTTGACCTAATCAAGTGACTTACTCTACTAACTACTTTGATATTTTCAAATATGATCACCTTATAGAAGCACCCCAAATTATTTCGACCTTTTTATGTAAAATTTCAACCATTTCCATCACCAAACATCAATTAAAATAAAATGTACGCGTGAAACCTGGAGAGAATTTCAAATTAAACTTCATGCGCACAAACAAAACTGTGAGATTTTGGTTGCAGCCACACTGTGTACACTGCTGAACTTCAGTTAGAACCTTCCAGCGGCACACAAAACCCAACTTTAGTGCGACTGGGGAAAAGTATGATTTAAAACCAGAAATCCATGCCTTCAACTTGCAACACATATTCAGGGTGATGATTAGGCATATGTAACATCCTTCCATGCCCAACTTGACACCATGAAACAATTTGAATGACTCAACAAGACTCAATACAAGACATCAACTTGATCTCTATAGAAGTTGTAGCTCAGCTTCATATGAGACCTTGTTACATCATGAGAAATATTCTGCAAACGTGCTGAGACTATGACAACATTTTACACCATCATGACATCCTTCAGAAAGTATACAACGGACTCAAGATGATACATATTGGCTCATGAGAACATGAATTACAACAGGTGACATCAATGGCAACACAAACATGCCAACAAAATCCCCCTTTTCCAATAATTTCAAATTGTAGCTTCTAAAGCTAATCATTACATTTACATACATCAATTTGAATCTAAGCACATACACACCTCACTCTCTCTCCCCCTTTGACATCAATGGAAAGGGGTTTTTACATGGCAAAATAAAATACAAAGAAACAATGTGATACATGGTCAATGATTACATACTCCCCATGAAGAGTTGTAAGAAATACTCCCCCTCAAGCTACTGAAAACTCTCCCCCTGCATATATATTAGATCACACCATCTTGAATAAGCAATCCATATTGAAATGAAAAAGAAGAAGCAAGAAAAATAGTTCATAATGCTTTTAAATGCATGTAAGCAAGCAACCATCACCAATTCTCCAAACTTTTGCAGCTGAAAGTGCTCCTGGTGGTAGCCTTATGACAACATATAACTCCATGAAAAATCCTCAATGCCTTCGAAAAGGAACAACACCCACATTCTCTCTAAGATATTCAAAATGCTCTCTTGGAAGTGTCTTAGTGAAGAAGTTTGCAATTTGTTCATCTAAGGCAACATACCCCAACCTTACAACTATGTTGACCACTTGATCTTTTATAAAGTGACATTTGATTGGTATGTAATTGGTCTTGGAATGAATAACTGGATTCTTGGAGATGCTTATTGCACTTGTGTTTTCAACCATGATAGGAAGAGGATCTTCATACTCAATATGCATGTATTGAAGAGTTTGCTTCATCCATAGTGTTGTATCTCAAGAAACAATCCCTTGGTTGTGGAAAGGAACCATTTCTTAAGACATTTTATAAATGTATGTAAAAATTAAAATATCAAATGGCCTCTGTTTAATGGGTGAAAATGTGAAGTTGGGTTACACTTTTTGCCCTTTTTTGAGAAAAAAAAATCATTTTTTCAGTTCTTCAACTTTCTGCAAGCTAAAACAATTTTTATGTTTAGAATTTCATTTTGCGATTAAAAAAAAAAAAATTGTCATAAATTTTGTTAGCTTTCTATTACTTATTTTTTGGAATTTTTTTATACACATTTGTTATGTCAACTTAGTGTTTCTTTGAGTGTGTGTTTTTTAACAATCAACGGATTCATAATAAGTCATGTTAATACGCAATGTTGTATTCTTTGAAAATTTGTGTTTTTGAGAAACAAAATGTGTTACAACAATCTAGACAGAGTCTACTTTGGTTTCGTCATATTTACAAAGCCAATGGATGCATATCATAATTACTAGAATTTTTTGAACTGGTCCAATATGAAAAACTGCATATTTTGAATATGTTTCACGACGCAAGAAATTTCTTAACATATAAGTTATAAAATAAAAATCTAAAAGCTACCCATTAGAGACAATGGACCAATGTAATGTACGATAATTTTTTCAATTTTTTTTACAATGCATTTTGTAAGATACAAAATTTTGATTTCACTGAATCACAATGACCTTCAGAAATTGTTTGCATCCGTTTTATTACAAAATTAATTAAAATTAGTAAATATTTATGAAATTCCATGAAAGTTATATTTCCTGAAAGAGATTCAATTCTGAAAATGCTTGTCTTGGTTCCGACAGTTAATTTAGAATGTTTCATGGAGTTTAATCAGTCCAAAGTTGCAAAAATTTATTCAGGGCTTGGCTCTGCGTAACTGGTGACGCGTTACTTCGACCGAACTATTTTTTGCGCCGAAGGCACGTTAAATCAAACAACAAAGTAGTTTGGACGAACTATTTATTAGAAGTTCGGCCAAACTTTTACTTATATTTCCGTCGGCCGGAAAGTACCGCCAAGCCCCCAAAAAAAAAGCATTTTGCGGCAATATAAATTGTCGCAAAACCATTCATTATTTTCGCATGTTTGGTCTGATTTTACAAAATTCTTGATCTGATTTTGCAAAGAATTGTTTTGGGTTTAAGGACTTTTCTTGGAGGTACATTCAAAGGACTTTTCTTTAAGACACATTATTTTCATACATTTGATCTGATTTTGCAAGGATTTTTTTTGGGTTTAAAGAATTTTCTTGGAGGTACATTCAAAAGACATTTCTTGGAGGTATGTGATACAGTTTTTTGGGCTTCATTTTTTTTAAAGTATGAATTTGGGCTTAATTTCAAAAGGACATTTTTTGGTTTTGGGTTGAAGTAAATCTTTTATAATGTTTTTTTTAAATGAGTTTTTGTGTAACTTTTTAAATGAAATTTTTTTGTAGGCTTTGGAAGGAAATATTTTGAACTTCGTTTCATTATTATAAGACATTTTTTTCTTGAATTTTTTAAAGTAAGTGTTTTGGATTGGAGTATGTATTTTTTGCAAAAAATTTAAAATGAGTTTGTTTTAAATTAAATCTTTTGTGATGTTTTTTTTAAATGAGTTTTTGTCTAAATTTTTGAAGGAAATTTTTTGAACTTCATACTCTATTATCATGGGAAATCGAAGAAATTGTACGAGAAAATATGATCGAAAAAGAAACCCTAAGGAAAGTAGAGAAGATACAAGACAATCTCGCAAAAGAAAGATAGAAGCACTCTCAAATATTGAAGGGGAAAATCAACCTCAACTAGAAGTTGAAACGGGTATGTAAATATAAATATTATGATTTTGATATATTTAAAATTTTCCTAGTGTAAAATGTGAAGCTTAATTTTTATTTGATGAACTAATTTGAAAAATATTTTGCAATGTAAACATAGAGAGATATTCCTCAAAACATTAATGATGAGATACAAAATTTTGAAAGAGAAAGTGAAAGAGATATTGAACCAATGATTGAAGATGGTGAAAATGATGAAAGAAATTCAAGTGAAGAAATTGAATCAAAAGGTATGTACACACACACACACACAGATATATATATATATATATATATATATATATATTTTGAACACATGCACGTATTATTGAAATTATACATATATTTATTAATTCAGTTATTTATTGAATACGTAAACTTATTATGTAGTATTGATTTTAATATGTACAAATGAAATCAATGTCGATGACAAGATGTTAGAAAATGTTGACACTCACACATATGGAGATAAAAAAGCTGACCATTATATATGATATCGTGTTAACCGCATTTTTGAGAAGTATTTCATAAAGGAAAATGTGACAGTTCAAGCCCAAATGTTGAAAGGTCTCCTATCATTAAGGAAATTAAAAGAAGCTACGACTTTATTGGGTATTCAAAAATCAACAAAAGATAAAAAAAAAAATGAAGGAAAACGTGATACAAAATATAAATAGTGCTATAAATTCAATTATAAGATCTAGACAAAAAAATGTTTCAGTTGTACGTAGAGAAATACATATGGCAGTGGTTTCATCAAGTACTAAAGAGAATTGCTTGGTAAAATCTATGGCACGAGCATTAGGAACCTCGCGAAAAACTTTGCACAAACATCAGAAATTTCGGTTGCAAATAGATGTAAATGATGAACTTGCTTGTTGGAGAGCTATTTGTAGGCAACCATACAAAGATAGACTTGGAGAAAATGTTAAAAAAATAATATATGAATATTGGAAGAACAATTCGCGTGTTTCACCAACTGCAAGGCATGTGATGTGAAGAAGAATAGCATGAAATCAGTACGAAGAACATGAAAAATATTTCTTGGAAACCACTCAGATAGAGTTATTCAACAAGTTCAAAGAAGAGAATCGTGAAATTCATGTTTCAATCAGTGCTTTTGTTTAACAAAAACCATGGTATGTAAAACCTATCACCATACGCGACACTTGTTGTTGTCGTTATCATGTGGAATTTGAGTTATATTATGACACATTCCTTGATTTTGGTAGAAAAGTTTGGAAGGATTCACCTCCTCCTTCCACTATCCATGATTTCATATCTCAAATGATATGTGAAAGAGAACGTGATGAAATATTTTACGAAAAGAAATGTGTTGGTGGTAAAAAATGCGATGATTGTGGAAATTTGACTAAATTTTAAAACAAATATCGTATTGATATAAATGATCAATCATTTTCCAACATGAAAGTGAAATGGAAGAGATATGAATATATTCATACGTCAATTCAAGGTGAAAATAGTGTTAAAAGAATTGAATTACGAGAAGAATAAATTTTTGTGATAGACTTTTTGAGAAAGTTTGAGGCAGAAATTTACAAATACACCAAGAATTCCCATAGAGCTCAATGGCAAGACTTGCAATTCATAAAATCCCCTGAATTTTTTCCACCAAGGACCATTTTGTCAGTAATTGATTTTGCACAAAACTACACATTTTTTCCACAGAAAGAAATTCAGAGTGAATACTATCATTATGACCAAGTCTCCATGCTCGTCCATATTCTATATAGACATGCTAAACAAAACGTCGATCATATAGAAGGCACCAGTGAAAATTGACATATTATTAAAGAATATCACTTTTATATCAGTGACGATCATACACATGATACATATTTTGTACAACATTGTTTTGGAAAAATTTATGATTCCTTGAAAAATCGTGGAATAACATTCAATGAACATTGGATATGGTCAGACGGATGCACAAGACAATTCAAATCTGCATGATCATTCTTTTGGTTGTGTTGTCTTCATAAGAAAACCTACATTAAACATTGTTGGAATTTCTTTAAGATTGGCCATGGAAAAGGAGAACATGACGGTGCAGGGGCATGCATAAAGAGATCACTTCGAAGATATCAAATGAACCCCTCTGCAAGCTGACTTGTGGACGCGAAAGAATTTTTTCAATGGTGCATCGCTACTCTAAGCCATGAGACTAACCGACCAAGGGAAGTGCGAAGGTACATTCAATTTAATTTTTATTGGATATCTAATTAAATAAACAATGTACATTTATCGCAATGATTATCTTTGATTGTATTTTGATATCATATTTACATTCTTCTTTAAATTTTCCATATAAAGGTTTTTTTGGCATATTGGGATCGAAGATGTAGATAGATCAATTGGAAATGACGTTGAAACAATAAAAGGGACTCAAAAATTGCATTCAATTAAAACAAAGTCATCCAGAAATGTGTTTGCATTGGATAAAAGAAAATATTCTTGTTTTTGTCCTGTTTGCATAGACAACACAAAATCCAATGACGTTTGTGAAAACAAAATGTATGTAAAAGATTGGAAACATACAGAGCTAAATACAAAGGGAAAAATGTTCGTTGCAATGTTTGAAGAAATGAAATCAGAGGAGACTACAATATCATCCGATGGTGATCGAGTTTCTGATCTTGTTAGAGAAGGTAACATTTGAATTGCTTTCTAATGATAAAGATCTAGAAATAAATTTGAATATGTATAATTTTGTCAAGTTTGTTTTATTGTGCAGGAGATGTTTTTGCTGTAATTGCACCTATTGACAATGATGAAAATGTGAAGTATTATTTGATGCGTTGCACTAAATGAAAAATGAAATTATTAGAAGACTATAATGATCACAAATTTCCATATGAAAGAGGATCTATTATACTGAAAGGTTATTTTTTCAGACAAACTAATCAAAGTGGGAATTTTGTTTACTTTGAAGACTATGAACCTGATTTCATAAGTTGTCAATATAGTCACTTGGTGTGTGCAGCACGCATAAAGTTGATCGAGGTTCAATCAAAGAAAAAAATGAATATTAATAAATGGAAAATGTCAAAATCCGATCATGAATGGAATATTGAAGATGGCATTCCATTGGAAGTTTTTTGATTGAACTGCCCAACAATTTATTCTCTTTGGATTATATGTTCTAGAACTTCTAGTAATCAATTAAAAATTGAGCTGCTTTGTTATGTTATCTATGCAACTGTTTGCACATGTACAAATTGTTTTGGTACATGCACACTCTAGTATCAACTGAAAGTAGCTTTTTTATACATGCATTGATGAAAAATGTTGCATACATATTGGATATATATATGTGTGTGTGTGTGTGTGTGTGTGTTTGTGTGTGTTCTAGAATGCAATTAACTATTCAAGTAGTTTTACTATGTGCATTGATGAAAAATGTTTCACGTACTCAATATATATGTTCTAGAATGTAATTAACTGAAAGTAGTTTTTCTATGTGCATTGATGAAAAATGTTGCATGTACTGGATATATACACGAACTCAATGCACACAATTTTTCTTGTGGGATTTTTTGGTAAAAAGTATCCACAATGTAAATAAATTATCTGCAGTATAATTTTGTACGAAGATTCCTTTCAGACAAGAGACTCGGAGCACTTCTTCGACTTTTGGTGGGATTTGACCCATATCTCTATTCCTGATTGAAAATCTAGTACAAAATTTGTCTGTCCAATGGTCGAATATGTTCTATGTGCATTAATGAAAAATTTACATACTACATACTATTTGTTTGAGTGAAATTTTTTTTAAAACTTACCAAATGTACTTCAACCATGTCTAAAACTTGAATTTTAAAAACTTTTTGATTATATCAAAACAAATTACTTCACATGTCATGCCAATTGTAGTTCAACTATCCAATAAAAACATTAAACATTTAACATTATATCACATGCCAAATGTAGATTGAAATGGTATCCAAAACTTAGTTTTAAAAACTTTTTGATTATATCACAAAATTACTTCACATGCCTAATGTACTTCAACCATCCAAAACTTGAGTTTTAAAAACTTTTTGATTATATCACAACATTACTTGACATGCCATCCAATTGTAGTTCAACTATCCAATAAAAACATTTAACATTATATCACATGTGCCAAATGTAGATTGAAACCATCCAAAACTTAACCTTCAATTTAAAAAAAAATTATAGATCACAACATTACTTCACATGCACGTATTACTTCACATACCATGCCAATTGTAGTTCTTGACTATCCAATAAAAACATTAAAAATTTAACATTAAATATCACATGCCAAATGTAGATTGAAACCATCCAAAACTTGAGTTTTAAAAACTTTTTGATTATATCATGTAACATTACTTCACATGCCATGCCAATTATAGTTCAACTATCCAATAAAAGCATTTAACATTATATCACATGTCAAATGTAGATTGAAACCATCCAAACCTTAACCTTTAATTTAACAAAAAATTATAGATCACAACATTACTTCACATGCCATGCCAATTGTAGTTCTTGACTATCCAATAAAAACATTAAACATTTAATATTAAATATCACATGCCAAATGTAGATTGAAACCATCCAAAACTTGAGTTTTAAAAACATTTTGATTATATCATGTAACATTACTTCACATGCCATGCCAATTATAGTTCAACTATCCAATAAAAACATTTAACATTATATCACATGCCAAATGTAGATTGAAACCATCCAAAACTTAACTTTTAATTTAACAAAAAATTATAGATCACAACATTACTTCACATGCCAAATGTACTTCAAGCATCCAAAACTTAAGTTAAAAAAAAAAAACAAATAACAACACATCATTACATAACATGCTAAATGTAGTTGAGAAGCAAAATATTAATTTATAGATGACAACATTACTAGTAGTTCAATTATCCAAAACTTAAAAGTTTTAAAAACCAAACAAATTATATAACAACATTACTTCACATTCACATGCCAAAAGTACTAAAACCATCCAAAACTTAACTTTTTGGAAAAAAACAAATTATATTAACACTGTAATAAAATATGTCCAAAAATTGTAGATCTCACAAGTATCAAACAGTATCAAGTTATATATATATATATATGACAGTACATCTAGATAATATATAAAAAAGTAAATTTAAGACTATCTAAATCTTGAAATCAAATCTACAAATCATGTCCATCAAATAGAGATGGATGTAGCGTCTTTCCTATCAGGGTCTCAATCCGCGCACTATCATGCGAAGCATGGGAAACCTGTACACAATGCACATGTACTTGAACATTAAAATTTGATGTTTTAAAAATGAGTGAGAATATATATAGAACTTCATGTAAAAAACAAAATATAAAAAAAAAATCATGCAATACCTCATGAGGTTCCCTCTCCATTTGATAACCTGCAACAAGTTCCGCCCCCATGGGAACATCTGCAACAGTAAATTGTACAATATACATGTACAGTTATATATATATATATATATATATATATATATATATATATATATATATATTTCAAATGAAAATGCACGTGTACATATATAAACTTATTTTCAATAATATTAAAAAAAAAGTTAGACAACTTGTTCAAATGGTTGAAATGGTGTGGATGTTCCTATCTCCGTCGCTAGAGTCCATGGATTAAAGAAATCTTCTATAGAAACCTAAAATTCAAAATTTTAAAAGTATAAAATAACTCAAGATCAAGATCTCAATTTATAATAAAACTTAAATAAACTTCAATTTATAAATTATAACTAAATTAAAAAAACATATATATATATATATATATATATATATATATATATATATAAGTGAAAAATTGAATACTTCTGCAGGTGAATTTGGGACATCTCCTAAGAGAGGCTCCAAATGAAAATCTCCAAGAACCTAAAATTCAAAAAAATTAAAATAACTCAAGATATAGATATATATATCTCAATTTTTAATGGAACTTTTTGAGGTGGAATATATATATAACTTAGACATCAATTTTAAAAGTGAAAAATTGTCCATGCTTGTTGTAAATGTGGCATATCTCCTAAGTAGAAGGTACATTTCCCAAGGAAGAAGAAGGTACCGCTATCCAAAAAAAACATCGGATGAAATCAGAATCTGTTAAAACATTTTATTATTATATATGTACATGTACATGTGTGCACAATTATTTATTTTAAAAATATCACTTAAAAAACACTAACATTTGTCAACATATCTTGATGGTGAGACCCATCTTGATTGTTTGAACCAGAGGCCCTGAATGTGATATTAACATTTTCGTCATTCATCATGCGTGACAACTGCAAATGGTGTTTTAACATATAATGATACATTTTTGTTAGATTAATGTACATACAAATAAATGTATACATGTACATACACATGTATTTATTACAAATTGTACATATGTATGTGTTAAAATAATTGAACCCTAAGGTCATTAACACATACCGTTCCCGTGCCCTCTTCCTCATGAAGAATTAGGTCTTTCCAACCATTGCGACAATTCTTTGCATATATTCGGAGATATTCAACATTCATGTTGTCAATCTTTTCATCTGTACAATACACAAAATTGCCACGTGCATTCTCATGTACTCTTTGTCAATTTAGACAAACATCGACTCCACCCAATTCGCTGTAAACATTTTCGATCATGACATCCTTTGCTTCTCGACTTATTTGAGAAGTCGCATCCATCTCTGACCGCAGAGTTTCGACCCAAAAAGATTGACTCACCAATGGCGGCTCAAGGCGAGGCAACTCCACATATCGCTCAGCACTCTTACGGTCATACAATCGACCTTTCCCCGGACCAAAAAATTCTGACGGAAGGTCATTGTAATTGGGTTTCATTTTCAAAAAAAAATTATGTGTAAAACAATTGTGCAAAATAAACAGGAACCTCGTCGTTTCATGGGAGCCTTCCATAGACCGCAAGGTAATATCATACAAATAGTGAGCTATATCAGGGTGCTTGAAATATTTCACCTTCAGCATTTTTCTTTTTGGCCCTTCCTTGAAATTAAACATTTACTTTGCCATATCTTTTGTAACTCTTTGTTTTACATCCTCCCATTTATCGGGACCCATTACTGTTTCCTTTCTCTTTCTCATGACTTTACAAATGTATTAGTCGTTGGCCCAAGATTTTTGTACACATTTACTATTTCACCCAATGAATGTGTAACTATTTTGAGGCTTTGTTGACTCTCAGCAGGTAGAGTCAAAGCCACGAGATCTCTTCGCAATTTTGCATGAAGTTGTTGACACCTTTCTAAGGTGCATTGCGCCATGTTTCTTTCCCATGGTATATCAGAAATGTCGGCCGGATAAGTTGTGGTGGGTAGACAACCTTCTTCTTGAATGTAGCATTATGCCTTGTGTCTATTTTGACCAATATTTGGAACATTTTCATCCTCTGCATCAATATCTATATATAATTTTGTATATTAGAAAAAACAAATGTAAAAAAAATTGTACAAATTCAATGAAAAAAATATTGAAATTGATGGCAACATCGACGTGGTTGGTTAGCATCTTCTCCACCCTAAAACTGTTGAGAACCAGAACGACCTTGCTGAGAACCAGCACCACCGGCCGTTGATTGGCCTCCGAGAGAATAAATATCACCACCTTCACGCAACCTGCTACCACTTATTGATGGCCCTCTAAGGGGATTTTAACCACCACCAACCTCTCGAGAGGAGAGAGAAGCTTCATAAACAAATACAAATTTATAATCAATTGAAAAATACACGTGTACATATTCATTGATTAAATTGTGTTAAAACCATACCACGACTGGGTGAATCATGGGCATCCATGGCTGGAGTAGAGACCCTTCTCTTCTTATTAGCTCCTAAAAAATAAAAAATGAAACTTATTAACAACTAATTTAACTCACAAAGTTGATAAAAAATCAATTCCATATGTACACACATGTATGGAGATTTAAGATTATATTTAAATTTACCATGAACAACTCTCGATCCTGATCCCTGATCCTCCCCTCTCGTAGAGATATGGGATTTTGTTGATCTTCGTCGTTCATCCTCCATGATATATATATCTACGGTGGACATTTACTATTAATTTTTTAAATAACTAATTTAAATTAAATTCAAAATAAAGTTCAGAAAATTAATGTTTAATTTAGTGTAAACAAATTATGTAAAACACAACTTTCAAAGCACTAATTGATATGTGAAACTCAATTTCAGCAAAAAAAAAGTTATAAAAATGATAAGTTCAACAAATTGTGTTTTACATGGTGGGAGCACACCCGGTATAAAATTGAAAAAAACACATTGTCATTAAAAAAGAAGTGAAACTCCATTTAAACAAAAATTTGTTGAAGTCCCCGCATTTTAATTTCATAAAAATGTGAAGTTCACCACTTGTTGCAAATGTGAAGTTCACCTAGTTGCGCTTTACATGGTGTGGTGAGAGCACACTTGGTATATAATTGAAAAAAGCACGTGGTCATTAGAAAAGACACATTTATAAGTACACAACACACACATATCCAAGATATGTTACAATGTCGATCAATAAATTTTGAAGGAGAGCGTCTCAACACTAATTCATCTTTGAGAGATGAATCTTGAATTTTTGAAGAAGAGCGTATCAAAACTAATTCATCTTTAAGAGATGAATCTTGAATTTTTGAAGAAGAGCGTCTCAAAACTAATTCATCTTTGAGAGATGAATCTTGCATTGGCATTGGCATTGCCCCGTATAATTCTAATTCATCTTTGATAGATGAATCCTGAATTTGCATTGCCTCACATAATAAATCAGCAGACATCTTATTCACATTTGTACAATGCCTTATACTAAAAAATTGAAATTGGCTAACAATATTGTTTGCTATTCCATGTAGTTCTTTTAGCCTCTCCTTCTTAACTTGGTATACACCATTCAATTGGTTGCACACAAGTTCAGAATTGGTGAAAACTACAATTCCATTTGATCCATACTCCATCGTTGTTCCCAAGCCTTCTATCAATCCAATATAATATGCCTCGTTGTTTGTTGTTCTTCTCGGTATATTCATTTTCCTTTGGACGACTTTGCTAGTCGCAATATTGGAAAGCACATATGTAATCACTGCATTCCCTGGATTGGGATAGCAAGAAACTTCTATGCATAATTTCCATTTTTCAACCATATTTAATGGTTTTCTTATCCATAAAAAAAAAAAAACAAATTCAATAAAAATATATATATTAAATTGACATTTATTGCAAATGCATGGGAGAAATGAAAAACTTATATTTAGATCTATTCCAGAGATTGATTGTAGGGGCATTTACTAGATATGTCACTTTTCATAAAAGATGAGATGCAGAAGCTACCTGGCCCTTTACAGACTCTACTTATAGAACTACCATGGATATGAAAATGAAAAACTTCTAATTAGATCTATTCTAGAGATTGAATGTAGGGGCATTTACTGTTAGGTTAAAACTTATATGTTTTGTATCAAATCACTTTTGGTTTCAATGGGAAACTTTTATGGCTAATTTGTGTTTTACATGTTGAATATAAAAGGTTTTTTCTCTCTCATTGTTGAGACCATGGATATGAAAATGAAAAACTATATACTTGATTAAAAACTATGTTTTGTATCAAATTACTTTTTGTTTCTAAATACTATATACATGTTGACTGTAGGGGCATTTAGATCTATTCCAGAGATTGACTGTAGGGGCATTTACTAGATATGTCACCTTTCATAAAAGATGAGATCTAAAAGCTACTTGGCCCTTTACAGACTCTGCCTATAGAACTACCATGGATATGAAAATGAAAAACTTCTAATTAGATCTATTCTAAAGATTGAATGTAGGGGCATTTACTAGATTAGGTTTTAAAACCTATATGTTTTGTATCAAATCACTTATGGTTTCAATGGGAAACTTTTATGGCTTATTTGTGTTTTACATGTTGAATATAAAAGGTTTTTTCTCTCTCATTGTTTGAGACCATAGATATGAAAATGAAAAACTATATAATTGGTTAAAACCTATGTTTTGTATCAAATTAATTTTTTTTCTAAATACTATATACATGTTGACTGTAGGGGAATTTAGATCTATTCCAAAGATTGATTGTAGGGGCATTTACTAGATATGTCACATTGAATAAAAGATGAGATCCAGAGACTACCTGGCCCTTTACAAACTGCCTATAGAACTACCATGGATAAGAAAATGAAAAACTTCTAATTAGATCTATTCTAGAAATTGAATGTAGGGGCATTTACAAGATTAGGTTAAAACCTGTGTTTTATATCAAATCACTTTTGGTTTCAATGGGAAACTTTTATGGCTAATTTGTGTTTTACATGTTGAATATAAAAGGTTTTTTCTCTCTCATTGTTTGATACCATGGATATGAAAATGAAAAACTATATAATTGGTTAAAACCTATGTTTTTTTATTAAATTACTTTTTTTTTTCTAAATAAGTTATATACATGTTGAATATAAAAGGATTTTTTCTCTCTCATTGTTTGAGACCATGGATATGAAAATGAAAAACTTCTATTTAGATCTGTTCTATAGCTATGGCTAATTTTTGTTTTACATACATTGACTCTTAGGTTAAAACCTATGTTTTGTATCAAATCACTTTTGCTTTCAATGGGAAACTTTTATGGCTAATTTGTGTTTTACATGTTGAATATAAAAGGTTTTTTCTCTCTCATTGTTTGAGACCATGGATATGAAAATGAAAAACTATATAATTGGTTAAAACCTATGTTTTGTATTAAATTACTTTTTGTTTCTAAATAAGTTATATACATGTTGAATATAAAAGGTTTTTTCTCTCTCATTGTTTGAGACCATGGATATGAAAATGAAAAACTATATAATTGGTTAAAACCTATGTTTTGTATTAAATTACTTTTTGTTTCTAAATAAGTTGTATACATGTTGAATATAAAAGGTTTTTTTCTCTCTCATTGTTTGAGACCATGGATATGAAAATGAAAAACTTCTATTTAAATCTATTCTAGAGCTATGGCTAATTTGTGTTTCACATACATTGAATATAAAAGGTTTTTTCTCTCATTGTTTGAGTCCATGGATATGAAAATGAAAAACTTCTATATTTAAAACTATTCAAGAGATTGATTGACTTGTAGGGGCATTTACTCTTAGGTTAAAACCTATGTTTTGTATCAAATCACTTATGGTTTCAATGGGAAACTTTTATGGCTAATTTGTGTTTTACATGTTGAATATAAAAGGTTTTTTTCTCTCTCTCATTGTTTGAGACCATGGATATGAAAATGAAAAACTATATACTTGGTTAAAACCTATGTTTTGTATCAAATTACTTTTTGTTTCTAAATACTATATACATGTTGACTGTAGGGGAATTTAGATCTATTCCAAAGATTGACTGTAGGGGCATTTACTAGATATGTCACCTTTCATAAAAGATGAGATCCAGAGGCTACCTGGCCCTTTACAGACTCTGCCTATAGAACTACCATGGATATGAAAATGAAAAACTTCTAATTAGATCTATTCTAGAAATTGAATGTAGGGGCATTTACAAGATTAGGTTAAAACCTATGTTTTGTATCAAATCACTTTTGGTTTCAATGGGAAACTTTTATGGCTAATTTGTGTTTTACATGTTGAATATAAGAGGTTTTTTTCTCTCTCATTGTTTGAGACCATGGATATGAAAATGGAAAACGATATAATTGGTTAAAACCTATGTTTTGTATTAAATTACTTTTTGTTTCTAAATACTATATACATGTTGAATATAAAAGGTTTTTTTCTCTCTCATTGTTTGAGACCATGGATATGAAAATGAAAAACTTCTATTTAGATCTATTCTCTAGAGCTATGGCTAATTTGTGTTTTACATACATTGACTCTTAGGTTAAAACCTATGTTAAAACCTATGTTTTGTATCAAATCACTTATGGTTTCAATGGGAAACTTTTATGGCTAATTCAAGTGTTTTACATGTTGAATATAAAAGGTTTTTTTTTTCTCTCTCATTGTTTGAGACCATGGATATGAAAATGAAAAACTTCTGTTTAGATCTATTCTAGAGATATGGCTAATTTGTGTTTTACATACATTGAATATAAAAGGTTTTTTCTCTCATTGTTTGAGTCCATGGATATGAAAATGAAAAACTTCTATTTAAAACTATTCAAGAGATTGATTGACTTGTAGGGGCATTTACTCTTAGGTTATTTAAACCTATGTTTTGCATCAAATCACTTATGGTTTCAATGGGAAACTTTTATGGCTAATTCAAGTGTTTTACATGTTGAATATAAAAGGTTTTTTTCTCTCTCATTGTTTGAGACCATGGATATGAAAATGAAAAACTTCCATTTAGATCTATTATAGAGATATGGCTAATTTGTGTTTTACATACATTGAATATAAAAGGTTTTTTTTCTCTCATTGTTTGAGACCATGGATATGAAAATGAAAAACTTCTAGATATTTAAAACTATTCGAGAGATTGATTGACTTGTAGGGGCATTTACTCTTAGGTTAAAACCTATGTTTTGTATCAAATCACTTATGGTTTCAATGGGAAAATTTTATGGCTTTACATGTTGAATATAAAAGGTTTTTTTTCTCTCTCGTTGTTTGAGACCATGGATATGAGAATGAAAAACTTCTATTTAGATCTATTCTAGAGATATGGCTAATTTGTGTTTTACATACATTGAATATAAAAGGTTTTTTCTCTCATTGTTTGAGACCATGGATATGAAAATGAAAAACTTCTAGATATTTAAAACTATTCGAGAAATTGATTGACTTGTAGGGGAATTTACTCTTAGGTTAAAACCTATGTTTTGTATCAAATCACTTATGGTTTCAATGGGAAATTTTTATGGCTAATTCAAGTGTTTTAAATGTTGAATATAAAAGGTTTTTTTCTCTCTAATTGTTTGACACCATGGATATGAGAATGAAAAACTTATATTTAGATCTATTCTAGAGATATGGCTAATTTGTGTTTTACATACATTTACTATAAAAGGTTTTTTCTCTCATTGTTTGAGACCATGGATATGAAAATGAAAAAATTCTATATTTAAAACTATTCGAGAGATTGATTGACTTGTAGGGGCATTTAATATTAGGTTAAAACCTATATTTTGTATCAAATCACTTATGGTTTCAATGGGAAACTTTTATGGCTAATTTGTGATTTACATGTTGAATATAAAAGGATTTTTTCTCTCCCATTGTTTGAGACCATGGATATGAAAATTAAAAACTTATAATTAGATCTATTCTAGAGATATGGCTAATTTGTGTTTTACATACATTGAATATAAAAGGTTTCTTTCTCTCTCATTGTTTGAGACCATGGATATGAAAATGAAAAACTATGTACTTGGTTAAATCCTATGTTTTGTATCAAATTACTTTTTGTTTCTAAATACTAGATACATGTTTACTTTAGGGCCATTTAGATCTATTCCATAGATTGACTGTAAAGGAATTTACTAGATATGTCACCTTTCATAAAAGATGAGATCCAGAGGCTACCTGGCCCTTTACAGACTCTGCCTATAGAAATACCATGGATATGAAAATGAAAAACTTCTAATTAGATCTATTCTAGAAATTGAATGTAGGGGAATTTACTAGATTAGGTTAAAACCTATGTTTTGTATCAAATCACTTTTGGTTTCAATGGGAAACTTTTATGGCTAATTTTTGTTTTGCATGTTGAATATAAAAGGTTTTTTCTCTCTCATAGTTTGAGACCATGGATATGAAACTAAAAAACTATATAATTGCTTAAAACCTATGTTTTGTATCAAATTACTTTTTGCTTCTAAATACTATATACATGTTGAATATCAATTGGATGCACATAACATGCAAGTTATGTGCAAATGATGGATGATGAATGACCTAACTTAATATCCATATCAATTGGATGCAAGTTATGTGCAAATTATGGATGATGAATGAGGTGATGTTGATCATAACCTTTACATCTATATGATAGGAAGCTTGATATACATAACAAGGTTTAGACTAGATATAATTTTGGAATTCAAGTTATGTGCAGATGATGGATGATGAATGACCTAAGTGAATCTCCATATCAATTGGATGCAAGTTATGTGCAGATGATGGATGATGAATGAGGTGATGTTGATCATAACCTTTACATCTATATGATAGGAAGCTTGATATACATAACAAGGTTTAGACTTGATATAATTTTGGAATTCAAGTTATGTGCAGATGATTGATGATGAATGACCTAAGTGAATCTCCATATCAATTGGATGCAAGTTATGTGCAAATGATGGATGATGAATGAGGTGATCTGTTGATCATAACCTTTACATCTATATGATATGAAGCTTGATATACATAACAAGGTTTAAAGACTAGATATAATTTTGGAATTTATATTAGTCGGAATATTTCAATCAACAACTAAACAAAGTCATCTATTACCAACAAACACCAACAAACAGATATGAAGATACTTGAAAGAGACTACAAACAATGGACTATAGTACCCAAAAGGTGAGAAATTCATCTGTTACAAACAAACAAATATTAAGATACTTGAAAGACACTACAAACAATGGACTATAGTACCCAAAAGGTGAGAAATTTACATTGAAAACATATAGAGATTCAACTAGGCTTGTGTGGATGGCATGAAAAGTACAAGTGAACAATGTATAATTCTACTTAGGAAGAGTCTTTAGTTTTAGTGGCTACGCAAGAAAGAGTCATTACTTTCTCTATCTAGAGTATAAGTGGAATACATAGTAGTTACTTCTTTTTCAGTGTTTTGGATGAAATGGACTCTACAAGATATTAAGGTAAATTTCAGTGAACCTACATATCTATTAAGTGTTTCAATACAAGTGTTATAATAATTTCAAAAATAAAATATTCTACTTCCTTCAATCACTAAACATATCATCATAAAGTACCACTTCCTCACACAACAAACATGTTCCAAAATATTTATAAAGTACATATGTATATATAATTTATATAAACATGTTCCAAAATATTCTCAAATGTACACAGTAGTATTATAAATTTTCATATCTAATTAATAGAGACAACGCCAAAAAAAGCAGAGACAACGCCAAAAAAAGTACATATGTATATATAATTTATATAAACATGTTCCAAAATATTCTCAAATGTACAGTAGTATTATAAATTTTCATATCTAAAAAAGCAGAGACAGAGCCAAAAAAATTACATATGTATATATAATTTATATAAACATGTTCCAAAATATTCTCAAATGTACACAGTAGTATTATAAATTTTCATATCTAATTAATAAAGACAGAGCCAAAAAAAAGCAAAGACAGAGCCAAAAAAAAATACATATGTATATATAATTTATATAAACATGTTCCAAAATATTCTCAAATGTATACAGTAGTATTATAAATTTTCATATCTAATTAATAGAGACAGAGCCAAAAAAAGCAGAGACAGAGCCAAAAAAAGTACATATGTATATATAATTTATATAAACATGTTCCAAAATATTCTCAAATGTACACAGTAGTATTATAAATTTTCATATCTAATTAATAGATACAGCCAAAAAAAGCAGAGACAGGGCCTCTCTCATTCATAACCGATTTCTCTTCTTGATAAATTCCATACAGAAAAACAGTGACAATGTTAAACGTAGCTGGAAAGTCGCAGCAAAGGATGTTGAAGACAATGATCCCTAAAGACGCTAAAGACAACTATCCCTGAAGACGTCGTGGAAGACCTCTGCAACAAAAAAATCAACAGAAATTAAAACCAAATTAAAAAAACAACAACAACAACAACAAATTACATAAATTTAAAATTTGGTATCTTACCTCCTTGAGCTTAATTCGCGCGTGACAGAACTGAGTGCGTGAGAATGCTGGACAGAAATGAGTGCACGAGAATTTTGGATAGAAATGAGCGCGCGAGAATGCTGGACAGAAACGAGCGCGCGGTAAATGTGAACAGAAACTCGGAACAAGTTGCGGGTGATATATTTATAAAATAATAGTTCGGCCGAACTTTGTTTGTCGGTTTTCCAAACTCAAGCGAAAAATTTGTTTGACATTGTTGTCAGTACGCCGTCAATGTAAACGGAAAACGAAGTTTGGCCGAACTAAATTCAATAGTTCGGCCGAACTCCTGAATTTTTCGACCAAACTATGACAAGAGTTTGGCCGAACTATGGAGGAAAAAAAATTTCCGCCCCGAATTGTCACAAAAGTGTTACCCATCTTCGCATTTTCACCCTAACATCTTTGGAATTTAATTACTTAATACCCTCAATAATATGATATAATGAAAGGCTTCACAATGCCATAAACTGCTGATATTTGAATGAAATGAAAAGAATAACTGTAAGGGAAACTCAAAATGATATGCTGAGAAACATAATCTATCACTTTTAAGTTTCAGAGGAAATTCATGGAGAGAGAGGAAACTCAAAATAATATGTTGTAAACACAGAATCTATTACTTTAAAGTTTCATCAGGAGTTTGTGAAGAGAGGTGAAACTCAAAATAATATGATGTAAATACAGAATCTATTACTTTTAAGTGTCAGAGAGAATTTGTGAAGGGAGAAGATATGGAGTGAAGGAGCGCACATTAAGGATTGTTTAACTCTTACTTACAAATGTAAAAATAGACCCGAATCTACATTACTTCATTACATTCAAAGAGAAATAAACATAGAGAGAAACTGGAAAGACATATCAACATCAGTAGGTGTAGGAAACTTGATCTTCTTTCATTAATTTCTCACCAAATTAACAATCATCCAGAGGTCCAAAACTCGGAACCTATTTTGTTTATTTCTATCTACTTAAATACATCCAAATAGTTCGTAACTGCTGAACTTCTTGAAACTACTTCGACTACCTAAACTGTAAAATTACTTATGCAATCATACCAAGAAAACAAATTTAAACTAGGAATATCATTTGTTTTGTGTTGAATCTTATTGTTGTTGATGTGTCCCCCCGAAGTGCTGACATGTCCTTTGTGGTTATGATGCAATAGCTGCAGAGTTCTGTAACAACGCCTTAGTGCCCAACTTGACCCATTTTTCATGCTTACAATAAGTGCCACTATATGTTCTTCTGCTTGACTTTGCCTATGACTCTGTGTGTGGCAACGGCGTTCCATCTTCTCTTTGTCAACCACAAAAATTCTTGGTCTTAAACTATATTCTGCTCACCCTTGGAGAATGCATCGCGTTCGCTTTCTATTACATTTCGGCGTTTCACCGGTTTTACGTTATAATCCTCCTTTCCTCCTCCGATGCAATTTAACACAAGAAATGCCTTACTTCCAGATTTGAAAACCTTTGGAGTTTACTTTCGAAACCACATCTCATCTGCCCACAAATCACAAATTAGGTATTTTATTATCAAAGACGGGAGGTAAGTGTTAAACTATGCAAAGTGAGAAGTGCGACGGGTGGACAGTGACGTGGCAAGCAGAGGTGGGGCCAATCGCAAATCGGCGGATTTGTTATGAGAAATGGAAGGTAAGCTCTAAAACTTGTGAAGTGAAAAGTGCGGGGACAGGGAGGTGACGTGGCACGTATGGGTCCCACGGATATCGCAAATCGCAAATTGGCAGATATAGTTTATGACTGGTGGAAGTAAGTGTTAAACTATGCGAAGTTCGAAGTGCCACGGGAAGATGGTGACGTGGCAAGCAGAGGTGGGGCTAATCGAAAATCACAAATCGACAGATTTTTTATGAGAAAAGGAAGGTAAGCTCTAAAACTTGTGAAGTGCGAAGTGCAGGGAGAGGGAGGTGACATGGAAAAGAGAGGTGAGCCTGCCCACGGCCCGCAGATCGCAACCTTTAACACATTCCTTAGCGCTAACCCTTTAAACTTGAGAAGTGCGATATGTGGTCGCATCGCATCGCAATATCGCAAGTTTAACCATATTTCAAACTTGTTACCTTACCAAATGCGATATGTGATACGATCTCCGTCGTCCATCTCTCTATTTCAGTTCTGCACTTTGATCCAAACCGTCTATTTTTCCCTTTGTGCCTCCTCCAAAACACTTAAGTTTCTAAGGGAAATACGCCATTTATTTGCGTGCAGAAAATTAGTCTGTTCTTCTCCACGGTGTAACCCTCCTAAGCTTATTCAGTTTTCTACCATGCTAGTCTCTCCTAAGCTTGCGAATGAGCCCGACCCGACCCTGATCGGTGTGCAATGTTCTGAACGTGCCCCTCGGTCCTACCTTTGAATTGTTCTCCACGTGAATGAGCCCAACTCGACCCACCTTCACATATCATCACATAATGTTAATGTACCAACATATAAATTAAAATTCTTCTTTGACATACAAAATTTTACATTTTCTAACATATATATTTTTTTAGTGTTTTGAAAAATTATATCGAAGGTAAATGAAAATGAGCCATAACATCTGGCTCCACCTGGGGATAGTGATGTTTTCCACGGAAGCGCTAAGAACCGCAGATTAGTGTCTTATCCATTGGGCATGGAGTCAAATATTTCTTGGTGACATATGAACAATGAGAAATCTAATATTTACAATGGTGGAATGCTGACTTTTAATGTTGGAAATAATGCTTCAGGTACTGCCCATTCACAAGCAGCTATATTGACTCTCCATCTAGATCTTCCAAAATGAATGTGTTATTTGACCTTACCTCAGAGATTCTATATGGACCATACCAGAGAGGGTCAAATTTACCATGCTTCCCCTTTTCTTCTCGTCTGGTGTCCCATCTCAGTACCAAATCTCTTGCTTGAAAGAGAAATTCTTTTGCCTTTTTGTCAAATATGGACTTCATCTTTTTCTGATAAGTAATCAATTTATCCTTGAATTTGTTTTTGTTTTCACTTCATTCAATTATTTTTTTCAATCTTCTTACCAGAGCATTAGGTTCTTCCTGAGCTTCTTGGAGGAAAAAAAATCACCGGTTTGGCCAGCTGAGTATGAAATAGTGCTTGAGTTCCATAAACCAGTTCATAGGGAGACTTTCCAGTAGATATCCTAGTAGTGACTCAAATTTCCCAGAGGGAAAACTTCAACTTCATATCCCAATCCTTCTGATTCTCAATGATTGTCTTCTTCAAGATTCTGACCAATGTCTTATTTGAAGACTCTGACAATCCATTCTCTTAGGGAGGATACATTGTGGAATGTGATAAAATTAATTTATATGCTTGACATAAATTAATGAAATGAGCAGAGTTGAATACCCAAGCATTATCAGTCACAATTTTGACTGGACATCCGAATCTATTGAAAATGTTTTCCTCCAAAAACTGCATCACTACTTGGTCATTCGCCTTCTTAGTGGGTATTGCTTCAACCCATTTTGTAAAGTAATCGGTAGCAGTTAGAATCCACTTGAACTGTCCACTTGATGGTGGATCGATCTCTGCAATAAAATTCAATCCCCATTTCCTGAAAGGTTCTTCAATAAATACTGGGATGAGAGGTAACGGAGCAAGTTTTCTCTTTCCAGCAAACAACTGACACTTCTGACAACTTCTAACCATTCTATAAACATCTGCAAACAAGGTTGGCCAATATAAGCCTGACTTGAGAATTTTATGAGCAGTGACATTTCAACTATAATGACCTCCACACAGACTTTCATGATATTCTTTGGTGACTTCAATAGATTCTCCTTCGGTCAAACATAACAGCAAAATACCAGCGGGATCTTTCCAGTATATCTTTTCTTCCACTATAACATATGGCTGATATTTGAACTTAAGAGCTCTGTATTTTGTTCTATTTAGTGAATTTGGAAAAGAAAAGAAACACAGGTAATGCACAATATCTTTATACCAATCAGAGCACAAAAATTTGCATTGAATACATGTTTTGGACTTTCTTTGACCTTCTTCATTAACAGGTCCATCCACTGGTGCCAACTGATTAATTCCCAAGGCTTGAAAATATTTCTCTGTCAAAAAATTTGCTAACCCCTGTCCCTTGAACAACTTGGTGGGTTTGATGTCCAAATCATACTCTTGGATTTCTGCTATCCACTTCCCCCTTTTTCATTCAACATCACTTTGGACCATCACGTCTTTCACAGCAGAATTAGGAACATAAGTTGTTATTTGGGACTATAATGCATAATTCCTGAAGGATTTTAGTGATTTGACCAAAGAATATACTTGTTTCTCCATAATATTGTATTTGAGTTCAGCATCTCTGAGAACTTTAATAAAAAATGCAACTGGTTGCTCCTTACTATCTTCATTTTTTTGCAACAACACAACATAAATAGTAGTGGGGGATGCAAATGAGAATACCTGAAAGCAGTGTTTTAAAAATCGGACTCGGGTTCCGAAACAGCCGAGGGTTGGCTCCGAATCCAACTCCGACTCGGCCGGTTCGGTTTCAATGACTCGGTCTTTGTAAAAATTACATTAAATATTAATTTTTTTATAACAAAAAAAAACTTTAAATATTTTCATTCATGTTTCCAAACACGAAGCATGAATATATCCATTATATAAAAATTGCACCCAGTGCACTATCCAATACATGATGCTGATATAAATATCAAAACAAAAAACATAACCAAGGAGGCCCTAAATGGCCTATACAACATGTAGGTTTTAACCCTGAACAGAAATTATCTACTCACGAATCTTATAACAAAAGATAAACAATAGTGAGAGCATAAAACATAATAAAACATAAAACAAATAAACACAGAGATTTTCCCCTGGATCCCAAATCGGGACGACCAGCTTGATTTTTCATTATATTCCTTTTAGTGTTACAACACATATATATACATGCCGAAGCATACATAAACCTCAATCCATAAACCCTCGATTAGAACATAACCGTAGTTCCCTTGACCGGATCTACAAAAATACCAGGGGCCGAAAACCATCATGCCCCAATACCATGTGCAAAACCATGCACAAAACCATGGACGCGGACTACCCACCGGAAATTAAGGACCAAAAATTTTCACCGAGGCGCTGCCCTGGACCTTGACAAGGTGGGATATCGCCCCCCTTCTTACCCCCCCGCGCGTGCTTAGTCGTGGAAAGAATATAACACATACCCAACATTCTCCCACTTGTTGTTTTCTTTCCATAGGGGGTCACAAGAGAACTTAGTCATTGGCCCAATTCTTCAACACCCATTGTTTCTCTACACCAAGAGAACTTCTGAGTGCTCACAGACTTTGTTAATGCATCTGCAACATTCTTCAAAGTGTCCACCTTTACCAGCAATACCCTTTTAGCCTCAACCATATCTCTAACAAAGTGATATTGAACATCAATGTGCTTTGTCTTTGAATGATAAGCAGGGTTCTTAGCCAAGAAAATTGCACTTTAGCTATCATAGTCTATCCTTATAGCTTGCTGTACCAACCCCATACTTGAACACAATCTCTGCAACCAAACTGCTTCCTTGCTTGCATGAGTGGCTGCTATGTATTCCGCCTCTGTAGTTGAAAGAGCCACTACAGAATGTCTTTTACTCATCCAACTGACTGCGCCTCCAAATAGGCTAAACACATACCCACTTGTAGATCTTATTTGGTCCAAATCTCCAGCCCAGTCTGCATCAACAAAACCACAAATGTCCAACATTCTTTCCAATCCTGGTCTTCCCTGGTAGCACAAGCCATAATCACTAGTGCCACGTAAATATCTGAAAACCCGCTTCACTGCTGTCCAATGCTCCTTCCCTGGGTTTGACATAAACTTGCTCAATACTCCCACTGCATGTGAAATGTCTGGTCTAGTACAGACCATTGCATACATCAGGCTACCCACTGCACTTGCATATGGAACACGGGACATATACTCCTCTTCTTCTTGTGTCTTGGGATACTGTTCAACAGACAACTTCACACCTACAGGAATAGGAACATTCACCGGTTTACTATCCTGCATATTGAACCTTTACAATATAGTCTCGACATACTTCCTCTGGTTTAACCAGATCTTCCTCTTTTCCCAATCTCTCTTAATTTCCATGCCCAAAATATAGTTTGCAGCACCCAGATCCTTCATGTCAAATTTGGAGAACATTTGGGTCTTCAAATCTTGGATAATTTCTTTGTCATTTCCAATCAACAACATATCATCCACATACAAGACCAAATAAATAACATGGTCACCAATTAATTTAAAATAAACACAGTGATCCTCCTTGCTTTTGGTGAAGCCAAGTCCCTATATATAGGTATCAAATTTCTGATACCACATCCTTGGTGACTGTTTTAACCCATACAGAGACTTCTTCAACCTGCATACCAGTTCTTTCTTACCCTTCACCATAAAGCCTTCTGGTTGCTTCATGTAGATCTCCTCTTCTAGATCCCCGTGAAGAAATGTTGTCTTCACATCCATCTGTTCTATCTCAAAATCAAATGCAGCAGCAACAGACAAAAGTAATCTAATAGAAGTAACTTTGGCAACAGGAGAAAAAATATCACCAAAATCAATTCCCGGCACCTGGGAATAACCTTTCGCTACCAACCGAGCTTTGTATCTCTCCACCTTGCCTTCTACATTCATCTTCTTCTTAAACACCCATTTTCTCCCAATGGGCTTCCTTCCAGCCAGCAACTCCACCAGATCCCATGCATTGTTTTTGTGCAAGGATTCCATTTCATCAACCATGGCCTCCTTCATGAGTTTTCCATCCTTTGAATCTACTGCCTCCCTAACAATTATGGGTTCATCATTAGTTATAGTTAAGGTAAAACCTGAACAGAAAGTAGACGGACTATACCTTTCTGGTTGCCTTCTTTCCCGAACTGATCTTCTCAAAGCTGGAGTTTGTGGCTCTTCATCTTCTGATTCTTCTTCTGTTGTAGAGTTTGATTCATCCTCCTTTAGCTCAAACTCTATCTTCTCAGGTTCCTTTGGTAGGACTTCATGTTTAACAACATCTTTCACTTCTCTAAACACCACATCTCGGCTGTACACAACCTTCCTTGTTTCTCGGTTCCAAAGCTTGTAACCCTTTAAACCATCCTTATACCCAATAAAGATGCACCTTTCAGATTTATTATCCAACTTGGTCCTTTTCTCCTTTGGAACATGTACATATGCATCACATCCAAATACCCTTAGATTTGAAAGAGAGGGTTTCTTACCAGTCCATACCTCATGTGGAGTCTTATCCTCCAACGTCGATGAAGGTGATATGTTAACTAAGTAACATGCAGTCTCCACTGCCTCTGCCCAGAATTCTTGTCCTAACCTGGTACCACTGAGCATGCTTCTTGCCTTTTCCATCAACGTTCTGTTCATTCTTTCCGCAACTCCATTTTGTTGAGGTGTGTATGGAGTAGTCTTTTGTCGTGCTATGCCACACTTCTTACAGAACTCTTCAAATTCCTTCTTGCAGAACTCCCCACCATTATCTATCCTCAATGCCTTTATCTTCTTCTCTGTCTGGTTTTCCACCAGAGCCTTAAATTCTTTAAATTTGTCAAAGACTTTAGATTTCTTCCTCAAGAAATATATCCATGTATTCCTTGAGAATTCATCTATGAATGAAACATAGTACACAGACTTTCCCAGTGATGGAACTGACACAGGCCCAAACACATCACTGTGCACAAGTTCTAATATCTTGTTTGCCCTCTTAGCACCAGAAGGAAAACTCACCCGATTCTGCTTCCCATACACACAATGTTCACAAAAATCGAAATCCATAGAAAAATTAGACATACCTTCTACCATACCATTTCTATGCAGTATCTGAAGGCCCTTCTCTCCAATATGTCCAAGCCTTTGATGCCATAGCATGGTCTTTTCTCTAGAGACAGCTAGGATTTCCGTCCCACTTTCAGGAACCACAGAACTGTTACACCCATCAATAACAGTGCTACCTTGTAGCTTGTATAGAGTTCCAATCTGAACTCCCCCCATTAATACTAGTGCTCCCCGAACCATCTTACAGGCATCTTTCTCAAACACTGTTTTTACACCTGCATCATCCATCTTGCTTACAAAAATCAGATTTCTGTCCAATGCAAGAATATGCAGAACACCAGGAAGTGTTCTAATCCTTCCACCTTGTAGCTTTAGCTTGACCTTTCCACGTCCGACGATTTTGGCCTTCCTATCATCCCCTAGGAAGACATCACCATCATATTTCTCATACTTGCAGAACCACTCCCTATGGGGAGTGAAGTGAAAGGATGCACCTGATTCAATCAACCATGACTCATGATCTACATGTGTATTTGAGGAAGAAGCCAAATACACATCCCCACCTTCATCCGAGGTGGTTTTTGCCTCTGCAGAAGGAGCATCATCAGATCCCTTTCCTTTCTCAGGAGCTTTAGATCTGCACTCCTTTTTGTAGTGCCCTTCCTTTCCACATTTCCAGCATACCTTTACAAACTTTCCAGGAGATTTAGATCTCCCTCTAGATTTATATCTCCCACTCGAAACCTTATTCTTGTTTCTGTTTTGGGACCTTCCTCGTATAGATAAGGCATCTCCATTTTGACCCTCCATATTTCTTCGTCTCATTTCCTCCGACAACAAGGCTGAGACAATGTCATCAAAATTCAAGGTAGTTCTATTGCTACCTATTGCAATAACCATACTATCCCACGAGTCTGGTAGAGAACACAACAAACTGATGCACTTATCTTCATCTGAGATTTTAATATCAACAGATGACAGCTGACTTACCATAGTATTGAAGGCATTCAGATGCTCTGTCACCGAGTCTCCATCCTTCATCCTCAGGTTATACAGCTTTTTCCGCAGGAACAACTTATTCACCAAAGACTTAGATTGGTACAAAGTCCCAAGTTTTTCCCACAAATTCTTCGCCGTAGCTTCCCCAGATACATTCAACAATACTGAATCTGAGACACACAACCGTATTGTGCTCTTAGCCTTCCGATCCAGCTTCTTCCAAGATTCATCCATTAAGGACTCTTACCCAGTCACATGATCCCTCCATCTTGAGCGTCTATAACTCAAAACTCTGACCATTAAATTTCTCTATCTCTATCTTCCCGCCGCTCTCCATCTTCTTTCACCGCAAGAATCGATCCCGCAGATCTCCCACTGAACAAGGTCTACCACAGGCCTAAGAAAAAAACTCTCAGCAGCAAAGGCGTCCCCTTGAAGCTGAAACTTCTGTGATACCAAATGTGGGTTTTAACCTTGAACAGAAATTATCTACTCATGAATCTTATCACAGAAGATAAACAATAGCGAGAGCATAAAACATAAAACAGATAAACACAGAGACTTTTTCCCTGGATCCCAAATCGGGACGACCAGCTTGATTTTTCATTATATTCCTTTTAGTGTTACAACACATATATATACATGCCGAAGCATACATAAACCCCAATCCATAAACCCTAGATTAGAACATAACCGTAGTTCCCTTGACCGGATCTACAAAATACCAGGGACCGAAAACCATCGTGCCCCAATACCATGTGCAAAACCATGGACGCGGACTACCCAACACAACAAAACATGAATAGTCACTATGGCATGTGCTTAGTTGTGGAAAGAATATAACACATACCCAACACAAAAAAACATGAATAGTCACTACTGCTAGACATTTGACAAGACAATATCCTCTGCCTCAAAATCTGAACCAGAGGGGGAAACCGCTCGCTCCTCCTCCTCTGAATCAACATCCTTAACTAGAACTGTAGCATGTTGAGCCTAAGATAGACGAGTTATGTGCCTCCTTTGTGGCTGACTAGAGGAAGTGCCTGCGGCTGTAACAGGAGGACTTGGAGTTGGGACTGGGCCTGCTACTAGTGGATCTGCATTGCCTCCAAACGGTTTCTCTTCTTTGTGTGAATCCTCTCAAAGACAGACCAATTGCGCTCACACCCAGAAGCACTGCAAGTTTGACTCAAAATGCGGATTGCAAATCTCTGCAATTCAGGACAATGGATCGGTCGACTCGGTGTACGGATTGGTCGGCTCAGAGTACGGCTCAGTCAGCTTGGTCGGCTCGGTTGGCTCGGTCGTCTCGGTCAGCTTGGTCGGCTTGGTGTACGACTCGGCCGGCTCGGTCACAAACTGGCCTCCGGACCAGTTTTTCCACCAAGTCGGTCTGGCCGGGGGTCTGGCTCAATTGACTCAGGCGATTTTTAAAACTATGCCTGAAAGGCTTTTTGATATTCTGGACTAATCATAACTGGAGCTTCCTAAAGTGATTCCTTTATTCTAGCAAATGCTTCTCTTGCTCTCTCATCCCATTTCACTTCTGTGTTTTTCTTCAACATATATGTTATACTTCTCACAATGTCACTATAATTGGGCACATATCTCCTTAGAAAGTTTATTTTTCCCAGGAATCTTTGTATATCTTTCTTGCTTCTAGGTAAAGGAATCGTCTGAATGGCTTCCACCCTTGTTGGGTCAATCTTTACTCCTTGTTTAGAAACTATGTGGCCGAATAATTTACCTTCTTCTAAGGCAAATAAATATTTCTTGGGATTTAATGACAGACCAAACTTTCCGCACTTTTTAAAAAAAAATTGTAAATGCTCCAAGTGTTCATCATCTGACCCTGAGAAAATGGTTACATCATCCAAATATATAACTACAAACATGTCAACAACGAAGGCTATGTACATGGCCCTCTAAAATTTTGCACTTGCGTTCGTAAGGCCAAATGGTATCCTTGCATACATGAAGGTGCCCCAGGGCGTCGTGAAAGCAGTCTTCTTCTGAAATTATTTTAATAATGCTCCCTGATTATACCCAGAAAATTTGTCAACCATAGACAACCTGTAAGCTACTGTCACCTTCTGTAAGACATAATCCATTTTTGGCAAAGGATAATTATATTTTAGATATGCTCTGTTAAAATTCCTGAATTATACACACAATCTTATCTCTCCATTCCTCTTTCTTACAGGAACCAGATTAGAAATCCAGTTTGAATATCTGAGAGGGACTATAATTTTCACCTGCAACAATTTCTTCACTTCTTTTTTGATTGGAGCTAGCAACAATGGATTGATTTTTCTGAGCTTTTGTTTGTGTGGTTTGATTCCTTCTTTCAATGGAATCTTATGCTAAATTGTGCGTTTTTCATATGTTTTCAGGTCTTCATATGACCAGGCAAACACATCTATATATTTCATAAAAATATCAATCTATCTTTCTTTGTAGTTTTTGGGAACATCTTGGAACAATTTCACTAATTTTGGTTCCTGCTGAGTTCTCAAATTACAATCTTCCATCTCTTCTTCTTGATGTGTTTTCTTTGAATCAACAACAACATCATTAGAATCAAATAATATTTTGAGGGGAGCCAACCCTTTAGGGAGCACATTATCTTTCAATTGGATAATAATATGTTGACCTATCAACTACTTAAGGTTTCTTATTTCTACTTTCTGCTCTGTTTGTTCTTCCTCCCAATCTATCTCAACATCTTCAAATTTCCAATCATTGTCAAGAACTGATTTATATGTTCACAATATTCAAACACCTGCCAATGTTTCACATTGTCAGGGATAGAAGGTCTATGTCTAATTTCAATTTCATACCTTAGCCTTGGATTTATTGGAGGTTTGAAGGTGCTGGCTGCAACTGCTAAAGAAACGGCCAATCTATTATCCTCCCTCAGAATATACTGAAGATTGAAGACTTCAAAATAGTTTTCTATCAGATCCAAAACTTCATTCCTATATGATCTTAATCTTGGATGCTTGGTTTGAAAATGATTTTTAATCTGCCTTATTATCAATTCAGAGTCACCAAAATTTGAAATACATTAAACTCTCATTTGCTTAGAAACTTGAAGGCTTGAGATTAAGGCCTCATACTTAGCCACATTTTTTGTTGAATCAAATTCTAGTTTAAAAGAGAAAGGCATGAGGTTACCTTCTGGTGATATCAGCAAGAATATAGCACATGTGCCTTCCTTGGAGTAGGCACCATCAAAATAGCACTTCCAACTCTTCCTTGAGTGCAGCTCATTATTTACAACTGCTGAAGAGAGTTGTTTCCCTGTGTCTTCAGCAAATTCTACATCTTCATGCAGCATGAAACAAGAAATATCTTTTGTTTCTTGACTATAATTGGGGGAATATTCTGCATCTTTCTTGGAGGTGGTCTTCACAAACCTTGTTTCCCTGTACAATCTCCTTTCTTCCCCATTAAAAACCGGAATGATGGCATAAGTGAAATCTAATTTTAGAACACCTCCCAGCTTTTCTCCCCAAGATCTTGACAGGAGCATTCCAAACCTGACTGGGATGTCAGCAACCACTACATCCATGACTATAGTCTTTACTGGGATTTGTGCCAATGAAACTGCTACATATTTAATTAACCCAACACATTTCACCCTTTTGGAATCAAATGAATACAGATCCCTATAAGGTTTGGTAATCTGCAAGTTTAGTTCCTTCGTAACAGACAATGGCATGAGATTATGGGACGCTCCTGAGTCCAACATGCAAATATGTAGAGTACAATCATGAAGCAACAGAGAAATATAGAAGGGTGGAATAGAAGGATCTACTTCTTATACATGAGGACCAAAGGTGACCACTCGCTTTTATTCTTATAATTTCACCGTGTCACTTATATATTCCACCTGTGTGAGATTAATAAATTCTAAAATTTATTTCCTGTAAGTTGGTATTTTAGCTAATTCTAGAAGAGGTACCTGAATTTTAACCTTCTCCAACTCTTTTTCCAAACTGAAAGCATGAGTTTGCTTAACGTTATTTTCAGGTTCTTCTTCACTCTTTCTAGAATTTGACACTTGTTTGGGTACAGGAACAACTCTCTCCAAAATATTAGTGTCAATTGATTTATTCTGGGAAGATTCACCCTGCTGCACATTTGTTCTATTAAGTAAATTTACAGGTTGTTTCCCATTACTGGCATGTTTCACAGGGTCCTTTTGTTGTGGAGTCGTCATTGGAGGAGGAGTGGAACCATGTTGTTCACCTTCATTATCCTGCACTGTAGATCTCTTTCTAGACCTTAAATCATACTTTTTATGTAACTCAGCTTGCATGAAATCTATGAATTGCCTACATTACTCATCCATTTCATCTTGATCAAAAGATACTTCAGCTTCAACATATTCTCCCTCACAATCTTCCTCTTCATCTTCTTCTATTTTATACATAGAAAATACCTGATCCTCGGCCTCCCTTTGGTCATCTTCTGCTGGCTCTCTGGGTGTTTCTTCTATATACAACGGTACTTGAACCTGGTCTTGATCTCTTCTTTCCCTATGCAAAATTTGTAGGGGATGTCTTCTGAATTGAGCGTTAAACCCCCCTCATTTTTTTTTTACTTGTCTTTTGAAGTTTTTGTTTTCTAATTCCATATTAGATAGCTTATTTGTCAAATTTTTTATCACCTTTTTCATATCTTCAATTCTTAGATCTTTTGATGATTCTTCTTTTTCTTTCCCCTTCTCTGGGACTGGTTGTTTCCCTTTCTCCTTTCCAACTGCAGTCATATTAGCTTCAATCTCTAAATCATATGTATGTATCTACTCTAGAGTAGGGGATCTCCTTTATCTAAGCGTGAAACTAAAATCAGCTTCAAAAGCCCCAACAAAAACCACCTTTGCTCCAAACAGAGGGGGCTTCATTTCTACAGGAAAACTGTTATACAACTTATTGAATCTTTTGATAAATCTGATACATTTTCATCTGATTTTCTTTTGATTGCATTGAATTTCGTCAGTGTATATCCATGATCCCTTTTTTCACCCCATATTTGAGTGAATCAATTTTCCAGTTCTTCCCATGTATTAATAGAATTATCTAGAAATCCCTTAAACCACTTCCTAGCCTCTCCATCCAGAGATTGAACAAAGAACCTCATTACAACATCAAGATGTTCTGCATTCATATTTTCAGCAAAATTACAAAACATAGGTAAGTGTTGTTCTGCATTTCTTTCATATTCTAACTTAAGATACTCTTGAGGCATTGCATTCATTGGTTGAGGAAGGTTAAGTGGAGCATATCTGTTAAAAAAAAATCTGGTGCTGCCATGTTTGCACCTTGATTGAATGTTCCTTGGTTAGATGCAGCCGACGGACCTACTGTGAAAATGAATGAAGGTGGAGGCAAAACTGATATGGGGATAGGCTGATGGACAATAGCAGAGGGACCAACAACTAGAGTTTTTTAAGCTTGAGTAAAAGTAAAAGAAACAGACTCAAAGGAGTGTTCTTCCACCTTAGGTTCTTGAAAACAAAGTGGTGTGAAAGGTGAATCTTGTTCCAAGGAAGGAAGTATTTCAGAAATACCTGCAAACAAAGGATTACTAGAACTACTGTCAGGAGAATATAATGTAGGATCAGGTGTTGAAGGAGTTTCAAGTTTCTGAGCCTTTTTAGAAACCAATATTTCTGGATCTGGCAAAGCAGGGACTATCTATTGTGAGGTATCTGATCTTGTGTGCGGCATTTTGAAAGCCAAAATTTTGAAAATAACAAACATAGCCAAATATTTCCTCCTCACTGAACAACCAGAGGAAATAATGTGAAAAACCTAGGGAAAATAAACTTTGTTCCTTCGTCCCCAGCAACAGCACCAAAAAATGTTGTATCTCAAGAAACAATCCCTTGGCTATGGTAAGGAATCAGTGCTTAAGACATTTTATAAATTTATGTCAAAATTAAAATATCAAATGGCATTTGTTTAACACCTTTGGAATTTAATTACTTAATACCCTCAATAATTTGATATAATGAAAGCCTTCACAATGCCATAAACTACTTATATTTGAATGAAATGAAAAGAAGAACTGTAAGGGAAACTCAAAATGATATGTTGAGAAACAAAATCTATCACTTTTAAGTTTCAGAGGAAATTCATGGAGAGAGAGTAAACTTGAAATAATATGTTGTAAACACAGAACCTATTAGTTTAAAGTTTCATCAGGAGTTTGTGAAGAGAGGGGAAACTCAAAATAATATGATGTAAACACATAATCTATTACTTTTAAGTGTCAAATAGAATTTGTGAAGGGAGAAGAGATGGAGTGAAGGAGCACACATTAAGGATTGTTTAACTCTTACTTACATATGTAAAAAGAGACCCACAACTACATTACTTCACTACATTCAAAAAGGAATAAACACAGAGCGAAACTGGAAATTGATGTCAACATCAACAGGTGTAGGAAACTTGATCTTCTTTCACTAATTTCTCAGAAAATTTAGTACCAAATTAACAATCATCTAGAGGTCCAAAACTCAAAACCTCTTTTGTTTATTTCTATCTACCTAAATACATCCAAAGAGTTCGTAATTGTTGAACTTATTGAAACTAATTCGACTACCTAAACTGTTAAAATTACTTATGTAATCATATCAAGAAAAAAAATTGAAACTGGGAATATCATTCGTTTTGTGTTGAATCTGATTGTTGCTGATGCGTCCCCCCAAAGTGTTGAGGTGTACTTTGTGGTTATGATGCGATAGTTGTAGAGTTCTGTAACAATGCCTTAGTGCCCGACTTGACCCAGCTGTCGTGCTTACAATAAATGCCACTATATGTTCTTCTGCCTGACTTTTCCTATGCCTATGTGTGTGCCAGCAATGTTCTATCTTCTCTTTGTCAATCGCCGCAAGGCTTGGACTTAAACTATATTCTACTCAACCTTTGAGAACACATCACGTCCGCTTTCTATCGCATTTCGGTGTTTCACCGATTTTACGTTATAATCCTCCTTTCCTCCTCCGATGCGATTTAACACAATAAATGCCTTACTTTCGGATTTGAAAACCTTCAGAGTTTACTTTCGAAACCACATCACATCTGCCCGAAAATCGCAAATTGGGGATTTTATTATGAAATACGAGAGGTAAGTGTTAAACTGTGCGAAGTGCGAAGTACGACGGGTGGACGGTGACGTGACAAGTAGAGGTGGGGCTAATCAAAAATCACAAATCAGTGGATTGGTTATGAGAAATGTAAGGTAAGCTCTAAAACTTTCAAAGTGCGAAGTTCGAGGAGAGGGAGGTGACATGGAAAAGAGAGGTGGGCCCGCCCACAGCCCACAGATCACAACCTTTAACACATTCCTTAGCGCTAACCATTTAAACTTGTGAAGTGTGATATGCGGTCGCATCGCATCGTAATATCGCAAGTTTAACCATATTTCAAACTTGTAACCTTTACCAAATGCAATATGTGATACTATCTTCGTCGTCCATCTCTTTGTTTTAATTCTGTGCTTTGATCCAGACCATCTATTTTTCCCTTTGTGCCTCCTCCAAAACACTTAATTTTCTAAGGGAAATATGCCATTTCTCTACGTGTGGGAGATTATTCTGTTCTTCTCCACGGTGTAACCCTCCTGAGCTTATCCGGTGCCTACCATGCTAGTCTCTCCTGAGCTTGAAAATGAGCCCGACCTGACCCTGACCGATGTGCAATGTTTTGAACGTGCCCCTTGGTCCAACCTTTGAACTGTTCTGCAGGTGAATGAGCCCGACTCGACCCACCTTCACTTCTCATCATGTAATGTTAATGTACCAACATATAAATTAAAATTCTTTTTCGACATGCAAAATTTTACATTTTCTAACATATATGCTTTTTTGGTGTTTTGAAAACACTTTTCAAAGGTAAATGAAAATGAGCCACAACACATAGTATGTGTGTATAACAAGAGGTTGTTTCTATATATTCAGCTTCAAAAATCTACAAGGAGATGGAACTTTATTTCTTTCTTGCCAAAGAGACCAAACAATCTCCAAAAAAGTGAGCTACTCCTGAAGTACTTTACCTATCATCAATATTACCAACCCAATCTGCATCAGTAAAATTAATCAAATTGAAATGTTTACCCTTGGGATATCATAATCCATAGTCAATAGTGCCTTGAAGGTACTTGAAGATCCTTTTTACTGCATTAATATGAGTCTTCTTGGGATTAACTTGAAGTCTTGAGACCAATCCTACAACTGGCATGATATTAGGCCTATGAGTAGTTAGATACAATAAGCTACCAATCATGGAATGATACATGGACTGATTACCTCTGGATATTCATCATATTTACTCAATTTGTAGCCGTTAACAAAAGAGTTCTTACCTGTTTGCAATCTTCCATGCCAAAATCGTTTCAATTTCTCTCTAAGATACTTTACTTGAGAAATGAAAAATAATTTATCATCTTGAATAACTTGCAAACCAAGGAAGAAAATCAGCTCACCCAAAATTGACATCTCAAATTCCTTTTGCATTTCTTGTGAAAATTTGTGGCCCATCTCTTCCAAATCGCTCCCAAAGATGATATCATTTACATACAGAAAATTATTCGAAAATGATCCCCTTCAAATTCAATATATAAATTTTTGTCTGTGGATCCCTTTTTGAAGCCTTGTTGATGTAGATTTTCATCGAGCTTAGCATACCATACCCTTAGAGCTTGTTCAATCCATAAAAGGCCCTTTTCAACCTTCACACTTGATTCTCATCATCACCCAATAAAAAACCTTAATTTTGTTCTATATAAACTTCCTCTTCTAGACCACCATTCAAAATAGTTGATTTAACATCAATTTGATAAACTTTAATTTTCTTGTAGCGTGCAAATGCCAAAAACATTCTTATTTCATCTAATCTAGCTACCAGTGCAAAAATTTCATCAAAATCAATACCTTCTACTTGAGTATACCCTTTGCACACAAGTCTTGATTTGTTCCTTACCACATTTCCTTCTTCATTTAGATTGTCCTTGAATACCCACTTGGTTCCAATGATTTTTTTGTCCTTTGGCCTTGGTACAACCTCCCATGTATTGTTCTTCTCAATTTTATCTAGCTCTTCATTCATTCCTTAACCCAGTTTTGATCTTCTCTAACCTCATTGAGGCTTTTGTTTTCTATTTGAGACAATAATTCAAAGTGTGCTTGATTTAAGCTATCAAACAATTCCTCCTTGTTTATACTCTGAGCTCTTTGTTCCCAATAATTTAACTTTCCGAGTGCTTATTTTGGATGTGACCTGGAGGACCCTTATTTGTAGTGGAAGTATTCCTTTCTTCTTCCTCTTCTTCATCCTTGTCTGAAATTTCTTGGTTCTCATATTATATGAGATCATGATCAACTGCAACATCTTGAGAATCATTTTATTTAGGCAATGCTTCATCAAGAACAATATCAATACCTTCATTTACCTTTTTTGTTCTCTTGTTGTAGCATTTGTATCCCTTGCTCTTGAATTAATAGCCAAGGAATATTCCCTCATCATCTCTTGATTCAAATTTTCCAAGCTTGTCTTCAGTCTTCTTGATGTATCACTTTCTCCCAAATTCTTTGAAGTGGTCAAATTTTTCCGGTATTCCATAACTCATACTGAGTTTTGTCATTATTAGGCCTAAGAAACACTCTATTGTCCAAATATATTTTTGTTTGATTTGTTTCTCCCCAAAAATTATTTGCCACACTAGCCTCATAACACATAGCTCATGCTATATCTTGTACCAATATGTTTTTCCACTCCACTACACCATTTTTCTGTGGTGTTCTAGCCATGGATTATTTCCTCTTGATCCCTTGCTCCTCACAAAAATCGTCAAATTCCTTGGACATGTACTCACCTCCTCTATCAGAGCTAAGGCAATTTATCTTCAAATCAATTTCATTTTCCACAAGTTCCTTAAAATACTTAAATTTGTTAAAAGCTTCAAATTTTTCCCACATGATCATAATCTAGGTGGCTCTAGTGAAATCATCAACAAATAATATGAAATATATTTATCCTCTTAGGGTTTGCTTCCTTGTAGGACCACATATGTCTGTAATGCACTAGCTCCAATGGTCTAGTTGTAGAGAACTCCTTGGATTTGAATTGTACTATTGTGTGTTTCCCAAATTGGCATGACTTGCATATGGTTCTATCCAGTTTAGACAACCTTGGTAATCCTCTAACTGCTCCAATCTTGATAACTTTGATTAGGTAATCAAAATTGACATGACACAATATTCTATGTCATAGCCAATATTATTATATTTTTCTCATGCAGCAATTGTGCCTAGTGTCATAAAAAATATACATGTTGTTGTCACTTCTAATTTCCTTTGCCACCAACTTTCATGATTTTGCAATTCTGATATCACACTCTTTATAAATGAATATTGTCTCATGCCCATTATCACATATTTTACTCACATTGAGGACATTGTGTTTCAACCCATCAACATAGATCACATTCTGAGCTTTGGTCTTCTTATCCAATCAAATTTTTCCTTTGCCTTTGATGGGTATTGATGCATCATTTCCAAAACTGACATTTCCTTTCTCCTACTCCTTTAGCTGCAATAATTTGATCGTATCACCGGTCATGTGTTTGGAGCATCCACTATCAATCAACCATTTCTCATGATGATCATGAGCTATCAAAGAAAGCTCACAGTTTTTAGAATTTTCAGCCTTCTTCTTCCATCTTCTCACAACTTTCTGTTGATTAGATTGCTCTTGTGTGTGTTGCATGAAGGAGTTTGGAAATCTAGATTTGCACTCACTAGCTTTGTAACCAAAGTTATTACATCTAAAACACTCGATCTCATTCATTAGTGGATAAAAATAATTATTTCCATTAGCAGGAAATATATTTTGTTCTTGATAAACTCTTGATCTATCAACATTACTTTTAGAAGACATCTTCAATCTACAATTTATGTCCTTGAGTCCAAAATTGTGACTTGCAAACCATAAAATAGGGTAGAATATGTGACTTTTTTTTCCATGAAGGAGGAGTGGAATTTGAATATCTTGCTTGTTTTACTTGTTAATTTTATGTTGATTTGATTGTGGCACCATGATCTTGCACACCCTTGTTGGTTGTTGAAGCATTTGCTTGATTTTCCTTTCCTTTTGAAACATCTGCATAACTGGAACTTGGTTGATCTTTGACAATTTTTTGAACATATTTGAAAGGAAAACAAATTTTATCTTCTAGTGTTTGTCAGTATGAATCTTTCGTCGTAAAAGACCACTTTAGCTACACATAACAAATAGCCCTAACATCAAATATGATTGCCAATCTCTTTAAGTCTGCAATTAGTTGATCCAAATAATGCTGCACAAATCCAGATCTAAGCATAAAAGACATTAAGCAGTAAAAATGAAATATGGCTCCATGCATCCAATAGACAAGACAAGAACAATGTATTTGAAAGAATTTTTTATATTATATTCAAAGGGGGCACCTGAGAGGAAAACAAGAAAGGTTTTTTCTGGTTCTCCTCAATGGGATGGGTTCTTGACAGTCCTCGGCACTTCAGATCTAGAATCTCTCTCTCTTGTTGGTGTAGAAAACCCAGACAAACATAGAACTCAATGGGATCTCACAAGGCAAAAATGGAGAAAATGTGACCAAGTGTATAGATACAGAGGTGATCTTTAGGCAACAAAAGGTGACCAATGAATGGGGAAAACCCTTCTAGTTATAACAAAATATTAGGGTGATCTAGAACTTGGTGCATGAATAAAATCTTATTAATCAAATTCTAGAACCACCCTTTAGGAATATTTTATTATATTTGTTGGAGGGAAAAGGATTTTTGACTTGGGTCAATTCCTTTATTTATAAATAATAAATAAATAAATGGTTTATTCTTATTTTAAGGAAATGGTGGAAATATAATTAAATAAATAATGATTTATTCAATTATTTATAAATGATTTAGTCAAATTTAACTAGGAATATTATTTAAATAATGATTAAATAACTTATTCCTGGGAAATAATCAAATAAATAAGGATTTATTTAATTGATTTCCTTGTTTTGGGTTAGATATGATTAGGAATAATAACCAAATATGGATTTGTTTATTATTTCCTTTTGGGGTTTCCTGTTTAGACCATAAACAACTTAATAAAGATGTTTTACTAAGTTATTTCACGTGGTGAAAGAAATTTTACTTAGGGAAAAATTGGTCTTACATGGTGTACTTAGGTTCATCTAATAATAATAGGTTAGATGACCAAAAAATGGTGTAACAGATTGCCCCCCAACGTACGAGTGTTAGGAGCAAATCGTATGACCGAAGTACATTGTAGGAACTTAATCACTAGACAGTAAGAGGGAAGTGAGAGAGAGGAATGTAAGGTAGTCTAATATGCTAAAGGACTAGACCCTGAGGAGACGAGACTTACAGGTGCAACAAGTCTCTAGTTTATGAAGTGGTACCTGTGCGAAAGGCGGCGGGGGAGGCATACCTATGCCCGCCGAGACAAAGTACAAAAGAATAGTATGTCCAGTAAACAAGGAAATGAACTATAAAGTACATGCTGGCATAAATACGAGCCAGGAAATAGAATGATGAATCCCACATAAATGTTGTCCCTGGAAGAACAGCGAGGACTTATACGATAATGGTTTAGTACATGAGATACAAATACACCCCAAATGCCCCCTACACACGGGGAAGGGCTCGCAAAATCTGACTGATACATGCAAATCGAAAAGGCACTGCAAGTGGCTGAGACCGACATCATCAAATGTAAGGAGATGCATCAAAGGCCGAAATGAAGAAGTCATTTAGGCATGTAGGGGGCTACCTATAGGGCCACCCCCTCATGAGGGTTGAGACATCTCACACACACCCGGGAATCACCAATAGTTGCGGCTGCATCACTGGACCATCAAGTATACGGATTGCGATCATGCGGACAGGAGCTCAAACCAAGGTACACTGCCCTCTAGACCTGGCTTCTAGAGTAAATGGGTTGATGTCGACAGAAGGAGGTCTGCCATAGGTGAGGCAATAAGGGGTCCCCAACTAAGGCGCGAGAGAAAATAGTGGAGCGACTAACAGACGGACACTAATGATGATGATGAAATGAGGGATACTGAGTAGCGAATGGACGGCTTCCCTTGTTAGAGCATAAAGGGCATGAATGGATTGGCAGTGATTGACACAATATCATGAGGGATAGGGGACAATGGTACTGAAGGCCATAATGTGCAACACGAGAGAGGGACCAAGCAATGAAGGATGGAGGACTATAGCGAGATACGAAGGAACGCGAGATAGACTCCATGGCTGATGATGACTCAACTCGGATGCTCTAAACAAGGGCGACTCGATGGTGCTGCCACACAATAAAGGTCCACTAGAGAACCATAAAAAAATGAGTAAAATAGGGTATCTCATGACGAAAATCAACACGAACAAAGACAAGTAAGGAGGCAAAGTGGTGCCCCAAGTACAAGTGTTGTAAGTGAAGAAATTTGATTTGGAGGAGAGGTGAATAGACCCTTCGTGGACAAAATGTGTCCTGGTGAAGTATCAAAAAATGAAAAACTAACGGATACCCATTTTAGTTCTCGGTGAGAGCTTTCCAACGGTGCAAACGGTGTGTCAAACGGGGCTACGGTTTGGTCGCAGCGGGCGAAATAAAAAACAAGGGTTTTTCTTCTAATAAGGCATTTTCCCTCCAAAATCATTCATTTGCTTGTGTAGCTGCGGTGAATGTGGAGAGGAGAGAAGGCCCTAAATCTTGCGGTGATCGTAGCGGACAAACCAACCGTTGGAATTGCGATCCGTTAGTTGCAGGTAAGAGGCCTAATCCTACTCTTTGTTTTTGATGGATTCAAAGTTCATATTAGGGTCTTAAATCTCAGTAACTGCTCATACTTCATCAGTACGGCCGGGTCGCACTTTTTGGGGAAAAAACTGCAACCTGGGACATAGGTTTGGGCCTTAAAAGTGCAACCTGGCCCAGGATTTGGCCAAAAAGTGCAACCTGGTAGATGGAGGTGGTTTCAGTGCTGGTATGGGCTAAGATTCAGTTTTGGTGTGAGTGAATGTAGTTTTTCTTATCTGTAGACTGACAAAGATGATGGTTTTGTGCAGATATGGCAGATATACGGATCAAGTGGAGAGAGAGAGACCTAGGTACATTAAGGACGGAAATCCAAGCGGATCAGGATGTCCATCGTGCATTAGCTAGGTTTGGGGTTCTGAAATTTGTGGAGAACCCTTTGATGAGGGTTTGGGATCCCTTGTTGGCCCGGATTATCAGTTATTGGGATCCCGATCATGAGGTGTTTATAGTGCAGGGGCACAGGATTGAGCTGACAGTCCAGGACCTGTATTTCCTTATTGGTCTCCCACCATTAGGGATGGTGGGAAATACACAGCCAGTGTTACCGCGGGGGCGTAACATCATGGAGTTCGTTGAGCGACATTGTTGACCAGGTGTCCAAGTCAAAGGGACTCGGATATCAATTGGAGATCTAGAGAGGTTGGAGACCCGGGCAGTGTTGCGGATCTTGGGCAGCCAGGCGTTCCATCACATCACTGGAGGGCAGATGATGATTATAAGGAGTGTGTTGAGTGGGACCTACTATGGTGGGCCCAGATGATGTTGGTGTCGGTGAAACGATAGTTGTCGCTATGTAAGCGGAAAGTGAATCATGACTGTGCTTATGGGATTGTATTGTGCTCCTTCTTTTTTGAGAAGATCCCGACCTTACGACCTCGTGTACAGCTACCTAATGGGGGTCTGAGAGAGCCCCGGATGTGTCGGTGGGGACGATTACTGTGTAGAGGAGGAGGAGGGGTGGTCGGACGAGTGTTCCGACCAGAGTTCTTTGCCCATTGGGATCAGATGCCATTGTACATAGACGACTATCCCTATAGTGGGATGAGTTATTGAGGAGATCCGGACTTTCCGCTTCCGCCTGGTCGAGTATGGGGACCCGATGGTAAGTGACAAGTAACTAATCGGTTATGTGCATTGTAACGTTTGTGAATAGTATTCATGGTACTGATCATTATACTTTTTGGAATGCAGATATAGCTCCGGTAAAACCAGTCGGATATATGGGACGACCTGCAGCAGCTGGAGCTACAAGTGCAAGTGGATCAATAATGGAACAGAATGAGGATATGGCCACTCTATTGGAGGAAATTCGTCGTAGATGTGAGGGGCTGCTAACCGGTGTGTCAGAGCGGGGTTGGCAGGATTTAGACGACCAGTACATAGAGTTATGTATTGGGCTACCCTCGAAATGGCGAGGTATCATGCGACGCATGGCGATGGCCGATCAGACTGTGCGCGATCTACGAGCTGCAGGAGCAGAGCCATTGGCTCGGGATCATCCAGAGAGTGATTAGATGTAGGCCAGGTGGTGCCCCCCAGTGTGTAGGTAGGGGCAAGTGGTGCCCCCCAGTTTTGTAGTTTTGTTTTTGTAACATGCTATGGGCATGTCATATTTTTCAGAGTAGATGGACTCTAAAAAAAACATGTTATATGATATATATTATGTATATTCATTGTGTTTATGGTGTGAAATGTTATTGTCTTGTGTGTGATAAATGCCAGTCTAGAACATGATTTGCAATTCTATCTACATAGTGATTTTGACTTCTAGGCACATGGTTGAAAGTAATGAATCTAAAGTCCCGTATCAAAAGTTTCATTCGTAAATGTTGTCTAAATAGGATAGGGTTATGCACACGATAGACACCATTGAGTTGTAAAACAAGAAGTAGGGAATCTAAGTGAACGTGCAGATGGAGGATGCGATGAGATAGGGCATCCGCTAAGAGACCACGTATTGCATCATATTCGGCCTGATTATTGGTGGCATTACCAATGCAGACCCCATTTGCAAGAACGAGGGTATGCAAGGGGGTAAAGATGGCCCATGCGGACGAGGCGAGATTCCGGGAATAGCGACTTGCCCCATCGGCATAGCCAATATAATGTGTGGACGAGAGGACCGGTGGAATAGTATCACAAGACAAGAAATGGGAGGAAGGAGAACAATGATGGCAGCGTGAGTATAGGGTAGACATCCAATGAAAACTATGGGAGGGAGTAGTCGGGGTAAGAAGTCTAGGACTCATGGATCGACTAGAGGGAGATGGATGAGAACTATGGGAGGAAGAGCGGGAACTCATGCTGCGAAGGATATCATAGATACGGATGGTATCATCTTGATTATGGGAGGAAAGGGAAAGGTCAAGGAAACCACATGACACTGCAAAGCTACCTAAATCATCAGTATGGGAAGAGAGGTGCACATACAGGTCATCACGGGGAATGATAGAAGAACAAGTAAAAATATGGTCAAAGCATGAAGAGCCCAAGAATGTTGCTGGAGGGGAATCAAGCAAAACAGATGGAGTGGATTCAGTGGGAATGTACTCTGAGGGTCGTGCAGAGGAGGATAGGTATAGGAGGGGGGCAGCAGGTTCCGACATCTCAACATCAGGGGGAGGAATTTCAATGGTAGCAGGGGGATCCTTGAGTAAACCTGACGCATACTGAGCAAGGATGGGAGAGGCAGATTGATTTTTTTCAACTTCGTACTCACGAATGACCTCTAAAGAGGCTCAGTAATGTGTCAGGTGAGGACAATGGTGAGAATAATGGCCATGGAAACCACACAAAGCACAGGGTTTTTTGGTGCGAAGAGTCTTTGGGTTCTTGGATGCGGATGAGGAAGAAACAGAGGTTTCAAGGACCGTAGATTCAGGGAACACGACTTTAACCATGGGTTGGATACGGGGTAACTCCAGACAAGTATGGGTGGCATGACCGATACCATCACACAAGGCATAAGGCTTGGCGGGTGGAGTAGGGGTAGGGTCGGGTGCGGTGGCCTTGTCTTTGGATGCCCCCTTGCGAGTTTTTCTTTTCTTGCCCGTAGCTTTCACAGCATGAGGAGGGTCTTGCGAAGGGGCTAGGGGCACTGTAGCGGTGGAAGGAGCGAAGGAAATCGGTTGAAATGGTGTCACAACAATGTATGGTTTGGGGTGGTTGGGTGGGGTCTCGGCTGGAGGAGTAAGATACCATACCGGTATTCCCAAGGTTAAATTAGGGAGGGAAAGGGTGGCCATGACGGGAACCAAATAGACTCCGGGAGGGGGAGTAAGGAAAGGTATCTGACCGACAGGGTAATGGCCAGGAGGGATGGCTCCCATATGGTGGAGCCCTGGGGAACCGAATCGGGAGGGTAGGGAGGTTCTTGAGTGTGAGGTGGATGGGAAGGTCTAGGCGAAAAAGGTTCGGTCGACTAAAGCGAAGGGCTAGGAGTAGGTTGCGGTGGGCGAGATTGAGGTTGCTGAATAGCCGAAGTAGGCTGTGGAAGGTCAGCCTGAGACGATTGCATCATGCAAACATTCACTAAGCTGGGGTCAGAGACAGGAAGAGGGGGAGGACTTGGAAAAGTTCCAAGCAAGGAGGAGTCTTTGTAGACGCTAGGGGAAACACTGGTCAAAGAATCAACAATTTTCTTATTGGTGACAGTAGAGATGGTGGACTCAGGGGAGGTCTGAGATTTTGGGTCATGGTAAGTCAACTGGTCAATGGTGACAATCTTGCCATTATGAGGGAAAAACATCTTGCGGTGGACTGCGGATGGGACGGCAGACATGGCATAGGTGTAACTACGCCCCAAAAGAATGTTTTAGTCAAGAGGGGCGTCAATAAATTCAACGTCGACACAAAACGTCTTACCCGCAAGGGTGATAAGACAATTACGAAATAGGCCAATGGGCTGGGAGGCATGGCCATCCCACGCACGAAGGGTGATTGTGGAAGGGGCCAGCTCAGAAGATCCAAGTTGTTTCCAAACCGAAGTGGACATCACACAGGTAGATGCCCCCTCATCAATGATACACCGAGCGAAGTTGGCATTTCAGATTTTGACTGGGGTTTGGAAAGAAAAAAAAGTAGGTAGGGGGGGGTGATCTGACTGAAGGGCATCGAAAACAATCAATTAGTCATCGACAGGATCTACAGTGCCCACGACAGATAGTAGAGCCTTCTTTTGAGAAGGACAGGACTGGAGGAGTTCCAGTGTTGAAATGGTGACAAGAGATTGTGCCAAATCATCTACTATGCTATATGAATAGGAAACCCGACCAGAGGCAACATTTTGGCATAATGGGCTCGTAGGAATCTTGGTATGAACCTCAGCTTTGGGCGGAGGGATTTGCAAGGGACCATTGGGTGTCGACAGAGGCTCTGTAGGACCTGAAGATGGGGACTCGGAGACAGACGGAACGGGAGGCGTGGAGTACTAACAAGACCGAGTTTGAAGGTTGAGGTCGACGGTGAGAGGTTGGTCAGCGGCCATCATGAGAATCTGGTAATTGGAGGAACTAGAAGGGGAAGGTTGAGTGGTTACTGGGGTATGAGGTGGTTGAGTGGCCATGAATCCTTGTTGAGGGAAAGGATCGGTAAACACAGCGGGTTGAGAAGTAGCCAGATTGGGAGGGATCGTAGGGGAGGAATGTTGTCCCCGTACTATGGCCTGAGACTCCCACATCTGCCACATCTGTGGTAATAGGGGACAATCGTGAGTGTAATGTCCATAAACATCGCAACATGAACAGGGCTTATTGGTGCGAAGCAGCCTGTCCAGCTTGGGCTGAGAGCCCTGTGGTTGGTTGGCAGTGTTAGGATCAAGACTCAAAGGATTGGATCCACGAGTACCAAGGGTAGATTGATTGCCTTTCCTCTTTCTTTGAGAAGGAAGAGAAGTGGTCGCGCCCTGCTGTGCAAATACTTGCCCTGGAGGGGGTAGTGAGTGCTGTGGTGGGGGTTGAGAAGGCAAGGGGGTGAGAGGTCCAAATGCTGGAGGAGCTGGGACACCAGGCTGTGGGTAAGGATAAGGGTTAGGATGGGCAACATTGAGGTAAGCAGGAGTGGGGTCAAAAGGAGGAGGCATGCCGTATCCTGGATACATGCGACCTGGAGGGGGGAAAGTGCTGGAGGTGCTAGCCCCTCCTGGAGGGAAACCATAGCCCATAAGAGGTTGAGTAGAGGTATGTGAAAGAACTCTAACGATACCGTTGGCAGAGTGAGACGCCCCCGGGGAGTTAGTGCCGCCGGGCTTGGGGAGGTCAGGAAGGACGGTATAAACATAACCAGATTGAGCATAAATAAGGTCATATTTCAAGGCTATTTGGAGGGCGGCTTCTTCAGTTTGAGGGAAATGGGAGGCAAAATCTTTGCCAATGGGAGGTAAGAGAGAGTGAAGGAACCAGTCCATATAAACCCGATCTTCAAAGGGAGGAGCGCGACATAAGCTTCTTCTTCGCCGCCATTCCTGGACATGAGAGGAAAGGCAGGTCGAAGAGGATTGACGAAAGGAAGTTAAAATATCGGTACCAGTGTCGTATCGGAGAGGTAGCTGGAAGTAAGATAAAAAGGCTTGGGCAATGGTCGCAAAAGTGGTATGGGAGGAGGTGGCCTGCTCAACATACCATTTAGAAGCTTCGCCAGTAAGCATGCGTTGGAACAATCGAAGACGGATGGAGTCATCAGTAATGGAATTGGATGAACACCACATATGGAAAGATCGGATATGGTTGGAGGGATCTTCACTAGCAAGGCCTTCGAACTTGGGAATGTCGGAGGGGAGCTTGGTTGGCATATTAGGCCAACTAACATCGTGGCGGATAGGATCATTGATCAGCTGATTGAAGTCAGGGAGACTAAGGCCGGCCATATAAGGGAGCAATGGGGCAGTCGAGGTAGGTCCCGTAGTGGTTCCACTGGAAACAGACCTAGTAGTAGAACTGGGGTTGCCGCTGGTGCTAGGCCCTGAACTAGACATAGTGAAGGTAACAGGGGGAGAACCAGGAGTAAGGGGAGAACCCGAACAATCAGAAGAAGAGTCAGAGTGCGGACTTGGGGGAGGACTTACTCGATGACGACAGGAAGGAGAAAGTCGACTAACCGGAAACTAAGGGAGAAGGCCAAGAAGTCTTCGGGAGAAGCACCTTGGGGGCACAATGATGACGGGAAGAAGAAAAATCGACAAGGGTAGGGAGGGACAAAATCAAGTGAGGTCAAGGGCAGAGAGGTGTAGTGACAATTGATTTTAAAGTCTTTGCCAGGCGGTGTTAACCAGGCGCTTCTTCACTTAGGGTCAGTGTGTGACGTGTGTTGATTTTAATTTTTTAAACCCAGATGCTTTAAGAGTAAAAGAAAAAGTGTGTTGTGTAACTGAAAATAAATCTGTAAATAACAGTATATAATGCTGAAATAACAAAAAATTTAATAGCTAACAATGTATCAATCTAACCCAAGAAGACGGGTCTCTCAAAACTAGTCTAAAAAGAGGGAAAAATCTAGTCAAAACACTCAAAAAAGAGGCCGATAGATCTAAGGTCAAGAGGGACAAGGATCTAAAGGATAAATCTACTGGAAATAGGTGCAGAGAATAGCAAAGAGGCAGAGGCAAGGTTGCTGTAACAAAATGGGAAATCAGCTAAAAGGAGGAGGGACGAAGAGGTGGCCCTAGAGGTAAACCTAAAAAAAACTATATGAGGTGATTTGAAAGGGATACGAGCTGATCTAAAGGGATCTGAAAAGGAAGTATCAGATCTGACAATAAGAAGGCTAAAACTCTGAAAATTCATACGTCTGAAACAACTAAAACTCACCCACCAAAAGTGGAGGGTACTAAAGCCCTAAGGGGAAATATTCCCACTTAGTTGAGTGAAACAGATCAGAAACAGGTCTAAACGGGCAGAGACGAAGGCTGGAAAACCCTGACAGAAGCTTCAGCCAAACCTAAAAAAATTGCAGGAAAATTGCAGAAAAAAGTGCAGGTCGCAGGTTCTGACCTGTTTTCAGTCCAGGTCACAGGTTTGGGGTAGAAAAGTGCGTCCTCAGGTCCAGGTCGCAGTTTTTGGGCCAATAAGTGCGACCTGCAGATCCGGGTCTCTCAGCGGCAGATTTCAGAAAAAATTGTCGTCTCAGCTGCGGCTGATGTCTGTCACCTGTGCAATAGGGCCAGAAACACACATAAGTTAAAATTTTTAATGTTTGAGGGTTTTAGAGGTGAAAAGCACCATAAAAATAGGAAAAATAGGAAACTAAAGAGAAACCCTAGGGTCTGAAATAGCTGGATATGCAGGAATATATAAAACGAAAGCGGTCGAAAAAGAAAACCCGTGTGGAGTCACCAATTGTTAGTATGAATCTTTCGTCGTAAAAGATCACTTTAGCTATGCATAACAAATAGCCTTAACATCGATTATGGCTGCCAAATATATTTAAAGTTTCAATTAGGTGATCCAAATAACGCTGCACAAATCCAGATCTAAGCATAAAAGACATTAAGCAGATAAAGTAAAATGTGGCTCCATGCATCCAATAGACAAGACATGAACGATGTATTTGAAAGATTTTTTTATATTATATTGAAAGGGGGCACCCGAGAGGAAAAAAAGAAAGTTGTTTTCCGATTCTCCTTAATGGGATGGGTTCTTGACAGTCCTCAGCACTTCAGATCTATAATCTCTCTCTCTTGTTGGTGTAGAAAACCTAGACAAACATAGAACTCAATGGGAGCTCACAAGACAAAAATGGAGAAAATGTGACCAAGTGTATAGATCGAGAGTGATCTAATAGGAAACAAAAGGTGACTAATGAATGGGGAAAACCCTTCTATTTATAACAAAATATAAGGGCGATCTAGAACTTGGTGCATGAATAAAATATTATTAATCAAATTCTAGAACCACCTTTTAGGAATATTTTACTATATTTGTTGGAGGGAAAAGGATTTTTGACTTGGGTCAATTCCTTTATTTATAGATAATAAATAAATAAATGATTTATTTACTGTTTTAAGGAAATGGTGGGAATATAATTAAATAAATAATGATTTATTTAATTATCTATAAATGATTTAGTCAAATTTAACTAGGAATATTATTTAAATAGGATTTAAATAACTTATTCCTAGGAAATAATCAAATAAATAAGGATTTATTTAATTGATTTCCTTGTTTTGGGTTAAATATGACCAGGAAATATAAACAAATATAGATTTATTTATTATTTCCTTTTTGGGTTTCCTGTTTAGACCATAAACAACTTAATAAAGATGTTTTCCTAAGTTATTTCACATAGTGAAAGCAATTTTACTTAGGGTAAAATTGGTCTTGCATAGTGTACTTGGGTTCATCTAATGATAATAGGTTAGATGACAAAAAAATGGTGTAACAGTGTTCTTTGCATGTTAAGAATATCTTGCAAAATTTCAAAACCATTGATGAATTTCTGATTTGGACATGCTTTAGTTTCTGCTTTTGATAGATCAATCCTTCATGCAACAATTTCTTCTTTAAGTTTGTGACAATTTTCTTTCCAATCTTCAAGTTGATTAGCAAGCACACTTTATTTCATTTTTTCCTCTTCCAATTCCCTCTTTAGATAGATACTGCCATCTTCATGAGCGCATGCATTTTGAGCTCCACCAATATTCCACTTCAAAGATTCATTTTCTTTCTCCAACTCGGCCATACTTTTTTGTCGAATCACAATTTGTTGAAGAAAATTCTCTTTTCATTTCTCAAGCTCATCTAACTGGGTCTTCATGGAATCTTCACCCAATTGAGGCTTATTTTACATTAATCTGCATATTTCCTCTTTCAGCAATTTGGTTTTTTGTCTAGCCTTGCTTAGCTCATCTAATGTAGTAATATGCTCACCTTCGTAATCTACCTATGCATCCTCAAGATCTAATTAATCTTTAGACTCAAAATCCATCATAACACATTCATTGTGCCCTTCTTCTTCTTCTTATGAATATTGCTCATTGCTTTCTTTTGAAGTACCACTTTCTTCCTTGGAATAATAACTCCTCTTTTAGGCTTTACCTTTTTGGAACTTTTGAGCTCTATCCTTGCATTTTGTCTCCTTCTACTTTGCCTCCTTTTCACTTATTTTAAGTGGACATGTTGGCTTAAGGGGTCCTGACCCAAGTTCAAAGTTTATCACTCAACCAACAAACCCTCCAACTATTGGCCCTTTCAGTAGTGACCTGCTTGCGCAGATCAAAGTCTCACCTGAATCAGTATGGGGGGGTGTTGGAACCAGGTTTCCGCACCCTGAGGAAGAAAATAATGAAGTGGCCCTACGCAGGCTGATTGCAAATTTATATCGATCATAAACAAATATTCACAATACTTAGCGAATTATAGACATAATTGCAGATCACTCTAGCGCATGTTAGCACTCCGCCAGATTCCTAAGGTTGAAGAAGGAATCCTAACAGAGGTAACCACGGACCAAGCTTTTGACTTGATATCTAGCCCTATCAAGTCGGAGAGGGCTCTCTCCAAAAGGGTCACAGCCAGGAGGGCTGGATAAATTAGGGTTTTTAGGCTAGATATTGAGTGCAGGGGGTTGTTTTGATTTGATTTTGGTTGGGTTATCACTGGATGAAGAAATTAGGTCAAGGGAGATAGGTCAAGGAAAATGAGATAGGGTTGCAAGGATCAATGGGGTAAGGTAGGCACGAGGCGTAGCACTTAAACATGATTGTGATGGAATGGTTTTGAGACTAAAGAGAAAGTAAGAATAGCATGAGAGATGTATTCTTCCTAGACAGAGGAAAATGGAAAAACTATGATCAATTCCCCAAAACTGAGCATGAGAAAACATGTATTTTGATTATCAAACTTGAAAGATATCATATCATAGAGATGAAGTGAACATGAATAAAATATATTATAACATATGAAACTGAAGAAAATACAATGATAAACATCAATACCACAAGTATCCCATAAAATAGCTGCAACTCCTCCTTATTAGCTAGCCAAACTGAGTACAATGGTTCCTTGATCAACATGCTATCATACAAATTGATTCCAACCCTTGCTAAGAGTGAAGAAAGGGACTAAATAGACATAAAAAAGGCTTCACTCATCCTCAGGGGTAGAATCCATGAAGTGAGGAAAAGATCCACTAATTTCTAAACTGAAAACTGAAGTGTAGGATGGTCCAAGTGACTCACTCTTCCATTACACTCAAACTGATTCATCTTGACTAAAGGATAACTTTACCTAATGAATATACCCCTAGGTAACTTATCATTGACATAATTACATTTACCATGATGACTCACATTAATAGAAAGATGATTTTCTAAGATGAAATCAAAATTTACATTGAAAAACCAAAAATATTAGCAATCTGTCATATGCGCATCGCCTTAAGGTTGTGCGCCCTCCATGTTTAAGGCAACTTTTGACTGACCTATAGGTGTCCAAATCAGGCCCAATATGGCTTGTTGGAAATATTGTCAAGTCCTCTTTCTGAATATGCCTCTATATCTCAAAAGGATGCTGATTTGACCCTTAAAAATTGCAATATCCCAAGACTTCTCTATGGGGAGCGCCTAGGCAAAAATATGGGCAGAAACATGATTTTTTGGTGGTTTTCTTCCCTTTTGACTGGTCGGTTTGCCTCAAAAAACTTATAAAATGTACAGGGTGCATTACTTCATCATTGTGAACCCAATGGTGATGACATTTTGCACAAAAAATGTCCCTATCATTTGTGCAACGCCTAGGGTGTTGCGCATATGACAAATTTTCTGATATTTCCTTGTTCAAAAAAACACAGTCATTTCCAATTTTTTCTAAAATGTTTCAACTTGCCTCAAAATTGGTGGAGAGGGTGCTGATGAGGTGGCTAGGCTTGGAGTGAAGCCTCAGCAAATATGTCCAATTTCTTCTTCTCCTCCATGGTGTTTTTATGTCCAAAACCCTAGGGAAGTATATGATAATGTGGAAGGTGACTTTTGGGGATAGGAAATGGGGAAAGGAAAATTTGTGGGAGATAGTGTTAGGGATATGAGAAATGGGGGAAGGGAAAAGGAGTGATAGTGTGATGGGAATTAGGATGGGGAATTGGGGATTAAAGGGAATTTTAGGATGGGGAATTGGGAATTGGAAGCCTAGGTAAAAGGAGCACCTAGGGCTTAGGGTTTTAGGGTTTAAAAACTTAGGACAGGGATTGTAATAACAAGGATTTGGGAATGAGTATTCGTAATGTGGAAAAGGTATGAGAGTGTAAGGGAAATGGGCTTTGGGATTTGTGAGTGTTAGGGGTAAATGCTAGGGAATTGAATGGTTAAAACATCAAATTCTCAAGCAAACTACACAACACCAAATAAATAAACTTGAAGGAGGTAAATGATGATGGAAGACACATTTACTCACTTGTTGGAGGATCAAAAAACTGTTTCAGAAGTTTTAGAGGTCATTTGGCATAATTTGGATGATTTTCTGGCTTGCTAGACATATGTGGAGCGCCTTCAATCTGTGTGCAGCGCCTTCAGTCTATGCGCAATGCCTTTAGCCTATGCGCAGTTCCTGAGCAGCGCCAACTTGCAGACTACTTTTGGAGGCCTTCCTAGTGTCCAAATTGGGCCCGGTGTTAAACACCATGTTAAGCACACACATGGTGTATGAGAAAGATGAAGACACACACACAAGAGACTCAATACACAATGAATGATAAGCGTGTAGCTCACTTATTTTCCATTATACAAAGATGTACATTTATAGTACAATGGTGTGACTCTTGGTTTCGTATTCCAAGGTCACTTGGACTCCATTGTGACTTTTCGCATTCCACACCTACCCATGGAGGATTAGGTGTTCCAACATCCCCCTTTAATCTGAAGGGGTATGTGTGAGTCCAAGAAAAGATTTGTAATACAAATCTGAAAAGTATACATGGCAGCACTTGGGCTGAATAAACTCTCTAAAATGTTGGAAAAAGAGGTGGTTTAAGGATGACCACCAACACTGGAGCGCAAAACTTGTTGCAGTTCCCGGAACTCTTCCAAAACTGGCAAGAAGCTGAAGGCTTCTGCTAGAGGAATTGCCCCTCATAAAAAAGGGAGACCTTCAACCTAAAATAAGGGAGGTCTACTACCTGTGATTACCAACAACTCTGGAATGCTTGTAGCATTTCCTGGAACTCAACCAAAGCTGGGAAGAAGCTGAAGGCTTCTGCTAGAGGAAGTGTTCCTCATATATGAAAGGGAGACCTTCGACCTAAAAGAAAGGAGGTCTACTACTTGTGGTGGTTTTAGGTTGTCCACCAACCGAAGGCATGGTCATGGGCATCCGTGTCTTTGGCTACATCTCTGAATCTGGAATGACGAATTGTGGCTCAGGCTCGCTTGAACTGCTGTGTCTCTGGCTACAACTCTGGACATGGAATGAGAGATTGTGGCTCAGGCTCGCTTGATCTGTCGTCGAAGCTTGTACATGACCACCATTTTCCCCCCTGTCAGGGACAAGGTGAGATGATGGCAAAAACTCAACTGCAAGTGTGCTCAATATTCTTGAACAAGTTCTAACATGTGTCGTAAACATCTTCTTGGATGCTGATGCCCATTGCCAAGAAGCGATCCATCCAAGATGAATCTTGGTTCTTGCAGGAGGCTTGTTTATGAAGCATCTATCTAAAGAATGGGTGTTCCGACCACAGTGCTTACATGGATGAATATCAAAACAGTGATCTTTCATATGGCCAACTCGATCACAGTGTTTCCATTTCTCAATCTGTTGTGGAAGTGGAACAGGATCTGAAACAGCTGCAGGTGAACTGTCATACAAGAATCCGACACTCTGAAATATGATGGGCTTGGTGTAGTCTGGAATATGAAAGGACACATCCTTGTCATATCCAAGACCAGTTTTGTGCTTGTTTTGGACAAGCTCTTCCCAAGGTATGATGATGGGCTTAGGAAGTGCAGGTTGAACTGTTGCATCTGCATGTACATCTGCTCTTGTGCAAGGAACTGAATGGGAATAAACTGGAACATTATCCTCTTTCTTCTGATGAGAGTCCTTCTCAATATTCTGAACAGAAATAGGTTCAGAATGGTGACTCTTTTGCTGAAGTTCGTCTTGCTGAAGCTGAGTTTCCAACTGCAAAAACTCAATCTTTTCATGTGCATCTAGCAAACAAATTTGAATGTTACAAAGAGCATCCTTGCTCATTTTTATCATGTCATCAACATTGGAATGAATGAGGTTATTCAACAACTCTAATACCTCATTGATTTTAGCCATTTTTCAACAACTTAGGCTCAAAAATATGCTCCTCAAATGATGGAGGACAATCAACAATGACTTACATCAACAACTCAAATTTACACTTCAAGTCTTAATTGCAACTATGAATGAAGAAGCAATATTCACTCACAATGTGAGTTCAATACAAAATCTCTGCAAAATATTTTGTAAATGTGCAGCTGAAAAACACTATGCAGCTGAAATTTTCTTCAAATAATTGTTTTGCAATGATGGCAAACTTGTCTTCTCAAGTAAAATTCTTCAGAAAACACCCTTATGCCACAAATCATAAAATGTCAAATCTGCACCCGTTGGAAAATGTCAAATCACGTATAGTTTGTTGGAAATATTATCCTATCTACTTTCCAAATATGCCTTTATTTTGTAGAATTGGCTTGATTTGACCTGTCAAAAATTGATTCTCCCAAGACTGGTCAAAAAGTGCAGAATGAGGGTGCAAAAATGCAGTGTGTTGTTGCAGGAAAATTTTGGAGGACTTCCTCAACTCCAAATTGATATCAAGATATCTCATTGGAAATATCTCTCTGTCTAGTTATCATTTCACTTATCAAGCAAGTCATTTGGACACTCCATCTAGGAGAAATTTTGATTTTTCCAAGGTCACTCCAGAAGTGCAGCAAACCTCTTGTAGCAACTGTATTTTTGACACTTCTCCAAAACCATGACACTTGTGTGAAAACTGAAGGAGGTTTCTCTTCCTTGGCCTATGATGCATAAAAACCTCTCACTTTTGTCAAATTCATCTATGTTTGGTCAGAAACACAGTTTGAAGAAAAATCGGCCCTATGTGTGGCAAATGATTTATTCCTTAGAATGACTTATTGAAAAATGATGGAGACATGATGTTTATGAGCTTAAATGACCTCATACTTACTGATATGACCTACTTTATGCCTCCTCTACTCAGATGTCTCTGATTCCATAGAAAATCCTAGCTTAGTGGGAGAGGAAATTAGGGTTTAGTGCTTGTGGAAAATGATGATTTGGGCACCCTTGGGAAAAGACAACTCCATTTGACATTTGATCAATTGATGAACTAAAAACTCTTGCACTTTGACATGTACTTGTTTTTCATGTGGAATTGAGTTGGCAACTTTTGGGAGACTAAGTACTTATTACATTTGAATTGACATAAAATTACATGAATAAAAATAAAATTACACTATGGAATGAAACTCACACTTGAAATCAAATTACAACTTTGGAAACCATCTTGGAGATCATCTTTACATGGTAAAGAGACATTATTTGGGATCACTTTCATACTTTGCTGACCTTATGCAATGGAATCGAGTTTTATTGGACCATGAAAACCCGAGAAAACCGAATGATTACCTTCACAAGACTAGACTCCATGGTTGACATTGAATGACATAAGACATGGTGAAATGAGCTTTTCAAAAGTGTTTTTATGCTCAGCAAGACATGAAGGTGGGCCAACAAATGAGAATTTGTGAGGGAGAGTGAGACTTTATGACTAGGGCTACCATTAGTGAATCAAAATCTTACATTACCTAATGGAATGATAAAAATTTCTGAGTGGGACCCCTAAAATGAATATAAAAAGAGTAATTTTGATCATTGATGGCAGAATGCATATTCTGACACTAACATCATAGATATAACATAACAGACCCAGATCCAGATCTAAAAAATGTGTAATCACTTAAGCAGATTCATTCATCAATGTAACTTCATGCATAAATAACAGAGGTAATTGCGTTGATACAGATAATCAATACAAAAGCAATGCAATAAAAGACAGAAATAGTAAATAGATAACTTAGATCAATAACACAATGCTTTCACCAAAATATGTCCTTTATATCAGCTTCAGGTCAGTTCAATATATAAGACTTTACCCTTACACATAACCCTTCTGCGCACACAACTAGTGGAGTCCGCACACAGCTAGGATTAGGTCTCCGCAGACATAGCCAGCAGGAGCCTTTATACCCAACCCAAACAACACTTACAAAATTATTATAGATGCAAAAACCTTATATCATAGAAATAGTCTAACTTGAACTGAAACACTTTCCACTTAGACTCTATCTATCTATTTATATTACTCTAATGCACAGATATTATGGTCTCAAACCATGGTTTGAGGCCCATAATTTTACCCTTAAACCCTTTTACATCAAAATAGGGACTTTGCCCCACCCAAAATACCCTTGATTCATTCGCGCAACACGCATATACAAAACTTATACAAAATTACATCAAAAAGTGTACCCAAGGGGACCCCGCTCCAACAGGCCCCTAACACAAACATGCGACTCATCCTAAGTCACTGAGGCGTCTGCTCCTTTAGCTTGGCTTGGAGCGCGCTAACAGAAGATTTAAGAGGGAACACCATTTCCAAAATTTGCACAGTAGCACCATGCGTTTGCAGAACTAATTTCTCCATGGTAGGTCCTTCAGTGGCCAGCTCAATACTTCACTATGTCTGTTGAATCGCCTTGAATCTAGTGTCTAGAGTCCCAAATCTGGAAAAACCCCTTCATTAAATGCAACCTAGATGCTCCCATAAATGGTAATAAAGTTGTCTTTTCTAGATTTACTGTTCCAACACTAGTTTTTGACACATCTACGACCCAGTCAACCTCCTCACGCATCTACCATGCACGTGCCACATCTTCCTGCGCATCTGTCATCCCATCTGTACAAGCCTGATACTATGGCCATATAGTCATTTGGTAGGCACAAGGTTATTCGTGTACGGCTTTAGACGGCTCCCATTGACATGCCCAAGAAGGTATTCTCCGCTCAATGTGACCAGGATCACTGCTCCTCCCCTAGCCAATGCATATTCAACTTCCCTGGGTGGCGCACAAACTTGTTGTCATACAATAAGACCAAATCATCTTCCTTGAACACCTTTTTCCTAATGTGCCTATCATGTCATGCTTTCTCGCACGCCTTCTAAACTTGCTGGTGATAATTAGCAATAAAGCGATCTTCCTCTAGAGCAACCAATTTCGATCATCACTCTTCCATAGCATCTTCTTTGGCCATATTTGTGGATGTTGCAATGCACAGACTAGGGACAATGAATTCCATCGGCAACACAACTTCTTGCCCATATACCATCCTAAAAGGTTTCCTACCAATCAACTTCCTACATGTAGTCTGATATGCCCAGAGAACTGCAGGTATGCGCTCATCCCAATCATTTCGTTTAGCATTGCACACCTTGGTTAGTGGAGTCTCCAATATCTTATTGAATTCTTCGACTGCGCCATTCGCTTGGGGATGATAGGGAGAGTTATTTTGATGATGCACCTTGAACTCTTCCTTCAATGCTTCAATGGTTTCATTCAGAAAAACATACCCTGACAGCCAATTAGAATTTTAGGACATCCAAAGCGAGTTACAATGTTCTAAAATATGAACTGTGCAACTGCATCTGCAGTACAATCCTTCACAGGCTTAGATTCAGCCCATCTGGTTACATAATCCATCGCGGTGATAACGTAACGCGTACCACTCTTCTTGCCTAGAGGATTGATAGGTCCAATAAAGTCAATAGTCCATTTTTCAAATGCTTGCAGCGCTATCTGTGGATGCAAGGGAATCTCATCTCTGTGCGATGGCTTTCTAGTCCTCTGGCATACATCACATGTGCGACAATGCACATAGGCATCATTGTGCGGGGTGGGCCACCATAACCCAACTCACTCGCAAAATTTTCTGCACAGTTGCCTTACCTGCATAATGACCTCCGGCAACCCCTCCATGAGCTTCATCTAGGATTGCTTGTCGTTCATATTCCAGAACATATCTTCAGAGAACTTCATCTGCACCCATTTTGTACAATTGTCCAGCAATAATGGAGAATTCTGTTGTGCGCGCCATGAGCTCTTTCTTCTGCTGACCTGTGTATTCTTCAGGAACGCGTCTAGTAGTCAAAAACTGAATAATATCAGGGAAATGCCCATCAACCACTTTTTTCTCAAATAACTGCGCATCTGACAATCCATCCTCCAAATTCATAGGTTCTTCACCAATCTCAATGCACGACATATGGTCTGGCCCAACATTTAGTCTTCCAGGTTTTATAATAATCTCAAAGTCATATCCCTAGAATAACAACAACCACCTGTAGATCTTGCCCCCCAACTTGCTTATTGACCAGGTACTTCAAAGCAGAATGATCAGTAAACATCTTGAAATGACCTCCTAACATATAGTGGCAGAATTCTGCAGTGCGCACACCATTGCTAGTCCTTCTCTTTTCGTGGCTGAGTAATTTCGCTATGCACTTGAGAGTTTTCGGCTTGCATAGGAAATAGGGTGATTAATCTCTCCAGCTCCTGGCTACACTAAAATAGATCTGAGCGCGATACAAAAGGCATCTACATGTACATGAAACACCTTCGACCAATTCGGGAAGACTAGTATGGGCGTGGTGACCATCTTCTCCTTCAATAATTCAAAACTCTTTTGAAATTCCTCATCCCAACAAAATGCCGCATCCTTTTTTAGCAGCTTCTCCATGGGCGAAGTTATCAACGCATAATCCTGAATGAACTTCTAATAATAGCCAGTGTGCCCTAATATTGAGCGCAATTGTTTGATATTCTCAAGGATTTCCAGATTAACAATTACTGCAATCTTTGCAGGATCTACCATCAAACCTTGCTGACAGACAATGTGTCTTAGTAGTATCCCAAATGGCACACAGAATTTACACTTATTCAAGTTCAATGAGATCTGGTACTTCCTACAGGTATCCAGCATTAAGCGCAGATTGGAAACATGCTTCTTCAACAGTCCAAACATAGTACAATCATCAAAATATACCTCCAGGAACTTATGGATAAATTATTTGAAAGCAACTACTACCACGCGCGAGAAGATAACAGGTGCATTCTTCAAACCAAAGGGCATGACTGTATATTGGAAAGATCTTCATTCGGTGGAAAAGGTGGTTTTACTGCAATCTTCTGCACAACCATGATCTGATGATATCCTGAAAATCCATCTGTGAATGAATAAGATTCTTGGCCTCCAACATTATCCAGGATTTCATTAGAGAACGTAGTTGGGAATGGATCATGCACACAAGCATCATTCAATTTGCACAGATCTACACAAATCCTAATTTCTCTCTTAGTCTTATTGTCTTGTACTACAATAGGGCTTACCCAATTATATTATTCGACGGGCTCTCTGATGCCTGCAACAACTATCTTATCCAACTCTTCCTTCACCTTCTGCTTGTATCTTGGATTCAGCCTGTGTGGGCACTGCTTTACCGGGCACGCATAAGGTTTCAGAGTAATCTTCATAACTCCAAGTTCCCCAATAATTCCTTTCAATTATGATAATTTTGTAGGGAAAAAATCCTGATATTCCATTAGCAACTCCACAACTTTTCCTGTTGTATCATCATCCCAGTAGTCTCCAATCTTTGCTAACTTCGGTTGCTCTTCAAATCCAAAATTCAACTGTCCAATATTGAGAGGTTTTTTCACATCTAATGAGGTGATCAAGGGTCCAACTATTGTGCATTGTCCCTCTAATTCGGGGATTAGGATATTTCTTGGATTCTCTTCACTTCCTTCAACCATCAAATTCCTACAGTTTACAATATCTTTCATCTGCGCATCCCATACTTGCGGAGCACACTCGATTGCAGGATTTGTTGCATCAAAGATGACTTCTTGAATATTATGCAATGCTTTTCCAATCTTATCAAACCCACTTTCAAAGCTAAATGTCAGAATGAAACTCTCTGTCAGCGTAGACCATTCACAAGTACCTCGGCACAACTCTGTCTCCAAATACTAGTCAGTAGGTACCTTTCCTAATGTGTGAATTAACATATGGACCCATTCAGGTCTTGGTTCTATGCCCCATAATTAACTCCATCTAGCCAAGTGTTTGCGCATATCATCCTTTCCAGAGTAGACTTCTTCCATTTTGATGGTTGGATAGTAAAAAAACAACCTCATCATGCGCGCACATTCATCCCAGTTGTCCATGTTTTCTTTATGAGTCTCCCACCATCTTGCTAGAGTAGCGTGCAATCTAAGATCCAAAGCATGGAACCTTTGTCCTTTTGGAACAGTTCTTTCAAGTTCTCCTAAAAAAATGTTTACATCATTTAAGCCATCATAATATGGTAATTCATGTACCACGTATTTTATGCATCAAAAAGCTCTAGCCACACGATTACAACGCAACACAGATACTTCATGCAACTGATTCTTCCAGTTTTCTAATTCTTCATCATAGTCTGAGAAACATGAACTATCTTTCTCCTAGCTAAGATTTCCATCTATCGTAGGATTGATCCAATCTTCTTCTCGTAGAGTTAGCTTATAGAACTTATCAACATCATCCTCAACGCGCACAGTCTCAGTGTATCTCTTTCCTTTGGAAGGGTCAAGGGGAATGATGACTCTGGTTCCATTGTTTCCGAACTCCATTCTTCGTTTCTTCATATTTGTGACACCATCCATATCAATAGCCCAGTACAATCCTAATAGCACAGGATAAGGATCAGTATCATCTATGATTTTATAACTTAAAAGTCTGCCATCACCTTAGCAACCTCAATATTGACTACAACCTGCGACAACCTTCCCAATGGAATAATTTTCTATTGATTGGCCATGCGCAACTAAATGGTAGACCATTCCAACTTGGGTTCTCCCATACGCTGCCATGTTTTCTTAGGTAGGGCGTTCGCATCATACCCCAGATCTAAAATAACTTGATCCATTTCATAAGCACCGATCTGCGTGATCAGACACATCTCTCGACCCTTTCTCTTCTTATTCTTATAAATTTTGTTGACGGCTTTCTGTTCTACTATTGGTTGTTCCTTTTCTGCGCAATTATCTATCAGAACTTGAAGATTCTTTATTGCATTTTGGTTGCGCAACAACTTAATGAAAGCTTGTAAGAATGGTTTGATCTCTTCATCTCCTCCAGCTTCCTTCATTGGTCTCCCTGATGTTGAGGTGCTTCCTCATGAAAATTATTTCAACGCTTCAAAAAAGGTTTATTTTGCGTGCTGCAAATCAAATCCATCTTATCTTTCAAGGGCCTTACGAATCCATACGTCAGTAGTCGGTTTCTTCCCTTTATCTTCGTTAGTGGTTACACCACTCCTAGTGACCACATTTATGCTAGGATCTTCATCATGGGTCTCTGCTCTAACCATCTGAATATTATGTGTCGGAGTTTTTGTCTTCTTCTGCTGCATTTTAGCAATCAAGACAGGACAATCTTCTATCACATGATCAAATTGTCTACAATACCTACATGACTATCACGCTGGATTAGGACAATCTTACGCATAGTGACCATCATCTCCACAGTGATATAAAATAACTTGTCCTCTTCCTCGACCAGCTGATCCACCTCCTCATCCTCTTCCTCTGCCCTGAAATCTACCATGCCTAGAGGGGGATGCTTGTGAGGTAGGTTCGGCCTACATCCTATAGATTTTAGCTTTATCCAACATCATATTATAAGTGTGACAATGTTGCTCATCATGTCCCAATGATGAACAGAATATACAAAACAATTGCTTCAACTCATGTCGATGCTTCCCAACTCTTGGACAGAAATTTGTTTCATGCAATCCTGCAACTTGACAGATTGTACACCATATTGTTGGCTTCAATGGACTAGGTCCACCAGCATTCAGATAACTTTTGAAGACAGAACATTGATCCTTATGGTGCCCAACATCTTTATATTTTATGCACCATACCTTTGCACATACTTCCTTACCCTTGTCTTTCCGTAGACTCTGAATCTCTAAATGCATAGCTTCCAACTGATTCTGAATCTATTGAGTTCCAAGCGCAACAGGTGTTGGGGTAGCTTCTAGTTTCATTGCAACCTCCACAGCCTCAGCCTATGTGGCAATATTTTTATGACCGAAGGGTTGACGCAGACATGGGAGCAGGATAGTAATAAACCACTCCTTATGTTGGGTATCATCGATGACAAGTCCACCATCTCTGATAGTGTGCTTTAGCCTCTAATCTGCTTCCCCCATAGATTCATTTACCTCCTAATGAATCTTTTTCATTTCTGTAACCAATTGCGCGTATGACTTAGGCTTCTTGAACTGCTCTTTTAGGGAATCTTTTATTTGATCCAAGGTGACATTAGGGTTTGCTTGAACATATCTGATGTACCACTCTAATGCGCGATCTTGGAAGGCAGTGGCTACCTGCGTTTTCTTAACATCATTATTGTTAACCTGTTGAGCCTGCCATACGACCTCAGTCACAAACCAAAAGTGCTCAGTATATTTGTTTTCAATATCTCTGAAATCAGGTAACTTCATCGATGCGGCCATATATGCTTCTGGGGGGGGTGGAGGTGGTGGTGGAGACGGACTGCGCAGTGGAGTAGGTGCTTTGTGATATGAGTGTAGAAGTGGAGTGGATGGATCCGGAAAAAGGCTCAAGGATTTATGGTTTGACGAACCTTCTTCTTCAAATTCACTAGAGCTTCTAATTTTTGGTTCACCTTCAGAGTCTAACTTGAACTGAACTACTTTTCACTTAGACTCAATCTATCTATTTATATTACTCTAGCGCGCAGATACTATGGTCTCAAACCATGGTTTGAGGCCCATAGTTTTACCCTTAAACCCTTTTACATCAAAATAGGGACTTTGACCCGCCCAAATCCCCTTGACTCATTCGTGCAGTCTGCATATACAAAACTTATACAAAATTACATCAAAAAGTGTGCCCCAAAGGACCCCGCTCCAACAAGACACTTTGCAACAAAATTTCCAACTCCTCCATAATCAAAACACTTGAAATGAATCTTTACTTTATACTTTCTAGAACCTCCCTTTAAATTTCTAGAAAACTGAGAAAATCCTTCATCAGATTCACTACTAGAATAATCTTCATCTTCCTTGAATCTCTTTGGAAGTTTCTTGAGCCTTTTGGTGAGATCTTTGACCATTTTGGAGGCCTTGAATGTGTTCAGTAGGTTGTCATTGATGTCAAAGTGGGAGCAGTTTCAGGATAATTGAGTGGGTGTGTAGCTGGTCATAAATGTCAAAGCAAGAGCAAGAGCATGTATAAGGTAGATGAGAGGTTGCAGGAAAGAAACCCTAGACTTAGGTTTGGGTTCTTGGATGATGGACGTACCCTGATTTTGTTGGAATTTTTGGAGCAGAAGTTAGTGTGCTTGTCCTCATGACTATTTCCATGATATTCTATTTGTCTTGTTGGTTCAAGTGGTATGTGGAGCATTCAGTGGATCCTCACAGTTTGTGAGACATGCCTATTTGAAATTGAGGCCCCAACATATGGCTTCAAAACCCTAAGGATTGACTATGTGGCGACATGGTATGCCGATGTGATTGATTGGATGATGTGGCACCATATTTTTGGTTAATGATATGGTAGCACAATATTGATCAATTTAACTAAGGTGTTTCGTTGAATGTATCTTGAGGAGCAGTCCTATTTATCATTTGACGAAGGCAAAAGATTATCTGAGGTCTCTCACTATGCGAAGGCTCTATCTCCATTCTTGCGTGATTCTAAGATTATCATGCAACCAAGGATATCGATTGGGAATTGCAATTCATTTTTTTATATATGGTTTTGTTGGGGTTTTCAAAGTATTTTTTGTAGCGTGTGTCCTATAAAAGAAGTTGATTTCACTGGCCATCAACACCCAGGGTAGCCTTCAATCACATTACAATTAAATATATGGAGGTGCATGTTCCACACTGAATCATTGAAGTGTTGTTCCTTGGTTGACAATTAAGCCCATCAAATTTGTATTCGTGACATATCTGGGGAACTGCCTTTGCCGAGCCTACTAAATAACTTGATCGATGAACTGAAATATGGAGTTCAAAAATCAAGCAGGATTCGCAGGGGTTAGTTTCTAATTTTTTGCAAGAAATTACCCCACCAATATATTCACCATGACAATATGCAAGATCTGGGCGTGCAAGAAAATTTTCCTCGTCGGTCTGGAAACACCTTCATATATCTTTTGAAAATGAGAAATAGCACGGGTTTATTGACTGAAGATATGTTTCTGGACAATGAAGGGATTTGACTAATCAACATGTGGCATTGCAATCTCAATCTTGTTTATCACCTTTGATGTCTGTGACCATTTCTTCCTGAATTAAATGTGGATCTGGAAACTTAAAATACGATTTGAAGAAAATTCTGAAATCCATCTACGACTAGGGAATCATGAGTATCGTTTCTGACGGGTAAAAGGTCTCAGGTATACTTATTCTGAAGCATGCCTCTGGTGGGCAGCAATTCTGGGTAATCTTGTGCGAACCCCATGCAACCTATACGTTGATAAATTGTCTATTCACTACGGTTCTGGAATTTGACTGCAATTCTGAGGTCGAATCTTGGAAACGTTCACCTAATTTTCAGAATAGTGTGGCCTGTCTTACACTCCTTTATTCAACCTAATCTCTTAGTTTGAAGACTACCATTCAAGGATGTTTACAATGGAAATAACATTGTGTCTATACTAATATGATTGTGAAAAATGACATAACCCGTGAATTTTATGTGGCATGATAGTATGACTGGAATATGATAGACTTGATGAATTTGATGAACAGTGACTATGATCTACTTATCTGAGGGTATAAAGGTGCATGTTCTTATTGTAGTGATTTTCTACATTGTCATGGCTCATATCCTGCTCATTGTGTAACTCAAAAATACACCTGAAACCTTGCAGAGATCTCATTGTACGAACAATGATAACAGAGACATGAGCTTGTTCGCTTGAAACATGTCAACATGACTATAACCCTAACATAACACAAAACAACAATATCCCTGGTGGGAAACTTGTGACTTCTAAATATGATAACACATGAACTTGGCAGTAACACAAGTGTTTGACTTGATCGTTGAGAACTGACACTTGTACAAAGAATTTTCCAGTGCAGGAAAAAATGATTCTTGAGATGGCATGACAACCAATGTTTACATGGCAACAATTTTATACAGTGCATAAACTTTCTACGACTTTTTTATAGGAGCTCGACCTTGACATATCATGGCAGTGACACAACGATCCTTGATTTTACAACTACATTGATGATGATATGTATGGGTGTATGACAATGAGTCCTGAATGTGCTTGACAAGGTTATCAGGTTGACCAAGACCTTGTATGGAAATGATGTTTTGACAATAATAAAAATGCAATCTCTTGTTAGTAATGAATGTGTAACGATGCAATATGACTTATGCCAGTTGACAGATATGACAACAGAAAGGATTTGCAACATTGGACAACATGGTGACCTTTAGTCTCCATTTGACAGAAATATGATGACAGTGACGATGATGTTTTGATGATGATGACTGCGATGATGTTGTAATAATGGCAATGATGAGAGTGAAAATGATCTTGGACAGATATGACAACAGAAAGGATTTGCAACATTGGACAACATGGTGACCTTTAGTCTCCATTTGACAGAAATATGATGACAGTGACGATGATGTTTTGATGATGATGACTGCGATGATGTTGTAATAATGGCAATGATGAGAGTGAAAATGATCTTGACGATTCAATGATGATGATGAGGATGATGTTGTGATGATTGAAAATGACTCATTGTGATCTTGTGATATTTGATAGTGATTCATGACAGACAGTGTTGCTTGATTTGAAAATGGTGATATTGGGTGATGGTTATTCCAGTTACAACATGGGTAGGAGTTAGTGAGTGTAGAAGCATAGGAGGCTTGGGAATACGCAGTGGTATGGCAAAGGCAGCAATAGACAAGTGGATAAGCGAGAGATGAATAATAGCAATTCTGCAACAGACAACAATATGGAAGTAGTAGCAACAGTAGAAGATAGCAACACCAAATTAAGTGACAAAATTAATCACTGGCATTACAATAGGAGTGGACAGAGGATAAGAGTGAGGCAGTAGCAACAATGGATCATTGACAACATTGGTGAGTTGGAGTTGGAGCAGTAGCAGTCGTAGTGAGTTGGAACATTGACAACTGTTGCAACAACAATAGTTGTTGCCTGATTGTACATGGGCCATTATCCCTGGTATGAGATCCAAACCTTCAAGGAGATTTGCTTCCTTCCAGCTTGCTCGAAAAACCTCAGGGAATCTTGCACTTCCTTCCAGATTTGTCTGGTAAACTATTGTATGTACATTCATACATAACAGAGCTTTCACAAATAATTCTGCACTATATACTTGATAAGATGATTGTATTCATGTTTTTATATGCATGCTATAATCATATTTTATTAACTAACTAATTGAAAAGTAAAAACGGAAATATTGATTCACCCCCTCTCAGTATTTCCAACAATTAGTATAAGAGTAGGTCCTTTAGTGGAAGCTTAACGACTTGAAGGAAGATCCATAGCATTCAATTGAAAATATGGTTGTTGATTCTAAAGAAGATGTCAAAAACCTCAAAGACAAGATTCAAGTACTAGAACGTGACTGGGATAGGTCCAGAACCTTGTATGGCATTCTTCATAACAAAGACAAAAACCTGAAAGCTGAAAAAAAGAAGATTGAGGAAAGTATTCAATTTACTGTTGTTGACAATATCCGACTTCGAGCTCAAATTGATAAGCTACAATCATCTAAAAAGGATAAGGATCTCGATGAAGCCAAGAAGGAAGTGGAGCATCTCAAAACCAAACTGCTAGAGGCAAACAATAGAGAAAGAACCTTGGAAATCCAACTCAAGGAAAAAGGAAAAGAAAAGCAAAACAAATGGAACAAGTAAGGATAAATAAAATAAAATAACATCCTTAAAAATGGATCTTGAAGAAGCCAAAAAGGAGGATGTTTTAAAAAATCAATGAGGCAGAAGGAAGAAGAATGCATAAACCATGAGCAGGAAATTTTCATCTTGAGAAAAAAGTTGACAAGTTTAATAAAAAAATGAGGAGTTCACGGGTCTTGGATGACATTATCAACTGTCAGAGATCACCACTTATCAAAACAAGTCTTGAATGTACTGGTGAGTCCTCACATTCCAATGATGAAGAGCAGCCACATGACGAGAAGCCTCATAATAATTATGAAGAACAATCACAAAAAGAGAAACCTCATCCCAAGAAGAGAATTTTGAATTAATCACTAGCCCTCCAAATTCTCACCAGTTCGGGGAGTCATATGAATTGTACTCAACCACTCTTCTCTTCATTTCTTAGACTTTTATTTTCCTGCAACATATTACTATTAAATAAACCAAATAAAAGGCATAATGAAAAGCATTACCTCAATTTATTTCCAGTGAGGCTATTACATCTGCATAGGTCAATCCAGATTAATACATAATAATATCAAGAGCATATCAGTTCATGCATGAATTAAGATAATGACATAAAATCTATAACAACATCATGTACATGGATATAATAGCAATAACAATAAAATAACTGAGATGCATGCATGATAAACTTATATATTTGCATAAAAATTTGCATTTACCTCGAGGTCCAGTATTGTGAACTTGCTCTTATACCACTTTGTAACACCCCACCCCAAATTTACCAACTTTAACATGCTTACTAGAGTAAACATGAGCTGAGAGATACTATGCAGGACCAAAATTCCAAGATGCAGTTATGGAAATGGGGTCTAACTGGCTAAGAATTGATTTGAAACACCCAAGAACACATGGTCACACTGTTATCAACCTATTTTCCCCGGTGATCATTTACTTTTACCTTGGACCAATCTTTGATCTAGTTAACTCCTCAGTCGCACAAAGGCAGGCCTGTCAATGTGGCCTCAGGTCTCCAACCACACGGATAACCCTCCTTCAGTGCAGATACAACTGAGTTTTCCTAGATTTGTGCATGGGGCCACAAACCTTGTTCTAGAGATTTAGGTCTAGCATTCAATCAATTGCTCAGATCTTTCCAAAACTGTATCAAAAACATTTATGAGTTTTCATGCATTGTTTTTAGGCTTTGTTCTTTCTCATGCTTTCCCAGCACTTGTTATTCATTTTTATAAACATTTTGTGACCATGGTACTTGTCTTTTCCTGTTTTATTGCTTTCATTGGTTTTATCAGAAAATTCATCAAGAAGGCTTGCTTCCCTCTCATACTAGTTGCAATAAAACAAGACAAGAAAGATAAAACAAATGTGAGAACTATTACCAGGCATTCAAACCCCAACAAGATAAAACAAAAATGCACACTATTACCTACAAAAATCCTCAGCTATTTTTGCCCTTGCATGTTGTTGTTAACACCTTCTTACTATTGTTGTTCAACCCTTTTGCTAGCTGAAAATTGCCTCTAAATACTATTGTTCAAGCCTTCTTGGCTAGCCTTCGTATTACTATTGAGTTGCTTCTTTTACTTGCTTGTCTTGCTTGTGCCCCAAATGATGCAGCCTCTCTCTCTTTTTCCTCTCTTTTCCCAAATAAAATGCTAGAATGTTCTCTCTCCCATTTTATTTTATTTTCTTTTTCTTTTTCTTCATTTTTCCTTGCATACATCTTCTTTTAATATTTTTATCTTTTTCTTGTCTCTCCCTCTTCCCCACTGGCTGAAGTGGAATTTCTTTCATTTTCCCTTATTTCTTTTGCATTTTTGCCTCATGTCATTGTTGGTTTGTAATAATTTATTTCCATTTATTTCCTTTTGCCTCTTGCAAATGCCAATTTCCATAACCAATAAATAATTAATCGCAAGTGGATTCCAATGTAATGTTTTTCTCTTCTTTCAACTTGGACTACGTGTCCCGTAACCTAGGTTTTATTTTGTTCGTATTATTTATTTACACTTCATTTCCTAAATATTTTTGTTCCAAAAGTTTAGGAAATGAGGTGTTTGATGACTATAGACACTTCCTCTCTAAGAACCATAGGTATCACACTATTGAAAAAACATATTTTCAATAGAAGAGATTGGATTAAAACCACAAAGAATGACACCTCACCTATGGAAGTTGCAATATAACAAAAATCGTCAAGGTATGCAATTTGCTTATGTATCATATATCTAATGTTTTGAATTTTTTTATATAATTTTTTTATTGTATTTGATAATTATGGTTGTGATTTCTTCTATGTTTCATCGTGAAGGTCATGTAAGTATTAATAATGGGCTTCCATGAGGAATGAAAATTTATCCCACTCAATTCATGAGGTTTCCCTACTATGAGGATCTAAGAATAGTTAATTTGTTTGATACAATTCATATTGGGAAGAATGTGACAAAAATGTTATGGTGAATCATGGATGGTAGGAGGGATAAAGAAAGAATCGCCAAAATTTGTAGTGACATTCAGGAAGTCAATCATGCAATGAAAAGTGGAATCTGATCAAATAGCAATGGAGACTGAAATAGTCTTCCATGATTATTAAAAAGAGAAACAAAGAAATGATGAAAAATAGGTCATTTGAAGGATTAAATTTCCCACGATTTTTTCTTCACACATAAAAAATATCTTAACAAAAGTTAATTGGGTAAAAACACATGATTAACATACCTTTAACATACCTTCATATATATATAGAGTCTACTCTGGATTAAACAATAGTTTGAAAAAAAGGCTGCCATTATGAATATACCCATCCGATCTAAGCGTTTCATGGTATTACATTGTTGTGAGATATTTCATCAAACATATTGTGTAATTCCTCCATACATGCCCATATTGCATACGTACTTAGAAAAAATGTTACGAATAACATCGAACCAACTACATGTCTTGAAAAAATTGTATAGCTTCATCATTGAGCCCACTAGTGACGTGGGTTTCTTGAAATATCTTAATAAAGAAAAGCATTGTGAATCATTTTTGGTTTTAACAACACTAAAATAGACAACATTGAGGTTTTAAGGGAAACATAACCAAAAGGAGTTGTCTACCTAGCCGACAGAATATTCTGGACGGCAATTTTTTGTTGGAATCCGGTAAAAAAAATTCAAAAAATCAGGTAGTTGGAGTGTTTGAATTGCATTTTTGATAGTGTAAATGGATTTAGTACTATCAAAAACCCTTAGGGCACCCAAAATACTGAAGTTTAACGACTGTAAACAAGATTCTGATAAATCTTTGCCGGAATTTGTCAAAATATTTACTGGATTTTGGATTATTCTGTGGGTTTTTTAGACTACGGCTAACCAAAATCTCGAGCTAAAAGTAATAGTGGGATGATAAGAGTCTCAATCACAGCAAAAGTCGATTTTGGCATAAATCTTAAGTAGAAGTATTATATCCAAAATAGAATACGACCATTATTAGAAACATCATTTTTCTATTATCAATGATTGACAATATTGTGTTTAAGGATTTTATGTGTGTTACATTATGTTCTATGTTTCTTTATTATTTTCTTTTCTTGCTCTTTTTGACTATGTAGCTGGGGATTTACTATGTCAACGGAATGGTCCAATTTATACTTTTAAGAACAATGTAGTAAAGTAAACTAAAATTCTGATTTTTCCTACCACTTAGTAAGGACCAAGCCATAAGTGTTGGAACTTGGTATGTTTTTCTTTAGGCTCATGACTTTGTCCCAATTTAAAACCAAATGACCCATCTCAAAATTCTTGTCACCAACATAAAGCTTGTCAAAGCAAATATATGGTAATATTTCTCCCACTCTTCCTCTAACATTAGGAGTGTATCAATTCTATTTTTCAAAGTGAAAGAAGGTTTACCTTGTGAAGCTTGGAAGGGTTGAAATGAAGGCAATAAAACATTTGGAAAATAATTGCTTCTTTCCCATATACTAAACAATATAAGTATCCCATGTGTTTTTGGGTGTCACTCTCTCTACTTATAGAGCATCATATGAGGCATTGTGCCAATTTTTGTGTTTCTCAATTACAGCCTTGATAATGATACAAATCAATTTTTTATTGGTTGATTTAGATAATTGATTTCCTTGCACATATTATTTAGTTGAATAACACATAAATATACCTTTTTCTAAAATAATTTTAGACAATATAGAGGAAGAAAAATATGAATGTTTATCTAAGATAATAACCAAAGGAATTATAATATGGTAATAAGATATTCAAGAATCTAAATGATTACCTTTTCATTCACATGCATTAAAAGCATATATTCATCCCACCTAGTGAAGTAGTTAGTAGCAATCAATATGTACTTGTGTTGCTTGGAAGAATGTGGGTTGATTTCCCATTGCTCAAAAGGCCTTCTAATGGAAATATTTTGCAATGGTATAAATATTTTTTTCTCTTCCCATGCTTAATTGATAAATCTTTCATTTTTTAATGTAAGCATGTGCATATTTGAAGATAGTGGGCTAGTTGTAATCATCTCTTAAAATTTTGTGAGCTACAACTTCACTAGCAAAGTGACCTCTAGTTGTCCCATCATGGAGATCTTGAAACAAATTACCCACATCATCATTTTCTATATAGCATAGTAAAAAATTGTCATAATATTTTAGAAAATGATTTGATTCAAGAGCTTGTATTGTGTAAATTTAATTATAAATCCCATTCCTCCTTACAGTTCAAGTGACTTGGACTTGTCCCATGGTGTAAGAAGTATTTTATATCTAAACACCATAATTATGGCCTAGTGGGAATGTAAAGAACCGTGCTGGAAAGAATAGAAATTTTTTTATCCCATCCTTCTTATTCTATTAATGCAGAATCTTATCATTTTGTTGAAATGTGTAGAGTCCTTGTATGCATATAACATGACCAAGTTTGAAGTCGAGGTCATATTCCTTGATGGTTGTCATCCAATTCTCCCTTTCTTTTATTTTTTGTTGAATAAACAACAATTTAACAGTAAGACGAGGGACTATCTCTTTATAATGATTAGTTAAAATTTAAGGTGTGAAGTGTTTAATAGGCCGATAGAATACATAATCCTATTTTTATATAGAAGGATAGTTCAATTATATTTCTTGTAGGTTGTTATGCAACCAGCTCAAAGAACAAAAGAAAAGATATATCAATGACTTAAAAATTGTCCTCTTCGAGGGGGAAACCTCCTTTACATTAAGTAAATGAAAAAATATTAGATGATACAAATGATAAGATCTCCTTGGTATATATAAGAGTCTAAGGGGTTACAATATAATTGGAGCCTACATAACAATAATAATGTAAGGGCACAACAATAAAAATAGTGGGATTCTATGGGGCATAACAATAACAATATGGGGCCACACTAACAATAAAAATAAGGGGAATACACTAGTATTATAGGGACCTGACATGCCCCTCTCCTTCAAAAAATTGTTGTCCTCAATGCTTGAGTCGTTTCAGATGCTTATGTATAAAATTTTCATCCTCCCATGTGGAGTCTTCAGTGGATAAGTTGTTCCACTTAATGAGATAGTATGAAATTAATCGATTACGTAGCTATCAACTTCTTGTTTCCATGACTTCTTCAGGCTCATATATGATTTTTGCTTCTTCGTCAAGTTCTAGAACATTGTTTGAACTGGGAGCTTGTCACCAATAACCTTCTTTAATCATGAAACATGCAAAATTGGGTGTACTCAAGAAGATGCAGGAAACTCCAATTTGTACGCCATAGTACCAATATTTTGCAACACCTTGTAAGGACCATAGTACTTCGATGATAATTCATTATCCTTCTTAGCTTGCTTGAGGAACATTTGTTTGTATGGTTGTAGCCGTAAAAATACCCAGTCGCCTACATCAAAACTTCTTTCACTGCAATGTTGATATGCTTGTTGTTTCATTTGATTTTGCGCGAGAGTGAGGTTATCCTTTAAGAGTTGCATAAGTTGTTGTTGATGCTCAATGTGATATTTCACTTCTTGAACCTTGGAATTTTCTCTTAAAGATGATGTGATGGATGGTGGATAATATCCATAAATTTTCATAAATTGGGCCATTTTTGTTGCAATATGGAAGGAAGTTTTATACCACCATTCAACTAGAGGTAACCACTTGACCCATTGTGTTTGTTTATCAGATACAAAGCAACAAAGATATCCTTCTAAACATTTTTTTATTATCTCAGTTTTTTCGTCAGATTGAGGATGATAAGATGAGCTATTAACTAATTGAGGACCAAGACAAGAAAATAATTTCATCCAAAAATTTCCAATAGCTTTTGAATTGTTTCCATAAATGCAATAGTAATTGTATTGGCTTTAAAAGGATGAGATAATGCACAAAATTGTACATACTTGGTAATTCTATCAACTACCACCATGATGACACTCTTTTCTTTAGACTTGGTTAAACCTATGATAAAATCCATTGAGACCTCCTCCCAACGCAGACTTGGAATGGCTAAATGTTGTAACAGACCCAGAGTCTTAATTGTCTCAACTTTGTTTTGTTGGAAAACCAAACATTCAGCCATAAACTTCTGAATATCAAATTTAAGGCCATCCCAAAAAATATCCTTCTTAACGCTATGGTAAGTTTTTAAAAATCATGAGTTCCCTCCTAAGGGGTTGGTGTGCAATACCAAAAGAATCTTTTTCTTGAGTTGGGAATTCTTAAAAAGATATAAGTGTTCTTTGTACCATAATGAATCATTTTTCCATCTGAATGTATCAAATGTATCGGTATCTTGTTGTAACTTTTGAATGACTGTCCACACCTCTTCAACATTCTTCCATTCATCCCTTGCTTCAATTATCCAATCACGCGGGATAATAGAAATGGCACAAAGCAATGATTCCACGTACTCATCCTTTCTTGAGAGTACATCTGCAACAACATTTTGCTTCTCTTTTTTGTAGATGATTTCAAAGTCATAACCCAACATCTTTGTGACCCATTTGTGTTTCTCTTCTGAAGATAATATTTGTTCCAAAAAGTATTTAAGACTATCATGATTTGTTTTTACCTTGAAGTTTCTTCCCATTAGTTAAGGTCTTAATTGCTTTAGTGCATCTAGTATTACCAACATTTCCTTCTCATAAATAGGTTTGTGTAAATACTTTCCTTTGATTGGACGAATTTAAAAATAAATGGGTCTTCCTTCTTGCATTAAAACAACACCAATTCCATTTCCTGAGGCATCACATTCCACAATAAAGGATTTTGTGAAGTCAGACGTAGCTAAAATCGGTGCTTGGCACATTGCCTCTTTACGATGTTCAAAGGCCTTAATTGCTTATGGAGTCCAAGAAAATGCATCTTTCTTCGGTAATGTTGTTAGAGATGTTTTTATTCTCCCATAATTCTTAACAAACTTGCGATAATACCCTATCAACCCGAGAAATCATCGAATATGCTTTATGGTTGTGGGGATTTTCCATTCCTTAATAGCTTTAATTTTGTTAGGGTCTACCTTAACACCCTCATGAGATACAATATGACCCAAATATTCCACCTCATGTACTCCAAAAACATTTTTAGGTTTTTGCATATAATTGTTTTTCCTCCAATAGTTTGAGCACCCTGTCAACATGTTGAACATGATCCTTCCAAGACTTGATGTAGATTAGTATATCATCAAAAAATACTAACACAAATTTTCTAAGTAAGGGTTTGAAAATGGAATTCATCAAAATTTTAAATGTCAAAGGTGCATTAGTAAGGCCAAAATCCATCACCAAAAATTCATAACGACCCTCATGAGTTATGAATGTTTTTTTTAGAATTTATTTAGTCTTCATTCTAATTTGATGATATCTTGAATTAAGATCCCACTTGATGAAGTAAATTTCTCCATGTAATACATCCAACAATTCATCAATGATAGGAATATGAAATTTATCTTTAATAGTGAGCTTGTTGATCTCCCTATAATCTAGACACATACGTCATGATCCATCCTTCTTGTGAACCAATACTACTAGAGCAGAGGAAGAACTTTGACTAGTTTGAATTATACCAGCCTCTAGCAATTCTGCAACCAAACGTTCAATTTCACTCTTTTGGGCATAGGGATATATGTAAGGTTTAATGTTTGGAGGAAAAATTCCTAGAATAAAATGAATATCAAGATCATGATCACGAATAGGTGGGAGGCCTTTGGGAGTCTCAAATTCCTTGGAATGATTGTCTAATACTTTTTGGAGATCTGGAAGAATAGATTATTTTGATGTATGAACCTCTAGTGAGAATAATTGTGCAATTACACCCTATTTTTAGTTCTTCGGAAGTTTTGTCATGCCATTAGAGTTGATTATCTTTCCTAGTTTCCCTATGATACCCCTTAATTTAATTTTCTTTCCTTCCCAAAAAAATTCAAGAAAATTTCTTGAAAAATAAAATCTATCATCCCCAAAAATTGACACCATTGGACTCCTAGTACAACATCAACACCACCCATTGGAATGGAAAGCATTGGACTATTCAATACATATTCCCCCATGTTTAGCTTGATATTATGGCACTTTCCAGAGCAATTTATAGTTCCTCCATTTGCAACCATCACTTGACACTCTCGTGCTGGATATAGGAAGCAATTCAATTCCTTGGCTATCTTACAATGAATAAAATTATGAGTACTACCTGAATCAATCAACACTATTACCATTTCCTTCTTGAATATCATTTTATCTTGAGCGTTTGAGAAGTGGTAATTCCTACCAATGCATTGAAAGATACGGTCAGATTCATTTCTTCTTTCTTAGGGGTTGGTTCCTAGTGTATATCCTCCTCTTTTGATGTTTATTGTTCCTTTTCTTCCTCCTCCTAGCAGTCTATGTAGAATAATTTCTTCTCGGCACACTTATGACCTTTAGTGTATTTTCTATCACAACTGTAACAAATCTATTTTTCTCTTTTTTCATTTTTTCCTCCAATTGTTGTGGTGTCAATATTGTAGGTTGTGGAAGGATAGGAACAACAACTCTTCCATCTTTATAATTGTGAGTGGTAGAATTCCCTGTTGCCATAATTTTTCTTTCAGCTTTTCTTGCCACCCTGAATGCCTTCTCCAATGAATTGGGTTCCCAAAGGCGAACCTCATGTTGGATGTTATCCTTCAAATTCCATATGAAGACATCAATACTATGCTCCTCTGGAATATCGGCTACCCTGATATTCAATTTTTGGAAGTCCTCAATGTGCTCCTCCATTGAACCCTTTTTTTTAGATTTATCAATTGGCTAAAGAAGGTGTTTCTCTTTGTATCCTCATAATTTACTATCATTTCCTCTGTAAATATTGACCAAGTGACAAGTGGTTTACGAAAACAAAGCCATCGATACCATACAAATTGATTGGGTTCTAAATATAAAGTTTTAATGTGTACCTTTTGTGTGTGTTTCACATCAGCTAGATCAAAATATTGCTCCATCTGTAGTATCCATGCTACCGGATCCTTTCCATCAAACTCACTCATATCAATCTTTGGGATGTGGTGGTTCTTAAACCCAACATTAGAGACTCCAAAATCATAATTAATATTCCTTTTGTCCTCATCATTATTTTCATGGTTTACCTTGTCACTGTTGGGAATCCTTTCTTCTAGCAACTTTTCCAAACCTTCCTTCAACCCCTCTATCTTGACATTCATCATCACTTCCATGTCCGCTTTTAAACCATCATTCAAAACTCTCATGTCCATTTTTATAAAATTTATCTTGACTCCCATGTCCCTTTCTATACCATATATATTTTCATTCATCATAGCTTCCAATTCATTTTTTGTTACTTTTTGCAAGAGTGAAATGTGTTGCACTTGGTCTCGTAAATTTGATATATCATGTTATAGTTCTTCCTCTTCTTCATGCGTCATAGAAGATATTTATGGTTGCTTACTATGTGTGTCCATTTTTTTTGTTTTGATAAATTTTGGAATCAAACAATGATATCTATACATCATTATGCCCTTTGAATAACTTCAAACTGATTTTTCAAACAAAATTTATTCAAAATTTTAAAAAATACACAACTTTTTCTTGCTTTTTAGGAGCTCGATATTGAAATTGTTATATATGTGTAACTTCAGATCTCCAAGATTTGAAATTTCGTCCTATGGTATCCCTCTGAGTCTTCTTTCCAACCCCACAAGTCATACTAAGATTGGATTCTTCAAGAAAGAGTTATTCCTAATCTCCCATGATGGCCTGATTATAGACTAGTTCAGTAGAGCGAACTTTTACGGAGTGCCACGTGTCATTTTTTCAACCTTCGGACCTGAAAATGATACCCAAAAAACTACAGTCTGTCCACTTTGAACCAATTATTATAAAATTTAAATTCAGTGCTTAGAGAGAAAGTAATGACGATTTTCACTAGCTCACATGTTTGAGATGGAATTCTGGAGCCTACAAAAACCCTAACTTCCTCTAATCATATCTCTGAAAATATAGTGAACCAAGATTTGAAATTCATACAAGCGTTTCACTGATATTTCATCTGCACGTGGTTTCAATATCCATTTCTGAAGCTTCATAGAAAAAACATTATAGAAAAAATTCCAATATGGGCGGTTTTGAGGAAGTGAAACCCTAGAATCCAAAGTTGTGATACCAAATATTATGCAACCAACTCAAAGAATAGAAGAAAAGATAGATCATTGAATTAAAATTTGTCCCCTTCGAGGGGGAAACCTCCTTTACATTACATAAATGAACATTTCTTGGATGATACAAATGATAAGACTTCCTTGGTATATATAGGAGTATAAGCGGTCACAATATAATCAGAGCCTACATAACAATAATAATGTAATGGCACAACAATAAAAATAAGGGGCTACACTAACAATAAAAATAATGGGAATACACTAGTATTATAGGGACCTAACATAGGTTAGTACTCATAAAGGAAATAGGTCCTTTATTTCCTTTAGGATCCTTCTACTTTAAAATTGCTACTATAGAATGATCGAACACAAATGTATAAAGAAGACAGTCATGATTAAAATAAGGACTACATAACACCAAAGCATTAGATATTTTAGCCTTGTTTTCTCAGAGGATTCCTTTTCTACTTTGTTCCACCTAAATTCTGCATTTTTCAGTAATTACACATGTTCTATTGGACATCCCATATCCTCTTGTCTACCAAATGTTTATTACATGTTTAAAATATTTATCAAAATAACCTATGCTCCAATTCAATTCTCCATCTACAATCAAATTGAAGATAATATTTATTTTATGTATGAATGAAAGGAATCTTCTTTCCCTTGAATATCTAGTGGAAGCATATTGTACCAAGGGGAAATTATACAACCTCCAAAAAAGCAACTCTAGGTTAAAAAAATATTGGTTTGGAATACATTATATTTCCTATTTTTCCTTGGCATTCAATGTATATTTTGGTTAAGTGGTGAGTTAGATGTATTCGATCTCTCTATCTCTCTCACACACACACACAATTTATATAATATATATAATTTTTTCCAAATAAACCTTGCAAGGAAACCCCTTGGAACTTCCTTGAATTTCATGGATGGTGCCTAGTGTAAACTTGTTAGTGCTAATTATGACTCCTGAACTGATAGGTACATTGAGTGAGACACATAACAGACACAACTAGCATGGGGAATCGACACAAGACATTTTGTATGAAACTTGTGTTGAGAAATCTAGGGCATTAGGATTAGGAGATTTCTCTTCAATGATAATTGCTTGTGAATGCTTTTTACTTCTTTATATTATCATCATCTCTTTGATATTATTATAGTGTTATTATTCATCAAACAACTACCAAATCATAAATAGTAAAGAGACAAGAGACACAAAATATAGGTGATCAACCAAGGCCAAAACCTCTCCAACTTGAGAGGAAAATCCAAACAAATTATTCTTCTTATAGAAACGGATGAATACCAAGACCATGACCTAGACCCTTGAAACAACAACCGCTCAAAGACCAAGTCATAAGTTCCTTATTTTCTATTTCCTCTCCTTGCACAAGTGAAACTGTCTTCATGTACTACACTTCTTGGCTATCCTGAAATTTTGGTCCCTTTCCACAAACCCGTAGTTCGTACTTCTTTAATTTCACACGTCGGAGGAGTGGGAACGAGCTTGGAGATACTTTATTTCTTTCGCTATACTTGGAGAATTATTTAGGTGAACTAATATAGCAATGGAGCTGGTTTGGAGACCCTTTTGGTGAGTTTCTCTTTTAATTTTATGACACTGCTGCAAAAACCCTAATTTTATTCTACATCTCTGAAGATACTAGCCCAAAAACAATGCCAAACAACTTCAATCTTCCTCTCCTTCTCACTAGTTATAGGCATCCTTTTACATGAACTTTGCACTTCTTTCCACTTTCTTATCCTTGAACGAAATTCTATCTCTATAATGAAGGTCAAGTTTCCTATTTATAGTGGTTTTCTCATCAAAATGAGTTAACATTCCTTTCTAGAATTCTCTTAAAGCCGACTTCAAGGTGACCTTGCGACATGGGCTTGGAGGGTTAATGACTAAATCAAATTATCTTTTACGATGTGTAACATTCCCAAATGGGTCTTTCATTTTTTACATTAACTAAATATACTTTATGACTTGAAGACCAAACCTAAGGACTCACAATGGGAGCCTTCACTATAAAATAAAGTTCCTTGATCATGAAACTCATGATTCAAGTATTAAAAAAATAATTTTATTTTCTTCTTTACATCAATAACATAAAATCACAATTACACATGTCATTATGAATATTGAACCTAATTACACTTTTCAACACTCCCCCTTAACTAGGGAGGTATTCATAATTCATACAAGGTACTTGGTCATTCTCAATCTAAAGAATTCTCATAAGAAGAGTCAGATTGGTAACCCATCTGTTTAGCATCATATCAACCAGCATTGTCACATAACAAGACCTTGACTAAGAACTCTATCTCTCCACAAGATCAGATTACAATGATGGCGATACCAATGATTTATAGATACCCTCATCATTGTCTCTCTCAGAACATACTCCACTCGAGTTCTCAAGTTGTGTTCCACCAGGAATATTCTTATCTTAGATTCCCAGTCCTTAAAGAATATTGATCCTATATGAATAATATTATATTGGATTCCCTAACTCATCCTCAAAGAGTGTTGGATGCCATATTTTTACCCAATCCTCAATTTCTTCCTAAGTGAAGATAAGAATGATGTGCATATCTCTCCTCATGGCCTTCACTAAGACCTACAGTTGTTAATCCTAGTCTAGTGCATGACACATGAAGTAGAGAACCATATATGTCACTCCCTATTAACCATGGATGACCAACCCATTTAATAAAAGTAATATACCCAATCTCTGTCTTAATCAGGGACTTTTCCAAGCTCCATCTTGACTAGGTACTTGCTTTCAGTAGCTCTTCAGGTGGAGATCACGGGACAACCAGTTTCTTGTAAAACTCATTTATTTTGATGTCATAGATTTATTCCTTTTCATAGAGCCTACATCTTTCGGGAATTCCTTGTAGGTCACAGACCATCCATCACTTTCATCCATGATTCATGTTGTCATTTATTTCATTGGAAAGTGGTCCATTATTCCATATATGGCCTTCCTTTATGCCATGTTTCCTTATTCATGCCATGTTCCCGAAGGATATTTCATCCTACTCCATGGTCATCAATGTTGGAATATATATATAGTTCTTCCCTTGGAAACCTTGCATAATCCCATCCAGATATTATTCGTAAATAAAAAATGAACATTAAATCAAAATTACCTTTGTGATGGTATTCATCGTGACATCTTCCCGTTTGCATCAACATCATGCATACATATTGACACATCTCTGAAAGATATATATTTTTAATGGTCTCTTTCCTTTTTAGACTTCATCAAAGTCTTCATATATTTCATGGAGATATCATATTCAAATATTTCAGTCCTTGGATGTTGATTTCCTTCTTCATAGTTGCATATTCCATGATCTCTTCCCTTCTTTATTCACGCATTTTTCTTCCCGAGAAATTTCAATTAGATTTCCTCCAATTATTGTCAACCACCTCATATTTCATATGAGGAAATATTACGTTGATTTCATCTAGTTCATGTGTGATTCATGCATTCCTTCATCCTTTCAAAGGATAATATCCTTTCTTTTGATCATGCTCTTGATATAGAGAATTTATCCATGTTACCTACAACCATATGACATGACTCTAGTTTATCAAATACAAGCATACATACCTAAATCTTAGTTAGGTCATCCAAACTTCCTTTGACAACTTCCTTGATTGAAAGATCTTCAATTCCTTGACCTGCTTCGTCTCTTTTGTTAGCATACCATCATCCCATGAATTCCACAAGTTGGAATTCTTGATGAAACACTTGTTTCCTTTTAATTGGTGAACCTTTCAATGAAGATTCCAATAGAGGATATTTATTATCCTTATCCATAAAATGCTTCCTTTTAACTGATGCATGATGATATTTGTACTGGATAATTTTTTCTCCTTCTCATAAGTACCACTTATGCTTCTAACGAGGTTACCAAGAGCTATATTTTTCCATAGGTGGTTTCCATAAACTTTTATTCCAGCTATCATTCATGCTTCTCTATGATGATGCCACGAGATCTTGATTTCAATGATTTTATGATTCATTTTATCATACTCCTTGAATAATCATGATGGAAATACTTTACAACAAAACTTGAAAACATAAACTTGAAAAGAACTAAGCAAGGAAGACTATCTCAATCATAGTAGAGATCTTTTACTTCCTATTTCTTGGACTTCTTCCTTTTAGCTTCCTATATTTCTTTGGTGATATGGGCTTATTCTCTTCCCATTTTTTTATTTTCCTTCTTGAGCTTGGGAAAATCTCGTTATTAATTCCCATATTCTTGAATCCATAGCATTGAATCGTAGCCATGTTCTTCTTCATTTTCTAAGGACCAAATTTCGCAAACTTCCTTTTCTCTTTTCCATAGCAGCATATTCTTGAGTTTTCTCATTTGGTTCTACATCAGTCTTTTCCTTTAGCCTGGTATCATAAATCTTGCATGGTGACCATATATCCTCGAATGGAGTAACTTCTTTCTTCCCATAAATGCTTGAACTAAAGTTAACCCACTCCTCTGGTAGTGCATTTAGTACTACGGTGGTCATCTCCTTGTCAGACATTATTTCTCCTAGATCTTGAAGTTGATCCCTGATTTCATATAGCCTCATATGAGGTTATTCCTTCTTCCTTTGATATTCTTGAATTGTAGAGTTATTGTCTTAATTATACAACTTCTCCTGCATTTCTTATGGAAAATAACTCTACCATTTTGTCATATATTTATTTTTAAGTTTCGAGTTTTGATACGTATGGAATGAGGGGATCCTTGATGGATTCTATGAGAATCCTTTGAGCCCTTACTTCCTTTTTCATAAATCTTGCAAGTGCTTGAGCATATTCCTTTGAAGGTTTGGTGGTTGAACCCCTTATATGATACATGACCTAATTTTCAATGAGATTTAGGTCTTTCCTTTTCTTCAATGCAAGAAATTTTGAAGCCCCAACCAATTTGTTGCTTTCCTTGAAAAAATACATTTTGACAGATTCACATGTAGACATAAATATACTTACTTGTTAAGATGATTTTTCCACTTGATGCCTCCTTTAATTTGATGATGATATAGATAATAGAAAAATTCTTCTTGATGAAGATAGTTCTCTCCAAAAGTGATCCTTGATTCAGAGAGAGAGAGATAACTTTAGATCCTTTGATAATTATGTTCTTGTTTATAATGATTGATGATGACTCCTTGATTTCTCGATGCTCCTTGAATGATCTTATTCAAGGATAAGGGTTTCCTTTATAGATGAAACTCAACAAGAGAGACATTTCCATAGAAATTTTGATGACAACGTCCTTGAGATTGCTTCTCTAGGATGATATACTTCAAGTAGATTTCTTCAACTAGATCACGGTATTTGTGGTCTTTCGATGATGACTTGAGGATCCCAAGACTTTTTTTGGTGTAGTCTTGTTCTTCGATCTAGGTTTTTAATACTTCTTTTTAGATCTTTACTTCAAGATGATCTTCTTGTATTTTCTTTGATGTCTTTCTCGAGATTTGATCCTTGAGTGTCCCTTGATAATATTCCTTTCCTTGAATTTGTCACCTTAGCTATGAAACCATGTTGAGAAATATAGGGCATTAGGATTAGGATATTTCTCTTTAATGATAAATTCTTGTCAAATATTTTTTCTTATATAGATTGGGATCTTCTCTTTGCTATTATTATAGTTTTCCTCTACATCAAACAACTACCAAAGCATAAACAATAAAGGGACAAGAGACACATAATATAGGCGATTATCTAGGTCCAAAACCTCTCTAACTTGAGAGGAAAACCCAAATGAATTCTTCTTCTTATATAAAATTCAATTGATGAATACCAAGACCATGGCCTAGACCCTTGAGACAACAACCTCTCCAAGACCAAGTCACAAGTTCTTTTTCTTTGCTTCTTCTCCTAGCACAAGTCAAATTGTCTTCATGCACTGCACTTCTTGGCTATCTTGAAATTTCGGTCCCTTTCCATAGACCTGTAGTTCGTACTTCTGCAATTTCACACATGGGAGGAGTGGGAATGAGCTTGGAGATGCCTTCCTTCCTTCGATATACTTGGAGACTTCTATAGGTGAACTAGACTAGCTATGGAGTTGGTTTGGAGACCCTTTTGGTGACTTTCTCTTGGACTGTTATGACACAACTATAGAAACCCTAAATTTTTGTCACACGTGTGAAGATACTAGCCCAAAAACAGTTTCAAACAACTTTGATCTTCATATCCTGCTTATCACTAGTTATAGGCTTCCTTTTTCATGAACTTCACACTTCTTTTTTCATTTTTATCCTTGACTAAAATTCCATCTCTAGAATGAAGGTCCAGCTGCCTATTATATTGGTTTGCTCTTCAAAATGAGTCGACATATCCTAGTGACAAGGCCAACATGCCTTTCTAGAATTCTCTTAAATCTGAATTCAAGGTGACCTTATGACATGGTCTTCGAGGTTTAATGAATAAATGAAATTCTCTTTTACAATGTGTAACATGCCCAAATGGGTCTTTCATTTTTTACATTAACTCAATAGACTTTATGACTTGATGACCAAACCTAAGGACTCACAATGGGAGCCTTCACTATAAAATAAAATTCCTTGATATGAAACCCATTATTCAATTTTTACAAAAATAATTTTATTTTCTTCTTTACATCAGTTACATAAAATTACAATTACACATGTCATTATGAAGACCGAACCTAGTTAAAATTTTCAACAACTTAAAGTACACAACTAGTCAAGGTAGCCCATTAGTTTTCTCTCACAACACACACGCACATGTGGGTGCATGTGTGTATATGTGAATTTTTTCACCATAGGAAAAAAAAAAATGCATATATTAAAAGGTAAAAAAAATACATTACATTTCTAAATTTGTGCCTTTGCACAAAATGGTACTTCACTTCAAAAAAAATCTTGGCCACATTGGAATATACCAACAATATTATTAGAAAGCACCAACCACATCCATATAAACAATAACTGCTCTATTGTATATGAATTTTGGCATTACAATCCATACTTCAAAATAAAATCATGAATAAACAGGGAGACTACCAACCAACAAACCATGAACACCATCAAAATATGCCACCAAAGGAATCAATGGATGAGAAGATAGAGGAAGATCAGAGAAGGTAGAAGGATGTATGTTCATAGATAAAACCCTCATTTTCATCCATAAACTTCATCATTCTAACCTCCAATGACCACTAACTTTAGTTAATAATTAACCTTGGAGTTATGTTCATTAAAAGCATGAGAAAAATAGATTGTGTTAAAGATGCTTCTTATAGTTGATATGATTCATCACTGCTTGGAGACCTAAATTATACATGGTGATTTTTCCATTAAGCCAATCCATTTAAACTTTTAAGTTCCCATAAACTTGGACACTACTTACATTCTTATTAATGGCTAATCCAAGAATGGCTACTAGGGTTTCCAAGCTTGGCCTAGTTATTGGTCCCTTATCCAAGACCCAACGAAAGAGAGTATAATGAGAGGAACTAAAATAAAGACAATCCCATGCACCATATTTACTTTGATTTTCTAATGAATCACCATTAAAGAAGCTACATGGGCGAGAATCATCACTCACAAAAGGATTCATTTAATGTTTTTGTTTGTTCTTCATAGTGTCTATGTATTCTTCATAAAAAAATTGTATTCCAATACACGTGTAATAGAGAGAATGTGGCATCTTTGAAACTAATCTCATTTCTAGATCTCCATTTATCCCAACTAATATTAATTGGGAAAGATTTGTTTTTACATATATCCTTATCCTCATAGAAGGTTTTGAATACTTCTAATAAGGAGTTCCTTTCACATTTACGTGTTCCATTCAACAATGTTAAATACGTTTCCCATACTTCCTTCGTGTAATGACATCCCACAAATAGGTTTGTAGAGCTACAGATTTTTCCTCATTTTCTTGGCACAACATACATATGCTTGGAAAAATAACATACATACATACAAAAATTTTCCTCCTAAGAGGTCACACACAAGTTAAAATATGTTTGTTGGGGTGGGTGGGGGTAGAGTATGTACACCTACGTACACTTTAGTAGTCAAATCACTACATGGAGGGGGTTCCCATGTCCCAAAAATAAGGGAATTTAATACACCAATTTGGTATTTGGCTTGGTTGTGACCTTAAATTATATGTATTATTATTATTAATATTTTAATATACATGTGAATTGTTCTTGTTGGATCTCTGAGCTACCAAATCTAAGATGAACTATAGTGTTAGTATATGAGGTTCTCTTAGATTGCTTACAACTAGATAACCACCATGTTCTTTGGATAGAAATAAGTTACATGTTACAGGCCATCAATTCGCTAATTTCTTCTCTCATTCGATGGATTGTATGTACAACCAAATAGGTACCAATCAAATCTATCTTCATCGAGTAAGGGAATTTCAGGTAGAGTGGAGGAAGGTCATAGATATATTGCGTCTAATAGATAGAGATCAACTAGACGTGAGAAGAAATGAAGAAAATTTTGTAGACGCGTGGAATATTTTCTTGTTGAACGAGGATCATGATCTTATGATGATAAGAGCATAGATGACATCAAGGTTCCCTTAAGATATAAACATCTAGTGAAATGATGGTAACACAAGGACCTTACTCAAGTAAACATTGATTTTTGTCTCAATGAGAGGATATATCGCATTGCTCCATCATCGTTACATGTTTTGGGGCTATTTACCATGGTTGGAATAAAGGTTTGTTACTGTAGATTAATTGAATTGATGGAGTATGCCATACCTTGTTACGATTACAACGATTCAATGCAGCTGGTCCAATATACACGAGGTATGTGGAGATATGAAGCGGTTGCAAATTATATACAACTAAGAGACAATGATGAAAATAAAGGAGCGTCTATTTATAATTATGGAAGGCCAAAAGCATCGCAGAATATTGCAGGGTTTGTAAAAAATACACAACCCGAGACAACAAATAAGCAACCCAATTGCATATTTGAGGGACGTGATGCGAAACGGAGGGACACATGTCGACCTTGCGCAACATCGCATCCCGCAAGAAATAGGGTTAAAATTAAAATACATCACAAGGTATGTTATTTTGGTTGCGATGTGGTAAGGATCAAGCGACCAGATGCAATGAAGGGAGTCCATGTGGTAGCACTACGCATGAGCGCAGATCGCAGATCGCATGGTTTATGGTTTATCGCTATCGGTAGAGTGGGAAACTTGCGGGCAAGTAGTTGCGATGAGATGTGATTGGCTCGAGGTATAGTGGGACCCTCTGGTAGGAAAATCCCACGTTGGTTTGGGGTTTATGCACTAGTTTGGACTTATATATGGTCTTTGTATATTATTTGCGCATTTTTTGATTGCTCAAAGTATGTATGTTAATACGTGTGGTTGATTGCTAAACGTATGTATGTTATATGTGCAATGTTTGATCGATAAATGTATGTATGTTGATCAAAATCATATTTGTAATACTTTGATGTGTTAAAAGGGAGTTTTATGTGGGCCATACCCCACAGGTCACAAAGAAATGATCTGAATGCAAATCAAAGGACCAAGAGATCGAGCAGAATAGTGCTACGGAAATAAAGTAAACGAAAAGGTTGAACGCGAAAGAAGAGTCGGGCTAAAAGGGGTAGTTATGCAGCAAAGTGGGGATATAACTGCAGAAATAGAAAAGACAAAAAGATAGCAAGCAGAAGAGGAAAAACGCTCAGCAAAGCTAAGAAACTGAAATAGCTGAGTAAAATAATTGATTGTAACTGTAAATGTATTATTTATTTTATATTGTTTGTGATGCAAAGGCAAGTCTCCATAGGCAAATAAAAACTCCAATGTAATACTTAAATGAGTACATAGTGTTGTAACATCCTGAATATGTTGAGCGAGGAAATGAGAAGGTGGAAGGAAAAGAGTCATACCTGTTCATTTCATATTCCCATATGGAATGCAAATAGCTATGAGGTGATCTATATAAATGATGTTACTGTCATATTCTGAAAGATGTTAGAGAGTGGAAGAATAAGAAATAGCAGACAGAGAAGTTGTGAAGATCTAGAGATGATATAAAGAAGATTTGAAGGCTAGAAGGACATCAGTGAAGATGGAGGAAAACATAGCTGATATCCAGGTAAATCAGCATATGATTTTATTGTAGTGTGAGGAATTCGGTCCTTCCATATCAATTTTTAGCTTGATAGATGTTCAGTTGTAGTTGGTTGAGGTAGGAGCCTCCTGTGGGTTGTAGCCTACAAAAAATACATGGGAGTTCGTGCTTCCATTTCAAGTTATATCTTGATATATGTCTATTTGGAGTTGGTTGAGGTAGGAGCCTCCTATGGGTTATAGCCTGCAGAAAATAGATGCGAGTTGGAGCTTCCTTGCAAGTTGTAGCTTGCAGAATTTGAGGTAGTAGCCTCCTATAGGTTGGAGCCTGCAGAAAATCAGTGGTGAGAGGAAGTTGGAGCTTGCCTTTGCATCACAACAATAATAATATGTGGTTTTCTCCCTTATGGGTTTCCACTTATATCTGTTGTCCATGTGCATGATGATTATGTGTTGATGTTCTGTATTTAATCTACTTAATACTTGCTGCTCACATATTGAGTTTGTTGTTTCTTTATATAATAATATGATCATCAAATGAAGGTGTAAATAAGTTTAAAGGAAAGTTTTAAAAGACCATGAATGTATTAAATTGATTCACCACCCCCCCCCATCTCAGTTTAACTAAGGGTTCAACAATTGGTATCAGAGCGGGTTCCTTTGGTGTAAGCCTAATAGCTTGAAGGAGATCTGGTTGAATCATGGACTATAAAAACATACCCGAGTTGAATACAACAAACTTTCATGAATGGAGAGATCAGGTTAAAATAGATTTAATGGCTTATGAACCTGAGGTATGGAAGCTTGTATGTGATGGTTACTACACAGACTCTCCCTCTTTGCAAGAACAACAGTGGAATGACAAGGCAAAATTTGTGATATATAACAATCTTCATAACAAGGATCTTGATTTAATAATGGATTTAACCTTTGCAAAAGGAATATGGAATAGAAGAAGAATAAAAATTCCTTTCAAAAGGAAAAATGTCAATCAAATGAGATACCTGCTAGGGTGAATGGATGTGAGTACCATGAAGAAATTACAATTGAGGAAAAATCCAAACTTGACATGACCTTTACTAAAATAGAAACATTGAATAATGAAAACAAAAACCTTAAGACATTGGCGCAAATATGTGATGAGAGAGAATATGAAGACAAGGAAGAAAGTGTTGGCCTGAAGGCACAATTTGAAGAAGAAAGGAAAGTAGAATACACTCTACTACATAAAATGAGAGAGAAAAGTATGGAATGTGGAAGATTGGAAGAAGAGGTGGTGAGCCTGAGGATGAAATCAGAGAAGGCCCAAATTGAACTAATTATGAATATTCCACAAATGAAAAACTCTGGACAATTGGACCAGATTCTAAATTCTCAAAGGTCTCCTCTCATAAAGGCTAGGATAGGCTATGAAGGAGAAACCAGTAACTCCAAGGTAGAAGATAACAAGAATATCATTTTTGTAAAAGTTGTAAAGGATAATGAAGTAACTCAACAGATTCCTACAGCAGTAGAAGCCAGCAAGAACATGATTTGTAAAGAAACAAACATAAACAAGCAGCAACATGAAAGGAAAGAGAATGAGAGGATGAAACAGTCAATTGCTAAAGGCTCATATACTCCTAAGAATGAATTGAAAAAATTCGGAAGATTTCAAAGGAGGTTCCTTCCTCCTGTGAGAAGTATCACTTGTTTTGACTGCCACAAACCTAGACATACTGCGGCATACTGTAAGAAAAAGAAAATCCATTCCAACCAACTAAAGATGTAGCCAATGAAAAGACTACCTCAAGAAAACAAATGGAGAAGACAATCTAACACCAGGTATACAAATTATTTCCATGGCTATTGTTGTGCATGCAATGATTTTGGACATAAACTTGTTGAATGTAAATTATGTTCAAAAGAGAGCATAAAATATTATACATCAACTCAAACGTACCTTGTTAAAATAAGATGTTATGTATGCCTCAAGCTTGGTCACAAAAAAAAAGATTGTAAACTGCCATATATATTAAATACTCTAGACAGATGATGGAATCCAATCAAACCAGACAAAATTTTGAATCAAAAAGAAGTGCAGACATTATGAAGAACCCCAATAAAGTATGGTAGCAAAAGAGAAAGGGGGAGCATGTTACTTCAATAACATAATGAATCCATCATAGTCTCAGGGGGAGCTACTCTAGAAAGAAACACAAATATCCAACCAGTAATAGATAAGAAGAAACATCCCAAGGGGAGAGAAATTCATAAATAGTCCCCATAAAAGTAGTCTAATAAGAGCTCCTTGGAATAAGAACAGCTAAAAGTTCAGGAAGGGAAAGCATAATTCCTCAGACAGAGAAATATAGAGGAAGAAGGATACCTGAAGCATTCAATAACCAACAGATTGATGGAAGGAGAGAAGGCAATAAGCAGCCATGGTGGTAGAAGGAACATCATCCATGAACATGTAAGCTAAGAAGACAACAACACACTAAGTGATGAATGATTAAAATCACAAAAATTATGTTCTAAGCTTTAGAACTGAAAATATCCATAGAGGATGATCACATTGAAACAAAAGTTAACAATGAAACAAATTTAAGAAGGATGAGTAAGAGAAATGATTATCATCTTTATATCATTACATCACTCATCTATAGAAGGTCCCCTTAGATGAAAGCAATTAAATGAGTGATAAATAAGAGTGGTCTACACTTGTAGATTCCAAGTAAAGAAATTGAAGATGTCTTCCTGAAGAACATGTTGTTTATAACAGTTGAATTGAATATAGAACATCAATGATTCTGGAGCAGTCCTAGAAAGGAATATGCAGTGACATTCCTTTAAACTGGAATGACAGAATAAGCAAAAGATTAATGATGCCAGGACCAGATTCAGTATTTTGATGATTGTTATTGAAAACAGTGGAGAGCCCAATAATAGAAGCTATGAAGGTTGTCTTAACTATGGGTGTATGTGCAATCTAAAGTGAAATTACTGCATGGATTATCAAATTAGTATCAATTGGTATTTGGAACGAGCATCCTGCCTATCATCAGAATACCAAGTGTCATCAGTGGAGCAGCGGTATGGTACATGGCCTTAGGATCAAAGTATTATGGCAGAAGTACATCAAGATAGTATTCCCAGCATTATCTGCATTATTAAAGCATGAAAAGGTCAATAAAAGTGTTAAAGGATCATTATCTTGTTTACACTTGAAGTATTATATTGAGCATTGAAGCAATATCTATTCCTAGATATAACTGCATGCATTCCTCAAGTCAGTATAGATATATCTTCAAGGCCTCTTTCTTAAGATCATTCATAAAACTGTGTGAATTATGTTTGTTGAGATTTCAATTAAACAACTTGAAGATATTTTGTTGAAGATCATCATGATAGAACAGTTAAATTATATGAAGTATGAAGGGCTACTTGTGGTAATCTTACCATTTGAAACTCAAGAGTATTTTATTGATTCATCTAAATCCTACTTCAAAAGAAAGGAATTGTTGGTATTCCACCATTGAAGAGAGGTTGATCATTGACATACATATCCCTTATGTCATAAATAAAATTTCATAGTTGATAAGTGAGATTGACCAATGCATTGAATATATCTAGCCTCAAGGGTTTGTTTTTTAAAGTACTCTGTACAGTAATAAATTCATTTGGTCTCTTAGATTGAAATATATTGTCTAATCTTAAAATAAGTTGTAATTTGTGGTTTGATTCATTGTTCACATCAGTATCAAGGGCCTTCCGGCTATTAGTATAATATCCTTGTCAGTAGTCTAGCATATATCACCACCAACAGGTAGTAAAGGTGAACCACAGCTACAAAAGATATATTGGCATCATCATATTTGAACAGATGTGTATTGCATATGTGTAGTGTAGAAGAAGACATATTCCATCTACAACCTTCCTCAACAGATATGTATCTCAGATGAAGATTATAATATGGACTGAAGTATATTTGGAGCAAACTTGATATGTCATATGGAGCATTCTCAGTATTTTAGTATTATTCCAATGATGCATTTCTGATTATATAAGTATAGTACACCATTCTGGAGCAGAAAGGTATAAAGTCAGAAGAAGATGACCTAAACACAACTCAGAGAAAAATAGTGCAAAGATAGAAACTACACTGGTAAATGTGCAACCCTTTTCCATTGATGTCAAAGGGGGAGGAAAATCAAGCAGAAGAAGAAAGGCTCTTTTGAAAAGCAAGCAGAGGAAGAAAGACACTTCTCAGAATGAAAGGGGGAGGAGGTCCTAGAGGAAGTATTGGAGTATTTCCATCAATGCCAAAGGGGAAAATTGTTCGAAATATTGTCATTGATGGCAAAGGAGCACAAAGGAGCAGCACCAAAACCAGCAATAAGGTAAAGGATCAGATCAGGCAACAATGCATTAAGAAATCAGCAGAGAGGAAAGGAGCAGCATTAGACTATCAGCAAAGGTAGCAGAGAGGCAGCAAAGGTAGCAGAGGCAGGGAATGCAGCAGAGATGCAGCAAAAGCAGCAGAGAGGCAGCAAATGTAGCTAATAAGGAACCCAAGGTGGCAAGGAAACAAATCAGCAGAGACAGTAGAGGCAACAAATGTAGTAGAGGCAGCGGATGAAGCAGAGAGGCAGTGAATTGCTTTAGCGCAATGCAAAAGGCAATCGGATTTCCAAGATACAGTGAGGACCAGATATCTTACACAAAGATGATTAAGCCAAGACATAGAGGCGAGAACCGAGAGATAGAGATGGATTTAATCAGTATGAAAAGGGTAGATGTCGAGTGTGATAACTTGGGATGACATTCATTAACAAAGATAAGCTCAGGAACAAGCACAGGAGGAACAGCGTGGAGAAACCAAAGTTACAAAACGGGACAGTGTAAACAAATGAAAAATTGATTAAGGTGGATAATTCTTTGAATAATTCCAAGGGAGGCGAATGGACGGTTAGGATTAGATCACAAAAGAGATGGACAGCGGAGATCGAATCACTTCTGGAGCGATTTCACAAATCGCAACATTTAATAATTAAGCGTTAAGGTCGTCGCAGGGAAATTTAATTTGTGTGCGATGTGAAGCGAAGAAGGGACACGTGTTGGCATAACGCAATATCATAGATTGCATGAAACAAATGTAACCACTAATTTAAATAGTTATAAGTTGCGAACTGTGAAGTACGGGCAATGACGTAATGATGATGTGGTAGTGATGTAAAAATGATGTGGCAGTGACGTAAAAATGACGTGGAAATGACGTAAAGATGATGTGGCAGTGACGTGGCGATGACATGTTGATGATGTGGCCCCGACCCCACAGATCGCAGGAATTTATGATGACATGGTAGGTTACGTGGCGGTGACATGGTAGGGTGATGTGGCATGATGATCGTGGCCCCAACCCAAGTTTGCTTCTAGCTGCTTCTAGGACTTTCAAAATTTCTACAAAAATGCTTCTTCAAAATCCTTTCAAGGGCTTCTTTAATGACTACAATATCTGCTCCAAGACTCCTTCAAGGATAGCTCAATAAGGTATTTTCAATAAACCTTCAAGACACTTCACTAGAGCTACTCCATGGAACTCATCAAACAATGCTACAATTCTGTTACAACAATTATAGTAAGGTATATTCAATACTTCACCAAGAATTATCTTCCACTGTAACTCTGCACCAAAGGTCTCCAAGAAGCTTCAATTAGGATTCCTTCAAATTCCGGTTCCTATCTTCACAAAATCTGCCCAAGAGTGCTTTAGTTGTACTTTATCAACTCTATGAGCTGCTTCAGCAAAAAATATGTCTTCAACAAGATTTTAGTAGAGCTCTCACGTTGTTTCAAAAATGCCTCAATTATACCCCAAATAATGCTTCAACAAGGATCTCAATTATGTTGCTTCAGTGTTCCAAGAAGTATTTTAATAATGCTCCAAGTGTTGCTACAAAATTCTTCAAAGAATAGCTTTCAAAGCTAATTGGGTCACAAGTTTGTTGTAGGACTACTATCACTGATCTAAGGTGCAGATCTGAGCCTCCAATTTGTCATAGGTCCTAGATTATATTTGTAGACTGCAATTTTCGGATCTTGTAACTGTCCACACACCACAGTCTGTAATCTGAGCTTCAAATGAGCTGCACGGGTAGCTTTATGTAGTGTAATTATTTCACTGGTTTGTTGTTATGATAAGACTGTTTTTCTGTCCTAACGTGATAAGGTAAGATTCAAGCTTAACAAGACTCCTGAAAGAGATGACTGTGCTCCACAGTTTTGTTTCTGTGTACTAATTTTTGTCCCAACTTCTTTTACTGCTACTATACACCGAGCTATAAAAGAATATAGAATAATTAGCCCAAAAAAATGCCCAAACAGTGGTTTCAAAATCCTCCTCGGACTCCTCTTATTTCTTTCTAAATTTTTGTGATCTTCACCGAAATTATTGATCAAATGAAGTCTTTTAGACATCTATATATACTGGTTTTGGAGTTATATGAATAGACATGTCGGTTGGGTGAACGAGTATGAGCATACACAAGTCGGCTCAAGTCAACTCACTGACAATAATTTACCTTAAACTTGAAAAATCAATAACTTTCAAACCGCTTGGAGTTTCAGGCTGAGTAATAGCTCGTTGGAAAGGAAAAATTATGCTCTTCAAGATGGTGTAGGTTTCATTAAGGAAATTTTCCTCTAAGGTAGAAAAAAAATATTTTTTAATGTGCCTGATTATTTCTAAGTGCAGAAATGGAGGCAGGGAAGAATGCCTTTGAGTCTAGGGCTTCTTCATGGTTTGATTTCTTCGTTGATTGTCTTCATAATCATGTCCTAGCCTTCTTCAACATAGGATCACCATCACCATGTCCTTTCCTTCTTCAACATAGGGTCATTAGTTCAATTGTCCTTAAGACAGTGTAGAGATATTTCATCAATCAAATGGAGCATCATTATGTAGTCTTCATCATTAGGACATCAAGCTTCACATCATTGGAGATTTTTCATGTCATCATCAAATTATCGGAGGTAGGACATGTAATCATGTGTATGTATTCTAGTCCTTCATCAAGTGTAGTGATATGGTAGTCTTCCATTGTAATCATCCTCTTGCATCTTCAAGAATATTTGTTATCCCAGCCACTAACATCAACTATTGACATCAATGACAACCTAGATTAACAATAGTTTCATATTTGAAGGCAGAGTTTGAGACAACATTCGAGCAATCAGTTCGAAGAATGAAGACAATCATTTTTCAAATCTCTTGCAACAAATAAAAAAAAATTTATTTTTAGATTATTTGTTAAGATTTTATCCCTAAAATCTTGTAACAACTTGAGGATCAAATTGAAAATTTTATGCAATCAAAAGACAATTGGAAATTAGTTGGCACAATAGTAGCAAAGTTAAATATTGTTTGGAGAGCAGAATCAGTCGTCAAAATTTGTTGGCAGTTCTAAAGTACATAGGTGGCAATGTTAACCCATCTTAAGGGAGATAAATAGGTTTCCATGAGCATATTCTAGTGGAAAAGATCAGTAAAAATATTAAGGAAAAATAATGACAAAAATTAATTAATAAGTTACATGAATAAAGGCATTTAATCCACAATCTGCATTTCTAGGAAATCATACAACTGGTGGCAGAATTTTCCAGGCACAAAATCAGCAAGTAGGATTAGTTGAGTACATCCAAGCAAAGCATCGGCATTCAAATGGATAATTCCAGATTGAAAGATCATTTGACATCAACAGCTCCAGCATTTCCAAATTCTTTTGCAATCAATTTCTTATATTAAGTTTTATTTGATTTTATTTTTGTAATAAATTAGATTTTGTTTTTAGATTTTTTTTTATTTTCCTAAAAGCTAGAAACAACCAGCTTATTGTAATTTCTATATATTTGATCATTTGTAATAAGAAGGTGTGGGATTTTGAGGTCAAGACCGCTTCAACTTTGTGAAAAAAAAAATCCAGAAATTCTAATTGAAGTATTTTAGCTCTGGCTTTGACAGAATTTGTGTTTCTCTGTCTATTTTTCCAGTATTTCCATATTTGTGTGTTTTACGCACATTTTATGAGGCACATGGAAGAGGTACGGGTAGGAATGAATTGATTTTCAATCACTAAAAATCCTATTGAATTTATAATTATTTCAAAAAAATTATTATATCGGATTTGTTATCTTAGTCGCTCATATTTGAACTAATTGTTGTTTTCACTTCTATCTTCTCTTGGATGTGAGATTTGTTTGGGTACAGCCAGAAATATTCTCACGCACTCAAATATCCTAGTTGTTAAGTAGTCAATGGACACTCATGTAGAATCCTCATACATTCTTTTGTCAAGTTCTTATACCAAATCGAGGATTGTTGTGGTGAAAGAGTGACACTTTGAGAAAGGACTCTATAAAGAAGGGGTTTATTCATGAATAGGGATTTTCATTAACAGCCAACCACCCCCAATTAAAACCATAAATCAGGCCATTTTGCTTCAAAGGTTGTTGTTCGGTGGTGGAGCAATAAACTCAGGCCTCATAACAGGGCGGGGAATTTTTCTGACCTAAAGAACTGACTTGAACCTATATTAGGTTGAGTTGGTTCACATTAGTTTTTGCCGACGATGAGAGCGCCTCACGAGGCTTAATTCATGGGAGGAATCATTTTTTGCAAAAAATACAAGTAACCTAGCGAACGTTGAATTTACGGTTGGCCCTCACCGACTATCTATTTTTCTCACTATTTTTTATTTCCCAAGATCGCACAAAGACGCGGAGAAAGAGCATACGTACCAGAAAAATATCGTCTTCCATTTTCTGATTTATCGAGATCACACACAGTGCAGAGAAAATACCATACACAGAGAAGAGGGTATAGATCTGGAAATAAAAAAACTATAAAATGAAATAAACCGAGGGATTAATAAATATAACTGCAAAAATATATTTTATACCTCCAAATCTAAAATGACATAAGTTGGGCAATTGGAAACATTTTCGCATGAAACGAAAGAGGTTCCTCACTGTAACAGATGCTCCGGACGCAACAGGGCAGTTCTCCTGGCCCGAAAGTGGTCAAAAATAGTAGATCTGGAAAATGAAAGTCGCATGCAGTCAAACCCTCTTCGGATTTCAATCAACAACGGATGTGGCCCTCAAAATGGCTCTAATACCATGTAGGAATTTATAGGGTAAGTTCATTAGATCAAACACCAAATTTCACCACTCACAAATAGATCATAGATCATTACACCAGTATTTAACGTGGTTAAAACCCTCAAAGAGGGAAACAATCCATGGCCTGAGCCAACGCGGCCACTTCAGTAAATTTATTAATATAAAGAAAGAAAATTTACATAAGCTTCTCTCATAAATGGTTACCAGAAAAATGACCCTCCATGTTCTTTAAATAGATATCATGGACCAATCGGGTGCTAAGCCATGAATAAAGTGTCGATAATACCGAGGAGAGAATGAATCGTCGGATCATTACATATCGTGACCGTCGGATTATAAGTTACAAATGTACATAGTAAAGAAACACACTTTACCTAACTCTACGCTAGACCAAGTTATACTTAACTATTTCCTATGTGGCGGAATATCCTAACAACAGTGAACCTTTTAGGGTTGCACACTAATGATGAAATGATAATATAATTAGGGTAGATTCAATTTAATAATTAATCACCCTAACAAGAATTTTTACGATTCAAACCCTAGACATAATGATGTCAGTAATGTAAAGAAAATTTCAAAAGAAGAATGATCGTACCTTTTACATGAAGAGAAATTTATAAAACTTATTGTTTGAGAAATAACTTGAGTTTTTCCTTAACAAACCTTCTAAGACATTAATTTTGAAGGGATTCCTTTGCAACATAACTTCTTCCATGATTCAAGTTTATCCTCTGAATTCTTCTCCATAACCTATGTCTATTATGCAATATTTCCTACCACGGAAAATATAAAAGGTTATTAGCATACAATTCAAACAAGTCTTGATGTGAGGAGGAATCTAAACATGAGAAGATGAAACAAAGAACAGAGTAATTATGATTTGGTAAAATGGTGGAGGCTCCTTCTTAATACAATCTCTACAACCCATCAAAATAAAAGGTGTTATAGCAAAACATGTTAGGCCTACAAGTTCTAGAAATCAAAACATAAAGTGTTAGTGTGAATTCTAATCGCAAGCGTATGAAAAAATCTCACTTTAGTTGTGCATAAAAAACAGCCCTAACATCAAAGATGGCTTTTGATTCTCTTATATCTGTAGTTATTGATCAGAATAAATGATACAGAAATCCATATCTATGCAGTTAAAGACATTAAACAACAAATAAAAATCAAGAGTTGCTCCATGCATCCAATGAACAAGACAAGAATTTTTAAAGAATTTTTTGTATTGTGACATCTAGGAAGGGAACATAGAAAGATGTTACCAGTCCCCCTCAATGGGATGGGTTCTTGTATGTCCTCAGCGCTTCAGATCTAAGATCTCTCTCTCTTGATGGTGTGGAAAACCCAGCCAAAAACGGAACTCAAAGGGAGCTCACAAGAAAAAAATAGAAAAATATGACAATGATGGAGGATCAAAGTCAGACCAAAAGTATAGATGCAGAGTGATCTTTAGGAAACAAAAGGTAGTGAATGAATGGAAAAACACTTCTATTTATAACAAAATATTGAGTTAGTCTAGATATTGGTGCATAATTAAAATATTATTAACCAACTCTAGATCCAACTTTTATGGAATATTTTATTATTTTTGTTGGAGGGAAAAAGGAATTTGAATTTGGTCAAATCTCTTTATTTGTAAATAATAAATAAATAAATGATTTATTTATTATTTTAAGAATATGGTTGAGTAATAATTAAATAAATAATGATATATTCAATTATTTATAAATAATTTAGTCAAATTTAACAAGGAATATTATTTAAATCATGTTTTAAATAATTATTCCTAGAAAATAATAAGATAAATAATGATTTATCTAATTAATTTTCTTGTTTTGGATTAAATATGACCAGGAATATTAATTAAAGTGTGGTTTAATTAATTATGCCTTGAGAAAAATAAAACAAATAGGGATTTATTCAATTATTCCTCATGGGGTTTCCTGTTTAGACCATAAACAACTTAATACATTATGGATTACTAAATTATTTTTCATAGTGAAAGCAATTTTACTAGGGTAAAATTGGTCTTACATGGTGTACTTTGGTCCATGTAATAGTAACAGGCTATATGACCAAAAATTGGTGTAACAGATTGCCCCCCAACATGCGACCGTTAGGAGCTAATCGTATGACCGAAGTACATTATAAGAACTCAATCACTAGACACTGAAGGGGGAGTCGGAGAAAGAGAAATATAAGGTAGACTAAAGCGCGAGAGGACAAGACCCTGAGGAGGCGAGAATTACAGGTGTGAAAAGTATCTTTTATGAGTGAGTACCTGTTCTACATGAGGCAGGGGAGGCATACCTATGCCCGCCGAGATAAAAAAAAAAATACAAATAATAATGATGTGTTCAGTAAACAAGGGATTGAAATATATAGTACATGCTGGCATAAACATGGGCCAGATAAAAACATGATAATGGATCCCGCATACATACAGCCAGGACTTATACAATAATATCTTATTACATGATATATAAGTACAACCAAGAGGCCCTGTAAAACAAGAAAGGGCTCTGAAAATCTGAATGATACATGCAAACTAAAAGGCGATGCAAGCAGTTGAGGCCGGAACCATCAAATCTATGGATTTGCATCCAAGGTTGTAGTAGAGAGGTCATCCGGGCATGTGGGGGGCTACCTGAAGGGCCACCCCCTCATGAGGTCTAAAACATCTCACACACACCCGAGAATCACCGGTATAATCTATTGCATCATTGAACCATCAAGTATATGAATCTTGATCATGCCATAAGGAGCTGGAGCTGAGAAACAATCAAGACAAAGGGCAATAAAGGGTCCCTTTGCCTGATCTGAGGCACTGAACAAAAGTGGAAGCTGGAACCAAGGTACACCGCCCTCTAGACCTGTCTTCTGGAATGAATACGCTGATGTCGACAAAAGAACGTCTGTCATAGGTGAGGCAATAAGGGATCCTAAACTAAGGCACGAGGGATAATAGTAGAGCGATTTATAGACTGACACCAGGTATGATGGTGGAATGGGGGGGTACTAAGTAGTGGTTTGACGACTTCCCTTGTTAGAGCATAAAGGGCATGGATGACCTGGAAGCTACTAAATTGACACCAGAGGGGATAGGGGACAGTATGACTGAAGGCAAAAATGTGTGACACGAGAGAGGAACAAAGCAATGAAGGATGGAGGACTGTAGCAGGAGACAAAAGGGACTCGGGATAGACTCCATGGATGTGATGATGACTTAACTCTGATGCTCTAAACAAGGATGACTCGATGATGCTGCCTCACATAACAAGCCCGATGGGGACCATAAAAACATGAGTACAAGATGGTTACTCACAACGAAAATCAACACAAGCATGGAAAAGTATGAAGGCAAAGTGGTGCCCCAAGTACAAGTGTTGCAGGTGAAGAAATTTGATTTTGAGGAGTGGTGAAGTGACCCTTCTTGGAAAAAATGTGTCCGAGTGAAGTATCAAATCACAAAAAATGAAAGGGTACCCATTTGAGAGCTCGGTGAGAGATTTCCAACGGTGTTGATGGTTTGTCAAAGCGAGCTACAGTTTGGTCGCATATGGCGAAAGAAAAATATGTGGTTTCTCTTTTAATAAGACATTTTCCCTCCAATTTGATTTATTTGCAAGTGTAGTTGTTGTGAATGTAGAGAGGAGAAAAGGCCCTAAATCTTGTTGTGATCATAGCAGACAAACTGACTGTTGGAATCGAAATCCGTCAGTTGCAAGTAAGAGCCTTACCCTACTCTTTCAATTCAGTGGATTAAAAGTTTAGTTTAGGCACCCAGAGCTCAGGAACAAACCCTTTTTCTTCTTCACGGCCGAGTCACACTTTTTGGGGCATTATCTGCAACCTGGGTAGCTCGTTTTGGGCAGAAAATTGTGACCTATCCCAGGAATGGCCTGAAAAGTGTGACCTGTCAAAGAGAGGGAATTTTAGTGTTGTTTTTGGTTGAGAGCTGGGATTTTATGGTTATGATGCAGTCTTTTCTTTCTGTACATTGACAAACAATATGGTTTTGCGCAGATATGACAGATTTGAGGATCAACTGGAGAGAGAGAGACCTGGACACATTATGGTCTGAAATCCGAGAGGATCATGGTGTCTATACTGCATTGCCATTTTTGGGGTCCTGAAGTTTGTGGAGAACCCTTTGATGAGAGTAGGAGAGCCCTTGTTGGCCCAGATTGTCAGTTATTGGCATCTGAATCATGAGATATTTATAGTGTAGGGGCACTGGATTGAATTGAATGTCCAGGATATATATTTCCTGACTGGTCTCTCGCCACTTGGGATGGTGGGAAACACACAGCCAGTGTTATTGCGAGGGCAAAACATTATGGAGTTTGTAGAGTGCCACTGTCAATCGAGTCTCCATGTAAAAGGGACACGGATATCGATCAGATACCTAGAGAGGCTAGAGACTCATGTTGTGGCTGCAATGGTGCTGCGTATCCTGAGTAACCAAGCGCTCCACCACATCACTGGGGGTCAGATGATGCTTGTTGAGAGTGTGTTGAGTGGGACCTACTATGGGTGGGCTCAAATGATGTTGTCGTCATTGAAAGGACATTTTTCACTATGAAAGCGGCACGTGAACCATGATTGTGCATATGGCACAGTGCTTTGCTCACTCTTCTTTGAGAAGATCCCGACACTTCAACCTCGCATACAGATCCAAGATGGGGGGCTACGAGAGCCCAGGATGTGCCGCTGGGGGCGACTACTGTGTAGAGGGGGAGGTGGGGCAGTCGGACGCGTATTTTGACCTGAATTTTTCGCTCATTGGGATCAGATGTCACCATACATAGACGACTATCCATATAGTGGTATGAGTTCTCATGGGGACTCGGGCTTGCCACTGCCGCTAGGTCGAGCATGGGGGCCCGATGGTAAGTGACAAGTTTCTTATCTTTTATGTTCATTTTAAAGTTTTAAAATATTGTATATGGTACTAATTCATTCACATTAGGCATGCAGATACAGCACTGGTGAAACCGGTTGGGTATATGGGACGGCCTGCAGTATCAGGGGCTGCAACACCTAGTGGATCGAGGGGACCGTAGAATGAGGATGCAGTGGCCCTCCTGGAGGAAATTCGTTGTAGATGTGATTGTTCTACCCTCAGAGTGGTGAGGAGTCATGTGGCGCATGGCGATGGCCGGAAAAGGGATGCGTGACCTATGGGTTGTCGGAGCTGAGCCATTGGCCCGAGATCCTCTAGATAGTGATTAGATGTAGGGGCATGAGGTGCCCCCAGTTTTTATTTTTTGTAACATGTTATGGGCATGTCATATGTATCAGAGTGGATGGACTCTAAAACATTTTGAACGACACATATAATGGATATGCATTGCTTTATGGTTTATTATTATTGTCTTGTATTAAATGTGTGTAAAAAATGCCAATCTAGAATATTGTTTGCAATGTTATCTACATAGTGATTTTGTGCTCTAGGTACATGATTGAATGTAATGATTTCAAATTCACGCATCAAAATCTTCACTCGTAAATATCTTCTAAAAATGACAGTATTATGCACACAATAGACACCATTCAATTGCATGACAACAAGCAAGGAATATAAACGAACATGAAGGTGAAGGATGCAACAGTAAAGGGCATCGGCTAATAAACCTCTCACCGCATCATATTCAACATGGTTATTGGTGGCAGTACCAATGCATACGTCGTTAGAGAGTACAAGTGAATGCAAGGGGGTAAAAATGGCCCAGCCTGTCGAGGCTAGATTCCAGGAGTAGCAACTTGCACCATCGGCATAACTGATATATGGTGTGGACGGGGGGGTCCATCTGAAAGGTGCCACAAGACAATAAATGGGAGGATGATGAATAATGTTGGAAATCCGAACGCAAGGTAGAAATCAAACAAGCACTGCTAGAGGGAGTGCTATGGGTAGAAATTCTAACCCCCGCACACTAAAAAGGGGATGGTGTGAGGGAACTTCCTTGGGGGCAGTTTGTGCTTAGGTCTTGAAAGTCACCATAGACATGGATGGTGTCATTCCTCTTATGGGCGGGAAATATGAATTCAGGGGTGGAAACGGCTTCCATGATGTCGTCATCATAGTAGAAGATGGGGTGACTGGTGGAAGAGAGACCACATGACACGAAAAATCTACCTGACTCATCATCATGAGAAGAAAGGTTCACATGTGCATCATCACGGAGGGTAACGTAAGAACAAGTAGATGAGGGATCCACCGATGTTGAGCCCAGGGTGATCGCTAAAGATCCACCGATGTTGAGCCCAGGGTGATTGCTAAAGGGAGGTCAAGTGAAATAGAATGGTAATTCCCAGAGGGGTCATCCTCCGTGGATCTCATAGATGATGACAGGTAGAGGATGGTGACCGAAGGCTCCGTCATCTCCACATCGGGAGGGGGAATGCCAATGGGAGCAGATGTATCCTCAGTTTGGGCCGAAGCATACTGCGCAAGTACGGGAGAGGCAGCATCGTTCTGTTCATTCTCGTACTCCCTAACTACTTCCAATGAGGCGCAGTAGTGTTTGAGATGGGGGCAGAGGTGGGTATAGTGGCCACAGGGGTGGTTAGTGTGTATGGTCTTAGGTTTCTTGGCCATATTCGATGAAGGGACCGCGGGGACCTTAGACTCAGGAAACGCTACATGGACCATGGGCTTGATACGAAGCAATTCATGACAATTATGGGTGGCATGACCGACAACGTCACACAAAGCACATGGGGGGGTACGCTTTTGAGGCTAAGGAGGAGCAGGGGTTGTCTAAGCGGCCTTGTCCTTAGGTGCCTTCTTGCGGTATTTTCCCCCCTCACCTATGGCTTTCGTAACAAGAGTAGGATCATGTGGAGGTGGCTGAGGCATAGAAGTGAAGGGAGGGATCATGGCGACCAGTTGGACAGGGATCAAAGCTGTATAAGGTTTGGGCTGACCAGGTGAGATAGTGGTTGGGGGATCAATGTACCAGACTAGGATCCCCAGGGTCATGTTAGGAAGAGACAAGGTAGCCATAACTGGTACCAAAAATACTCCAGGTGGGGGAGCAAGAAATGGTATCTAATCGGAGGGGTAATGGCCAGGCGGGATGGTTGAGGCCAGGGGGAACCGTTCCAGGAGGGTAGATATGATCATGGACATCAACTGCAAATGAGGGGCCTTGAGGAGAAGGCCCTGAAGGCTGAGTCGAGGTGCTAGGATCAGGTTGCGAAGGGCGGAGTTGCTAACTAGTCGAATCGATCCGTTTGAGGTTGAACTGAGACGATTGCATCATTTAGACGTTCGACGGAGACGAGGAAATGAACCAAGCAAAGAGGAATCATTATAAACTCCAGGTGAGACATTCGTCGGAGGTTCGACTTCTTGTTTATTGGCCACTGAAGAGATGATGGACTCAGGGGAGGTCTGAGACTTCGGTTCGTAATATGTCAACTGATCGATGGTGATGATATTTTTGTTGTGAGGAAAGCACATATTACAATGAACCGCAGATGGGACAGCAGACATTGCATAAGTGTAGCTACGGCCCAATAGAATGTTGTAGTCTAAGGGGCATCAATGACTTCTACGTCAACACAAACAGTCTTGTCCGCAAGAGTGATAAGACAGTTGCAGAACATGCCAAGGGGCTGAGAAGAGTGGTCATCCCATGCTCGGAGGGTGATAGTGGAAGGGGCTAACTCGGGTGATCTGAGCTGCTTCCAAACAGAAGTGGACATCACGCAGGTGGATGCCCCCTCGTCAATGATACAACGGGAGACGTTGACATTCCGAATCTTGACAGGGATTTGGAAGGCGATGGAAGCAAGAAGGGGGGGATGTTTTGATCGGTCAACATCGAAGATAATCGAATGATCATCTAAAGGATCCACAATGCCCATGGAATTTAGTAGAGTTTTTCATTGTGAAGGGCACGACTAGAGAACTTACAGTGTTGACATGGTGGCAGGGGATTGCGCCAAGTCATCTACTATACTGTAGGAGTGGGTAGCTTTACCAAAAGCAGCGTTTCGGCGTAATGGTCCCCTAGGGATCTTGGTATGAACCTTTTCCTTAGGCTGAGGGATCAGTAAAGGACCATTAGGTGTTGAAAGAGGCTCTATGGGACCTGAATAAGGGGGCTCAGTAGTAGACGTAGCGGGGGCCTTGTTGTACTGACGGGACCAAGTCTAAAGGTTGAGGTCAACGATATTGGGTTGGTCAGAGTTCATCATGAGGATCTGGTAATCAGAGGTACCAGATGGAGGAGGTTGAGTGGCCGCGTGACTTTCAGGGGGTTCGGTAGCCACATATCCTTGCTGGGGGAAAGTATTGGTAAACATAACCGGTTGGATAGGGGCAGCATTGGGAGGATCCAAAGGGGAGGCTTGTTGTCCTCGGGATGCTGCTTGAGCTTCCCACATCTAACATATCGCAAGTAAAAGAGGGAAATCATGGGTGTAGTGACCATAGACACCGCAACAAGAAAAAGTTTTATTCGTGCGAATGGGCCTGTCCTGCTTGGGCTAAGTGACCTGTTGCTGGGTTGCAGTGTTAGGTGCATTCGCTTGGGGATTATTTCCTGGATTACTTGGGGCAAATTGGTTTTAGTTTCCTTTCCTCTTCTTTTTGGAAGTAGGAGGATTAGTCGTACCATGTTGCACATACACTTGACCCTGAGGGGGTGGTGGTTGTTGTTGCGGAGCTTGAGAAGGCAAGGGAGGCTGAGGTGCTAATGTTGGAGGAGCTAGAGCACCAGGCTGTGGATACGAATAATAAGGAGGTTGGGTAACATTGGGGTAAACAGGTTGGGCAAAAGGAGGAGGCATGTCATATCCTGGATACATGCTACCGAAAGGGGAAAAGGTGATGGAGGAGTTGGCCCCTCCCTGAGGGAAACCATAACCTATGGGGGGATGAGTGTACGAATGTGAAAGGGATCCAACGATACCGTTGGCAGCATGGGATGCCCCCGGTGCATTGGCACTACTGGGTCTAGGGAGATTAGGTAAGACGATATAAACATAACCAGATTGTGTGTAGATCAAGTCTTATTTCAATGCAATCAGGAGGGTAGCTTCCTTGGTCTGAGGGAAGTGAGATGCGACATCTTTTCCAATAGCAAGAAAAAGGGATCTGAGAAACCCGTCCATGTAGACACGGTCTTCGAAGGTAGGGGCTCGACATAGGCTCTTTCTTCTCTGCCATTCTTGGACATGGTAAGATAGGCAGGTCGCAGACGATTGACGGAAAGAGGTCAAGAGTTCGATATCGGTGTCATAGCGAAGGGAAAGTTGGAAGTAAGACTGAAAATCCCCAGCAAGAGTCACAAAAGTAGTATGAGAGGAGGAGGCTTGGTCGACATGCCACTTGGAAGCTTCTCCAATAAGCGTACGCTGGAATAACCGAAGACGGACAGAGTCATCAATAATGGAGTTAGACGAACACCACGTGGAAAGAACGAACATGGTTGGTAAGATCCTCTCCAGCAATTCCCTCAAACTTGGGGATGTCTGAAGGGAGTTTAATTGGAATAGCAGGACAACCAGGATCATGGTGTATGGGGTCGTTAATCAACTGGCTAAAATCAGGAAGACTAAGGCCTGCCATATAAGGGAGCAAGGGAGCAGTCGGGATAGTTCTTGTTACGGCACCACTAGTAGCATTCGCAGCATTAGGGTTGGGGCTGCCACCAACATTAAGTCCTAAACCAAACATGGTGAAGGTGAAAGGTGGAGGAGAGCCAAGAATAGAACCAGAAGGGGAACCCGATGAACCAGAAGCAAAGTCAGAATGGGGACTCGGTGGAGGATGAACTCGAACCCTACGCGGAGGAATAATTCTTCCTAACAGACACTGAGGATGAAGGCCTAGGAGTCTCTGAGATAAGCGCCTTGGGGGCGCAATGATGGTAAAGAGACACAGAACAAAAAAAGGAAGAGAGGTAAACAAGGGCAAGAAGGTGCAAGATCAATTGATTACAATGTCGAACAAGGGCAGGGAGATGCAGGATCAATTGATTACAATGTTTCAGTCTTGGCCTAGCAGTGTAAACCATACGCTCTTCACTTAGGGTGTGTGTGTATGTGATAAGTGTGTTAATTTTAATTAAGCCCAGACGTGTGTAGAGAAAAAAGAAAAAAGATGTTGTATAACTGTAAATAAATCTGAAAATGACAGTAAAGGAAACTGAATACGACATAAAATAGACAGCTAAAGATGCATCAATTTAAACCCAAGGAGAAGGGCTTCCCAACAACTAGTCTATGGGTGGGCGAAATCTAGTCAAAACACAAAAAATGGCCAATGGATCTAAAGTCAGGAGGGATAGGGATCTAAAGGTTAGATCTGCTAGAAATAGGTGCAGAAAACATTAAAATACTAGAGGGAAAAATGCTGCAAAAGAGGTGGCGAAAGGTTACAACCTGAAGGGAAACGGAGGGGACCCTAAAGGAGGACCAAAGAAAACAGAAAAGAGGTGTTTTGGATGGATGAATAACTGATCTGAAATGGATCTAAAAGCATAGGTTCAGATCTAAAAAATGGCTAAAAACACTGAAATCTCAGAGGACCTTCTTCCGCTAAACTTCTCCTAAAAATGTGGAAATGTACTTAAGCCCTAGGGGGCTTTGCTCCTACTTTGATGAGAAAAACTAAGAAAGTACAGGTCCAAGAAGAGTGAAGAAGGAGGTCAAACAACCCTTAACAGTGGCCCAGAAAAAATCCAGAAAAATCACAGAAAAAAACCTAGAAAAAGGACAGGTCGCAGGTTCTAAATTGTTTTTCGCTGAGGTCGCAGTTTTCTGGCAGTTTTCCACTACCTGAGAGCTGAGGTTGCAGGTTTTGGCCCAAAAAGTGCGACCTGCAATTTTGGCTATTTCGGGAGTAGATTTCAAAAAAAAATTTCGTCTCTGTTGCGGTTGATACCTGTTACCTACGCAATAGGCCCAAAAACACACGGAAGTAAGAATTTTTACTGTTTTATGGTTTTAAAGGTTAAAAACATCATTAAGAAATGCAAAATAAGAAGTTGAAGAAAAACCCTAGGGGTTGAAGCAGCTAGTCATGTAAGGATCTGGAAAATGACAGAGGTCGTATTTATAAACCCTTATGGAGTCACTAGTTGTTAGTGTGAATTCTAATTGCAAACTTATGAAAAAAACTCACTTTAGTTGTGCATAACAAACAACCCTAACATCAAATATGGTTGTCAATTCTCTTAGATCTACAGTTAGTGATCGGAATAAATGCTACAAAAATCCATATCTATGTAGTTAAAGACATTAAACAGCAAATAAAAAGCAAGAGTTGCTCCATGCACAACTAAAGAAAGATGTTACACCTGGGAAGGAAACATAGAAAGATGTTACTAGTCCCCCTCAATGGGATGGGTTCTTCTATGTCCTCAGCGCTTCAGATCTAAGATCTCTCTCTCTTGATAGTGTGGAAAACCCAGACAAAAATGGAACTCAAAGGGAGCTCACAAGCAAAAAGTAGAAACATATGACAATGATAGAGGATCAAAGTCAGACCAAAAGAATAGATCTAGAGTGATATTTAAGCAACAAAAAGTAGTGAATGAATGGAAAACCCCTTCTATTTATAACAAAATATTGAGTTAGTCTAGATATTGGTGCATAATTAAATAATTATTAACCAAATCTAGATCCAACTTTTATGGAATATTTTATTATTTTTGTTGAAGGGAAACAAGAATTTGAATTTGGTCAAATCCATTTATTTGTAAATAATAATAAATAAATGATTTATTTATTATTTTAAGAATGTGGTTGAGTAATAATTAAATAAAAAATGATTTATTCAATTATTTATAAATGATTTAGTCAAATTTAACAAGGAATATTATTTAAATAATGTTTTAAATCATTATTCGTAGAAAATAATAAGATAAATAATGATTTATCTAATTAATTTTCCTATTTTGTGTTAAATATGACCAGGAATATTAATTAAATTGTGGTTTAATTAATTATCCCTTGAGGAAAATCAAACAAATAAGGATTTATTCAATTATTCCTCATGGGCTTCCTTTTTAAACTAGAAACAACTTAATATATTATGGATTACTAAGTTATTTTTCATAGTGAAATCAATTTTACTAGGGTAAAATTGGCCTTACATGGTGTACTTTGGTCCATCTAATAGTAACAGGTTAGATGACCAAAAATTGGTGTAACATAAAGGAAAATTCAAAACAATGCAAAACTAAAGTAGAATGATATGCAAGGGATCATATCCCTAAGAGTCTTTGTATTAGGTATTTGACTTCAGATTCTTTTGCCTTGTTCTTCTTTGGTGTTCCTTCATCATCAATATTCACATGTTCTCTTTCTCTCTTCTTATTCCTTCGATTCTCCGGACATTGATTTTTATAATGACCCATCTTAGGACAATTTTAGCATTCAATCTTTGATAGGTCTACTTTCTTCTGTGGTCCTTTGAACTTATTGAAGGTTTCCTTCTTCTTTTGATGAGAGGAATAGGCATTTGAGATGTTCTCTTCTTCATCCTCCTTTTTGTTTACCAATGATATTCTAGTTTCTTCTCGACTCCTGCATTCCACATGTGTTTGAATGTTAGAGTATCCTTCCAATTGTTGATTCTTGATGCAAATGCATTCCAAGATTTCGGTAGACCTAGAAGAGAAGTAATTACGAGCTCCTTTTATCGTACAATTTCATCTATTTCTTAAATTTCATCTCTAATTATATATATCCTTATAAATAAGGATTCCACGGTATCGTCTTTCGTCATCTTTATAGTTCTTAATTCATTCTTAAGGCTTGTTATTTGACCAATGTTCTTGATAGTGAATAACTTGGATAGAGCCTTATACATTTCTTGAGCAAAATCTATGTTGGGTATGTATGGAATTAGGTTGTCCTTTACTCCATCCACTATTAGGTTCATGGCAAGATTTTGGTTTCTCTGAACTTTTCTTTCTCTGCTTCATTTGTAGGCTTCTTGATTTTTCCTAGAACAAGATCCAAAACTTTGTTCTTTTCGAGGATGAGATCAATCCTCTTTTTCCAGGCCCTGTAGTTGGAGGCTCCTTCTAATTTCTTTTCTCCCTTCATTTAGTTTGACATAGTTCATGTAGATAGTAAATTTCTCTTCTTATATAATCCTTTTCCTTAATGACCATCCTACAATATCCTTTTCTTCAATATATCTTCACACTACCCTTTTCCTTTTTCTTCACCTTAGCTTTGATACCATGTTAGAAAAATAGAAAGGCGGAAAGATTTTCTCTTGTTGATAATTACTTGTGATTTCATTGAGTTATCATTATCTTTCTTATGTTATTCTTTAGGTCATCAAGCAATTACCAGAACTAAAATATGAATATCAAGAACACCAGATGTAGGCACACAACCCAGGGAAAACCCCTATATAGGGGAAAACCCAGTCAATACCTTGTCCTTCAGTGATTCAAATGAGATAGACCAAGATTCTAAACCAACAAACCTTCCTCCTCCATCAAGTCAGTCTTTCAATGAGATACCTCAATCTTCAATAGTCTCATCTTGTCCAGTAGCTACAACACAGCATCAACCCATAAATTTTGGCCCCAGCTTCACTAGCATCTTTAGAATTTCGGCCTCCCCAAAAACTGCAGAATTTCAGCCCCTCCAGTAGCTTCACACATTTGGTAAAAAGAGAGAGAATTTTGACCTCTTATGCTTGTGAGGGACCTCCTTCTCCTTCACTATCCTTTTCCTTCTTCCTTGAAATTCACACTTTTTCTGGCCCCAGAAGTTGCATATCGAACTTGTTCTGAGTGAGTGACAAATGAGGTCGATTTTCTACCTTTATATAGTGATTTTCCCCTCATTTTAGGTCAGCTTGTCCAATTTGAAGTCGACTTGGTGAAGGAGGCCTAGAAGACCTAAAATGCAACAAAATAAATTTATTCTTTGACAAATAAATCCCAAGAAGGGTTCCTTACAATATGACATGGACAAGGACACTTGACATTAATCCTAAAAGCATTCAATGGAGGTTTTGACCTAAAAAAAATTGACCCAGACATGAAACCCATGCTTAATAAGTCAAATTATTTAATAATAAAATTTCTTTTCCTTTCTTTTGACAAATATATTTCATTATAACTCAAATGCAATTATGAAGACCGACACTAGTTACATTCTTCAACATTGTCAACTTTTGAGATATTCCAGAAATTTTGAGATACTTGTGAGTCTGAAAGCCCGCTACAACACTTGAAATTCCACCAACATTTCAATCAATAAATTCTTGCTCAATGATGGTACCTGGATCCTTAGAGTATTGGAATCCATGATGGTGTCGTAAAATTCCACCAATACTTTCTGTTTGGTAATTTTTTACCAACCAACTATCATTTTTATATCCTAAGGTTTACAAGGTTTATTTCCAAAGTCTTCACTTAGTGTCCTATTGCACCATTTATTTAATTCATAGTGGTTAAAGACTTCTTTTGAATCTCAAAATATTTTTTCTTTGATTTTCACCCTTCAATCATTCCTTGAAAATATTTTCTCTAAGACACTGTAGTTGGCTTTTGAATTGCTTGTTTGTATCTTACTGGTATGTAATTTCTCTAAAGTTTGAGGACATCATGGTTGGAGGACTATATAACCACTCGTATGCATCTTATTGGTGTGAAATTTCGACTGCTAGAACAACAATGAAGGTGAGATGATTTGGGTTCATTCAATTGTCCTTGATGTGAATCCATTCAAGTGTCCTCAAGCAAGACATATTAGTCATAGTGGCATATCAAATCTTAGATTTTGATTCTACTTTGACTTCAACCCTCGTTGGGTTCCTAAGCCCAACCCTTGAAACCTCTTCAATTGCTTTAGTTTGGGTAGGCAGAAAAAATTCATGTCCATTGTTGCTTTGGTAAACAAACTATAATGGATGAAAAATGTTTCTAAAAACCCATATCCAAGAACCTATCTACCTCATCTAATATAAGAATCTCAAAGCACTGAAAGTACAGAATTTTTATTAACTTTGTGATATCATTCAAAAGCTTAGATGTATCTACAATTATGTTCACAATGTTCTCTTTTATTTTCTTTAAATTTGTTTCCACGTCTATCTCACCAATGACAAACATTAATCTTAGATTAGGAAGAGTAGAAACAAATGGCTCTATCACATGGTATATTTGGGATATTCCCTAATCATGGAATTCCATATGAAAACATTACTTGTGTGCATTTTATCAAAAGAAAGACGTGAATTCTCTAGGATACCATAATTTGCACACATGCTCACCAAATGGGATGAAATAACTAGATTTTGTTCAACTTCATTGTCACGGATGTAGGTGTGGACTTGAATTCTCTTTGCCAATGACTCAATATTAACACATTACTACAAAATACAAGAATATCTATTACCCTATACAAAAATATTAGGTTGCAACTTCATCAAATTCAATTGACTTTTCACATAAACCTTGTTACATAAAGTAAAGAGGTGCATCAAAAAAATACACCAATAGCATTTCCCAGATACTCAAAGTTTTCCCCATCAAAAAATCCAGTTGTGGCATTTTGCTAAACACTTTTATGTTATCCTTAAACAAAGTTAGCAAGTAAACAATAGAATTTATGTATATAAATACTCAAAAATGTTGTTTTAAACCCCACTCTTATGGTCCTATTCCTTAATTTATTTTTTATGCTAAGCTAGAACACCAAGTTTTCCCCATTGAAGCTATTGGGTCCACTCATCATTTTCATTGTCATTGATTTGAGTACAAAAAATATCTACTATTTGAACTTGCTATCAAGGGAATATTTTTTGTTGCTAAGTTGATGTGGGGAAAGGAAATTATTGTTAAAGAAATTGTGGACCCATGAGTTGAAATAAGAAGTCACTTGTATTGCAAGGTTGAGCAGATGAGAACTATGGATCATGATTTCTTTGATTGTGATCTCCTTCCTGACCTTAACCTTTATTATATGTGAACCTAACTTTCCATTAGAGATTGGCAACATCATGTAATTTTTGAAGCGAGAGTTCAAACCCATTCATGTATCATTTTTTGATGAAGTTGCTTGATTTATTGACATTTGGGAATATAGTGAAGGTTTCTCAATGCAAAAAAATTCTTATCAAACGAGTACATCATAATTTCTTACGGTTGAACTAACCATACTTGATTCACACCAAGAATATTCATTTATCCCTGGGTTATTGTTTGAGGGTTAATATGTGAGCATGGCATTCGAGGGTACATGCAAGCATGGAAACTAGGTGGTTGATTTTACTTTGTATGACAAGTATGGAACTCAATAAGGTGGACGAGGTTCCATTATCAACATGATCAATGATCCCTAGATGTAGTAGGATTTCTAATTGACGAGCCGCAAGGTTATGAGCGAGTCCTCAAAAGGGAAATGCTCCCTTTATGCCATGATAGTTGTTGAACTAGTTCCCAAGGAATCTTGATTGAATTGGTGCACATTTCTATTGGATGATTCATGGCTATTTCCACTGACACGTATTCTTTATGTTCACCTTTTATTGTTGTATTTTTTCTAATTATTTTTGCTATGTAGAAATGAATGTTTCCACCGTAATGACAACTTTAGTGAACCAAAGGCCAAGGTACCGTAGCTATTTAGTATGATCAATAGAGGATTTTCCAGGATAATCAAAATAAAGCCTTCAACAAGGATGCCTTTGTCAAATAGTATGATAAGATGGTGGTAACCATTACAACTTTATCAAGATAACACAATTTTTAATAAATATGCATGAGGGTAAAATTTATTTTTTTGTGGGTAAAGACAATACTTGCATTCAACCTTGTATCACAAACACAAACTAAGTTAAAGTGTCGCCACTTCCATTTTATCTAACAGAGAAAGCTTTCAATAAAGAAGTATGTTCATGTGTGGGAATGTAGAAGAAACAATCACCCACTAGCTTCACCTACATTTTTCCCAAAGTGTTCAAACAATCACACCGAAGAACTTGAGATAAGAAAATAATAAAAGACAATGTCACAGAGAAAGGAAGGGCGCCATTTTAGGCTCCAATATTGAGGATGAAATGACGATAGGGCCTTTAGTACCATAGAAGAAAGAAATACCCAATTTCCCATAGTTTTCATATAGCTAATTCCAAATGATGCCACATCTAGCTATCGCAATACTAAATAAAGAAACTATATATATATATTGTTTGCCTTACGACAGTTGCTAACTGATACTTGTTGCTCTTACGATGACTACTAACGTCAGTGATATAGCACATTCGTCGCCAAAATTCAAATGTCGTTGGTCTACTGACACTAACTTTCCCATCGCTCTTTGGACTCTATTGCCTAGGGGTATTGGTAGAGCGACACCAAACTCCATCGGCATTTCGACAACAAGTTTCATCGAAGTAAATATACTTTTGGCAATAGACTGACAGCAGTGATTGTCGATCGTGAGACACCATAAGGGCCCTCTTTATGTTGATATTCTGACAACATATTAGTCATCCATTCATTGGTGTGTTGATGTGTGATAGGCATAAAAATTACGACAAATTTAGAAGACATCAATAATGTGACTATACTAGATTCCACTTTTAACAAAATCCCTTTTTGTCATTATAGTGACAAAATGTCATCACAATAGAGACAAAATTTTGTCAAAAAATAACTTAATTTTTTTTGTTATAGGTCAATTTGGGCATCATCCCCAAAGACCTGGTCAAACTGGACATTATCCCAAGGACCAATGAATAGGGTCTATCATCCCCTTATATTTCAGTTGCTATATGCACTAAGTGAAGACATTCCTTTTATGGCTTCTATTGTGAGACTTCCAAGGTTTTAAGTATATGTTATATGACCCACTGACTCACCAACGCTCCTTTGCAAGGGACTAACTGTGTTGCAGTGCTAATTCCTCCATGCAAAGGTGCACTGCAGTGCACTTCCTGACACTCAAGGGTGCATAGGTCACCTGGGAGCGAAATCATCATTGTTCCGGGAATCTCCACTTGGTCAGTGCCTTCTAGAAGAGTCCATAGGTGTCATACTTCGAATCCAAGTGTCCATCTAACACGTATGAACTTGGAAACATGTCTTACCTGTTATTAGAAATTCATTCATTGAGAAACTACCATCAATTTCCCTATAAATTGAGCACTCATCTAAGTGTTAGGGAGGAAGAATTTGTGCAAAGTTATGTTGTTGGATTCTTATTTGATAAGAGATTGGAAGTACTAATATGTTGTTGGTATGATGATGGATGTGATGACGCTGGAATGAAGTTAGAGCGGGTTAACGACAAATCGATCTATTGGTTGTAATCTTCTCCTCCTACTCTTTAATAAAGATTGTTGTTCATTTTCCCATACATGTGTCTATTTCTTGTGCAATGTATTCTCGAATGATGTATGTATTTTAGATCTAATCAGTTTGATTTGAGTAAGGTAAGTAGATATTTGTATATTGTATGTTGTTTGTTGTTCTCTGTTTGTGTTTGCAGGAATCAATCTACCAACTTGAGTTGGATTGAGAGCAATGGCAACAGCAACAGAAGGAGAATGAGAGTGAAAAAATCACAAGTAGACTCTTTCTCATTTCTGTATATCTGTTTGTTTTAGAGAAAATAGTAGTTATCTTTCACCTGTTGTTTTGAGTGATAAACACCACACTCAGAGAATTTGAATTATTCGTAGATTAAAATTCCGTATAACATTTATTATTGAAATCTATTGTTCCTTTTGCACTTTCTCCAACAAGGCCACCCTATTGATATATTTGATGGTAAAGTAGAAATAAGGAAGGAATCTGACTAGTTGTCATGATTGGAGTGGAGGATGAAATATTGTTGATGTTGAAAGGGGCATTTTCTCATATACAAAATTGTGCATACATCTCTTATCACAATTAAGTTACATTTGCATATAGTCTTCTATGGCATGCTAAATTTGGACATTAATTATAACAACATTTGTTAAGTAAAAAGGAATTTTTTTGTAATGAACCTCATAAAACTAACCTTAAAATATATACATAACTAATGGCATATTTTATTATTAATTAATGAGTAGATTATTTCTCAATATAAGGAATTATATCTTCATTTCATCACTACATTTAATCAGAAAGACAATGTTTCATAAATCCCTCTTTTTCATCTAAACTTATTCTCATGAAAATATACTCTTCTAACTTCTTGTTTATTTAATGTCTTTACACAAATATAACTACTTTAAATTTCCAAGGAAAAGATTCTTATAGTTAAATGCTACTTGCTATACTTATTGTCAAACTTATATTTAACATGTATAATCTCTAGTTTTGTGTTACACCACCACTTTGAAGAAAGTTACTTATTTTAACAAGCCATTATAGCCCTTTAAGAATTATTTACATATATAAAATATGTAAAATAAGGTTTAACCATTTTCAATTTAAGTCTTATTGGTATATACATATTGTTTCTTACTTGGTACATAAGTAATTTTGTTTCCCCTCCGAGACATATTTTATATGTTTTTTAAGTTCCTATGTTCCTATGTTAACATGGAAGAATGTAGTTTCAATGTTGCAACAATGATTTGAACCGGCTTAACAAACAATATATATATATATATATATATCTCGTAGGTATTATTTGATAGTTACCCCAAGTTTTGTTTTTTTTTTTTATTATACATGCCATAGTATGAGATAGACACGTCGAACAGCTCTGATTATGTGGAGCTTGTTTATTGGTCCACCCTGCAGTAATCCACATGACTTCACATGTAATCATTTGTTGACCTCGAGGTCTTTAATCAACGGTTGTAGTGGTGGGTATTGTTAGGGCTTGAAATGTGGTCATATCGCCCTTCACTTTGCCATAATTCGAGCCAGAGATCAGTGGCAGAGATTGAGGAGCAGCAACAGGGTGATCCGATGGAGATTTCCAGTTCCGGGACGGGAAAGTAAGCTGAGAGGTCGAGTTATTCCACAGGAGGTTGCACAGGGCTTGCGCAGAGCCTCAAGACGCAGTTCGATTTAGCCATAGAAGAGATCGTTTCATAGCTAAGTGCCGAAAAAATTCTTCCACAGGGCCAACGAATCTTTCTCAGTGGAAAAGACAGTAAGCAGAGGCAGAGAGCAGTTATTTCAGGCAGTGCGAGTTTCGGCCTGCGCAAAGATTGACAAATAGGCAAATTGGGAATTGATTGTGAGCCAGATTAGGCCAAAATTGCTTGTGCAGAGAAATTCTCTCTGGGATTTTTTAGAAAAGGATTGTTAGTTTGGCATCCAGTTTATTGTATTCAGATTTTGTTGCTGAATAATAATGATAAAACCCTCAGTATATTGCACTAGTTTTTTTACATTGGATTTTTCCAAGACATTTGTCCAAAAGTAAAGGTGTCAATTTTATTGTGTATTTCAGTTTTATTTACACGGTTCATTTTAATTTTGGTGGAAATTTCACTTGTGATTCTATTCATTGTTTAATAGCAAAACATAATAATATTCAGTTAAAAGAATAATTTCCAATTGTTGCACTAGTTTGAAATTTTCGCATGGTATCAGAGTAAAATTTATTAAAAGAATAATTTCCAATTGTTGCAATAGATTGAAATTTTCGCATGGTATCAGAGTAAAGTTGAACAGATTGGAGTCTCGGAACAGATTGGAGTCTCAATGACGAGGGAAAATTTTTGCAGCTTCAGAGAGAGAGTCTCTAGATAGTATCTCAGGATATGCGCAGAGGCCGGGGTTGGATTTTCAATTTGCAAGCAGCATAAAATTCAAAAAGCCTCAGTTGCAGTAATTTGCAGGCATTGGTGTTATTGGGAAGTAGTTTTGGAGAGCAGATCAATAATTTCATTGAGCAGATATGGGCACAATTGGTTTGCAGCAGTATTCAGTTATAGCAGATCATCGTTGGGTGGAAGAGAAAAGCACACAAAGGAAGGAATTTTTAGATTTTCCTTGAGGGTTTCCAAATTTGATTTTCTGGAGGAAATCCAAGATAAAAGGCAGTAGTAACATGAAGATGTGTGCATTCCAGAAGGAAGTGTGTGTAGCAGAGCGGGAAGCTAAGCAAGAAAGGGAGGAGATTCCTATTTATTTTCCTAGATTTGAGTTTTGCAGAAATGGCCTTAATAGGACTTTGAAATTAGGATAGGATTGATGGAGCCTCTAACTATTGTATCTAAGAAGACAAAATGACTTTCCTGCTAAATGAGCATGATCTGAAGACATGCAGAAAGATTTATAGCCATGCTTATAGATCTACAGTGGCTAGAGAATTACAATAAATAGATGGCCAAAGCAAAGCAAATGATCCTTGATGGAGTTCAAGATCATATAGTCTCACATCTAGTTGGCAAGAATATTGCCAAAAAAATGTACAATGTAGTCACAAAGCTTTTCCAAAATCCTTCCGGGGATCAGAAGATGTTTTTAAAAGAGAAGTTGAGGACCACCGGGATGCATAAGGGTGAAGAAGTCATTCCTTATCTCACTAGAATTAAAAATGTCTGAGATGAGCTCGCCGCAGTTGGAGAGACATCTCTCAAGAGTGAGCTAGTGCGTGCAACTCTCAACGGTTTCACCAAGGAGTGGGAAACTTTCATCCAATGTATTACTGGACGAGATCAACTACCTGGATGGAATCAATTGTGGGTCGATTTCAGTGAAGAAGAGGTGAGGCTTGCTCTCATCAAGAGTAATAGCGTAATATTATAGGTAACAGTAGCAAAGCACTGAAGAAGGTAATGGACAAGGAGAATGTAGCCCTTACATCGAAGGGGAAGGCAAAGAAAAGTCTCAGTCAAGGATGGCTCAAAGGGAGAAGAAAAGAAGAAGAAAGATTTATCGAAGATTAACTGCTTCAGATGTGGTGAGTTTGGTCACTACAGTACCCAATGTCCCAAGAAGAAGGAAAAGAAGGAGAAGCAAGAATAGGCAACAACTTTGGCAGAGATCAAAAATTTGTTCAACATGTTGGAGGACGAACTCGCTTTATATGCAGCTATACCTCCAAGAGAGAGGTGGGGAGATCTTGAACTCTAGGTCCTAGAGTTGCATATATTTGGGCAAGATCCATGGAGGATAACATCAAACAGAGGTTTCCTCACGAATCATTACCCTTGCTACAGGGGCCCACAATTTTCAATAGCAGATGGATCAATGTTAACATGGCGCAGTCAGATTTTGAGGGGCAAAGCAGAGATAGTAGCATCCAATTATTGAGGGGCGAAGAACCAGTCAGGGCGCAGATAGTTACTCAGTAAACAATGCAGAGGTTAGTTGCACTCAGAGACTCATGAGACAGTTGCATAGTCAATCCAAGGACACAATTGATTCAAAGTTTGGTTCTCAGTTGCAGTGGCAGCAACATGAGATCAGTTGTAGCGCAGAGCAGAATTGGCAGAAGTGCAGGAGGCACAGAGCAGTGTCAGCAACAACACAAATGCACGGTGGTTCAACAACAGGGTGGCAGATGAATCAGAGTATGTGCAATGGCTTGGTGGGCAGTGACAGAATATCACAGTTGTCAGACATCAATAGCGTGAGAGAAGATGTTATGGCAGAAAGACAATAGAACACCTTCCTCGCTAAAAGGGCGTAATATTTTTTGTAGCATCGGACAAGTGTTCTAGTCTCAAATTTGGTCAGAGAGGCTAAGAAACACAAGATCTCTGAAACCCATAAAAGGTTTCTGGAGAAAACACACAAAGACAACTCAATTAAATTAATTGATCGATAATTAAAAATTATCTAAGTCTAACTTAGGGAAATCGATTAATTAAAGGGAATTAATTGAGAAAAGTGAGAATGTTATACCAACTCACACGAATTGAGTTTGAGATGATCTTAGTCGTTAATGGGGATTTAATCAGGGTCGTCGGTTCATCAACGAGATACTATAAGAGCAGGAATATGGGGATGGAGATAGACACGTCGAGTGAGTGGATGATCTAAGTAGATCGAATTTCCTAGAGTGCAGTGATTCAGTCGGGAAGAGAATTCGAGCCAGAGATCAGTAGCAAAGATTGAGCAACAACAAGGTGATCTAGTGGATATTTCCAGTGCCAGAAGAGTCAGCTGAGATAGGCCAAGGTATTACATAGAAGGTTGCGCAGGGGCTTCCACAGAGCCTCAAGGAGGTAGTTCAATTCAGTGAGAGGAGAGATCGATTCAGTAGTTGAGTGTCGAGAAAAATCTTCCAGAGGGCCAACGAATCTTTCTCAGTGGTAGAGACAATCAGTAGAGGCAGAGAACCTACATGAGGTTAATGCAAAGGCAAATTGGGAGTTGATTGTGAGGCTAGATTAGGCCAGAATTGCTTGTGGAGAGAGAGAAAATTATCTTAGATATTTTGTCAGTTATTTCTCAGGAGAGAATTGTCAGTTTGGCATCCAATTTATTGTACTCGGATTTTGTTGTTGAATAATAATAATAAAACCCTCATCTATTGCATCGATTTTTCCACATTGGGTTTTTTCGAGGACATTTGTCCAAAAATAACGATGTCAATTTTATTGTGTGTGTGCTCTATTTTCTCAATTGCAATTTTATTTCTGCAGTGCATTTTAATTTTGGTGAAAATTGCAATTGTTATTTTATTTGTTATTCATCATAATAACAAATAAATTGCACATAATAATATTCAGTTAGAAGAATAATTTCCAGTTGTTGCAATAGATTGAAAATTTCACACCATGGATATAAAATCAACTTTCTGTAGGTTCATATTTCCCAAATAAATTTTACCCAATGATTACTCTTTTCGTTGCAACTTGTTTTAAGCACAATTTTTTTAATTGTTTGCAGAGATACAACATGGTATCCTGACTATGATTTCTCTTTCAAGTAACTTGGTAATTAATATTTTACTTATTTGGTTCATGTTGTGGTTACGATGGAGGACAATTTGAACAAATTAGACAAGGTCGAGGAGCAAATTATAGTGGAAGTGTGTTCGCATTTGTCTTTGATGATGCAGGAGGTCGAGGCTTTGTGAGAGGACGTGGAGAAACTTAGGTTAACAATGGTCAACCTAGCCACGAAGGTTGACAACCTCAGAGCAAGGTAGATGGCATAGAAGTGATAGTTGAATCTACAGTTCTTGGTGTTCTCAAGGACTCCCAGATCCACCCCCTCCAGAAGCATAACCAACGGACGAGCTTTTGGAGAATCTAATCCCAGAACTTCCAATGTAGACTGCAGATGAAAATTGCAGTGCAGTGGTAGCCAACGAACCCCAAGAATTTAGTCTCATAAGAATCCTTCTTTTTGTTAAATGTTATGTAAAATTGTATTATATAATGGCCTATTTTGGAGATCATATAGGATAAATCTAGTTAGAGACATTTTTGGCCATAAAAGTGTAGCAGTAGATCTTATTTTGAACAATTATGGAATAGAATAGATGTTGATCAGACCATGGATGTAAGGGTCCTGACCTGTTTACTAGATTGGTTAATATAAAACTACTTGTTTCTTTAATATATTCCTCAATTTTCAATTTCTTATTATACTACCAGATTTTAATTAAATTTTGTTTGTATTGAACATTTGCAGCTATAATAAAACCTTGACAAATTTCGAATGTTTTTCTTTCGATAATATAACCTAGAGTTTTCCCAGCGCTTAATGGATTATATTCGCAGGTATAATAAAACCCTGGCAAATTTTGAAAGTTTTCCTTCGATGACGTAACCTGGAGCTTTCCCAACGCTTATGGATTTCCAAGTGTCCCCGAACTCCTGGCTGCTACTTTGATTGTGTGTCTTTTTTTTTCAAAGACAAGATACTAGTGTTATAATTTTTTGTATTTAGTTATTAGGATATTTTTCAAAATGCTTCCTAGAAGGAAGTTCATAACTTAAAGGCTTCTAGAGATGGAAAAAAATAAGTGAAGTAAAAATTGATTAAAAAAACACTAGTAGATAATATCAACAAGGATATAGGGAAGAAATCAATTTAAAAATTTAAAAATAAAAGAAAGAATAAATAAATAAAAATTGAAATCTTAATAATAATAATAAAACAAATATATGACCAAAGGAATCACAAAGGCGTGATGGCTTGCCGTGATACTAGGGTTTCTGGCTATGTGCTTCCTGCCTACGCCACGGTGATCTCGAGCAGGGTCTACTGTCCTGTGCATCCCAACTGCGCCGCGATGGCCTCGGGACCCAAGTGCGGATGGTCGAGTATCGACCTCCCTCTGCAACAAGAAAGACTGCAGAGACAAGAGACCTCGATTCCAGGGTATCGACTACTCATATTGATATCCGAATCCAGTTTTGTTGGCAAAGAGCTCGCGAAGGTTGGGGAGGGGATTTTACAAGGCGAAGCCACACTCATGGTTGCTTCAAACTGTCGTCTCGTTGTTGGCTCCAGACAACAACGCGAAGCATTATGGCACACTCCCTGGCCTGGATTCAGAGGGAATGGGCACAGCGCACCTGAGGAGGCGGCGGTTGGGATGTACAGCGCTCTGCCCCATACAACGGTTGTGGGATCTCGTTGCCGGAAATATGCACTGGGTTGCATATGGCTAACTGCCACTACTTGATATTCACTGGGCCCATCTACTCCTTTTGACTGCTCTTACCCCTGGGACCCTGAGGCATCCCCAACACATATGGAGCCTCCCTTTGCAGAAGGAACCAGAATCAAGCCTCCCATTGTAGAAGAACACATAATCAACCATGGCGGCAAAATACACAACGACATAAGTAACCATGGACCAGGTAAACACAAACAGATTTCAAATCTTCATTAAAACCCCTGTTGGGGCTAATATAGTAATTTGGACAAATGAAACAGAGCAAGTGATTGCTCTCAAAATGCAAATCACAAAAGCTCAGGGATATCCAATATCAATACAATCTCTGATATATGAAGACAAAGCACCTCAACATCATAGAACCATAAAGAAATACTCCATAACCTCTAGGTCCACCATTATCCTCAATCTACGGCTGCGAGGAGGAGGCGAGGAGGAGGAACAGGGGATCGGGGAAAAACTAAAAACATTTGTGGAGAAGGGGGCGGCAGTACCTCAAAACAAAACCACAATACTACAAGGCCCCCCTTCAAAAACATACTGCAGGGGAACAAAAAAACAACTGCCCCTACAGAACCAAAGGGCAATACCCCCAAACCTTATATATTAGAACAACTTAATCATACTCCTGAACTGGCCATTGATATACCAGAGATTGATGAACATCGAAACACATATCAAGCACAGGCACTTATATGCCGATTCAATAGCTTCTGGCCCAAACCTATGGACCTCTTTCAATGGGTATTCAAAAACTGGACCATGGAGTGCAAGATACACCTGTGGCTCAAAAGGCTTCTTTATAGTTAAATTCCAACATTCAGAAATCAGAGATTACATTCTCCAGGAGGGTCCGTGGTTTTGGGTTTCTAGGGGACTTTACATCACCCCATGGTTCCTAGACTTTGATGCCAACACTATGGTTGTTTCTAGAATGCCATTTTGGGTCAAACTATATAATCTTCCTTTACATTTATGGAGTGACAACGTCCTTCAAAGTATTGGGAACGTCATTGGGCGATATATCAAAACAGACACATAGCGAATGGAGGAGAGAATCTTCACCTTTGCACGTATTTGTGTCGAGGTTGATCTCAGCAAAGCACTGCCAGAAAGCATACAGATGGTACACAAACAGCAAAAATGGATGCAACACATAGACTATGAAAACACAGCGTTCAGATGCAAAATTTGCAGGCAAACTGGGCATCTAGAAAATCCCTGTCCTGAAGCAAAGAGAGATAACCGAAGAAAGAAGAGGGTCGGAAAAGCACCCAAAGGATGGCAATATCCCCCATGCGATTCAGAGGAGGATATGGAAGCAAAAGAGGATGTACCCACTACAAATGGGAACAATCAGTCAACAGCTATCCCAGATGCACAAGAAAATGAAAATCGGGATCCATTTGAAATACAAACACAACAGGAACCAGTTGTAACAGATAGTGACGGGAACAAAAGGCATCATACTTCAGGCAACTCCGACTCGGACAAGGATGTTGGAGCAGCTACAATTGACAATCAGCTCGCCCTTGTCTCCCCCACGTCATCTCAAGGAGCATGGCGGAAGGTGGAAAAAAAGAAAGGGAGGAAAACTTAGTTTTTCTCCCCATTGTATATTAATGTTCTTTACTTGACTTTTTTGTACACCAGTCTTGGCTGGTTGCTGCCCTTTTATTTGCTAAGGCAACATGTAATTTTGTTTCTTTTAATAAAATTATGATTTTTCATGTGGAAAAAAAAATTAAAACAAATATATTTACAATATAAAATAATAATAATAATATATAATATGATAAAAAAATTCATTATATAATATAATAAATATTCTTAATATAAAATAAAATTTAAATAAGTGAATAATACTGTCAATTGGGTTTCCTCATGTTAACATGTTGAACTCATATTGTGTACATTATTGTAATGGTTTTGAGCCATGTTTTTATACCAGTCTTAAAAGAATATCTTACCCTCTCAAAAAAATATTAAGACAAATAAGTTAATAATAAATCAATTATAGAAAGAAAATAATCCAAAAAACAAAAACACCAACAAACATGAATCTCAAATCTAAAATGACAAGCATAATGTTTCTATAAGAAACTTACCCCGCAAGAAAAACTTACTTGGGATGCCATTTCAATGGTTTTGAGTAATTGGGAGTCATACCTTGCTAAGATAAAGGCCATCATCCTTGTAATACAGTGGTTGGCCTTTCAAAGAATGATCAAATCTAGTTAACACCGTAGTGTGTTTAATGCAACTATCATGCTTTGATTTCTTGGAACATTATCCTGAAGTCTAGGACGAGTACGATTGATAATAATAGCTGCCTTATGCTCCTTAACTGACTTGTATCGGCCTCCTAGTGCCGTCAATATGGGCAAGCCCAAAATAACTAGGAATGCAATAGACCCATTTGCAATTGTAAGTCTCAAGGTCCGTTAACTGATTTTAGGAGACACGCGGGAAAAACACTTCTTGCTGGAATCTATCAATCTTCACAAAAGTCCCACGAACATATGAGAGCGAAACTTTATGCCCAGCCTTGGTTTCACTACCTTGCTCAGACCCCAAGAGTTTTCTGCGCCTTCCAGGCCTTTTTAAGGTGCCATTCTTCTTATCCCTATTCTTGAAATCATCAGGCATTGTTTCCCTTGGTTTAAATTAAACCAATGCTCCTTACCTAAGATTCTTACGACGAGTAGCAAGGGTCTTGATTATCTGGGATGGGTACTAATGGAAATCAACATGAAAGCGTTACACTGTATGGATTTTCATATGGTATCCTTGATAGATCAAAGAACCATCTGATATTTTGGAGATAAGAACATCTAAAAATGGAAGGGATTGTTGTACTCTAATTTCATAGGAAATGGAATATGCTATGACTGGCCATTCAAATACTCAACAAATTTGCTGATGTCATCTAGACTAAGGGTCAAGGTTAAGGGTAGAGGATTCAAGGGCCGTGCCCTCAAAATGTTCCAGGAAAATAATTGCCGTCTTGAAAATTAAAAAAATGTTGATCTAAGACAAATCTCAATTAATCTAGTCGTCTCAAATTCTGCTAATTGTTCAATTCTAAAATCCAATATGCCTTGGAAGATTAGCATATTAAAATGAATGACAAAATGGCACATTTTTATGCGATAACTCCCAGAAGTTTAAAAGACCGGCGCAAACTTGTTTGATCTCCATACCAGTTTCAACAAAAAATAGAACGTTATAAATAAAGAATCCAACCATGTTAAAGCCAGGAAGAAATCCTGGCAGAGAGAATGGCACCAATATGCTCAGCAAAGTTACCACCAAGCATGTATTACAACCAAAATACCACGAAACTGATATTGGATCTCAACCAACAGAAAATAGATACATGGTAAACAGGAGTAATGAATGGATGTTGAACATGGCATACAACGAGAGTTGATTGCAATTGGTAATTATGTTTACTCTTGGAAAGTAGTTTGGCTTTTCATTATGAAAATATGAAAATATAAACAAAAGATGGGTTACCTTAAGTGGTTGTGTTGTAAATCACAAGCAGGAAGTCTTCGAGTCAACTCCACGGACTGGCTGCGTCTGTGTTATTGTGGACCTCAATCGATATCGCTGCTGGGTTAGGTATACTAAATCTATGCTGCCTGCTTTACACTGGGTAGCATCCTCAGAAAGAATGAAGTATCCAGAGGCTTCCCTGGGTTAGGCATACTAAATCTATGCTGCCCGCTTTACACTGGGTAGCATCCTCAGAAAGAGTGAAGTATCCAGAGGCTTCCCAGGGATATTTTCCATGAAAGTAGAAATAAATGAGAAATTTCAAATAGGATATGGATTGAGAACAGACTCTTGTAGTTACTGGCTATCCAAAAGTAATATATTACATCAATCAACCTCTGAATAATAGAGAAGATGATTGATCTATAATTCCGTGTTGGTGTTTTTTTGTGATGTCATGCTTTTAAATAGTTATTCTTTCATTCCCTTCATTTATTGTTATAAGATTGGAATACAAACTATGGTTAACAACAACATAACAATACAATTAACAATAGAGCACGTGTATAAGAATGCTTCATCGTTTCAAATGTAAAATGCCTCTCCCATTTGTCTTTACATGATATTGAGAAACAAAAATCACCATCTGCGTTAGAAAGATGCTGTGAAAACTCACATGGAGCTCTTCAAGATATAAATGATAGATAAAAAGTGTAAGTATTGAGACTTTGACTCAATTAATATAATTGAACTTGTTTAAAAATAAATAATCTGAACCAAGCCTCAGAGAAATCCTACAAGTGCTATCCTCGCCCATGCTCTCCTGTGATTGATTAATAGAGGCCTAAAAGTTTCCACCAGAAAATTCCAACTACGGACCATATTATAGCATTGATTATAGCACCAATAAATCCCATTTTGAAAACATCCGGTAGTTCAACAAATCCCGCTGCAAACAACATAAAATATGTATATCAGTACAGACAAGAAAATAATGAGAGAATTGTGATTGTTGAGTAAAAGAAAGGGAAAAGAGAGAAGTATGAAGATGACACTTTTATATAAATGGACTAAAAGGAACATTACCGCCATAGTAGACAGCTGCCTGACCACTGCTGTAGTGTGTAAGAGCCCCAAAGAGATTTGTGTTATAAGCCAAAGCAAGTGCTGCAAGAACCCCAGGCACCCCAGCTGCTAAATGCATAGCTAGAAAGGCAGAATACAAAGCTCCAACATGCCCTGTCTGGCTTGCAAAAAGATAATGTATCAAAAAGTACGATGCCTGAAGGATGCCAAATGCTGCTGGCCAGCTTAAGGAGAATGATGCAAGAGATTTAGCAACACAGCCTGACATCCACTGCACAATGCCGAGGTTTGTGAGCTGGCTCGCCATGCCCACAAGAACTGCAAACCATGCTAGAGTGTCCCATGCAGACTTCTCACTCAAACAGTCATCCCAATCCAAAACACCCAAAAGTAATAGAATAGAGAGACCGAGCATTGCTGCCACAACGCTTGCAATCCCAATTGCATCCCTGAAAAATATGATAATTTATTAGCACTCCGAAATTTTAATGAAAAACTTGGAACAAAAGCTTCACCATAAATAAAACTAAAAAATTACAACTTTAATTTTACAGCTTACAATATTTACATATCGGCCAAAATACTTGACCCGTAAGGCAACTTCAAATGCATTGTTTTCAAAGGCATATCTAGAACAAAGCATGACATTACACAAATACTTCACACCTGAAAGTCTCATATACCATTAAAAATTGCCACTGCATCATGTATTTCTAAAACTTGCATATAAGTATCATGCTTACAATATTTACATATCGGCCAAAATACTTGATCCGTAAGGAAACTTCAAATGCATTGTTTTCAAAGGCATATCTAGAACACAGCAAGACATTACACAGAAATACCTCGGACCTGAAAGTCTCATATACCATTGAAAATTGCCACTGCATCATGTATTTCTAAAACTTGCATATAAGTATCATACAGTATGAAAAGCATACTGTAGTGTACTCTAGAAGTTTTCTATTGCAGGATTTGAAAAAAAAAATTATCATCAACTCTCAGCTACAGCTACCATTCTTGCCATATTACTGCCTTCATCAATTTTGTCAACTTCTGCAAACTGCATCTTTCATCTCCTAAATTTGTGATGATTATATCCGTACATCTCTAAAAAGTGAGTAGATAAGTATATAGAATATGTTACAAAAGAACTGTATGGAATCTGGATATATTACTACCATCGATCATATGCAGCTTAATCAGAGACATCCTCCAAAAAGCTTTTGTAAGGTACAACATTTCCATTACATATGGACAACTTTTCACACTTCACAGTCACAGAGAATATGAACTTTAAATGCCAATGCCCAACATTCATTGAGCTGGACTTTCAGAAGAGTGGGGTGCACGATGAGAAGCCATGCTGCCAAAGGATGGGTAATCATCCGCTTGGATCATACAATTTCTATGCATAGGTCCTCTTCCTATCCATATATCATTTTACTCATATATAGCCTTGTTCAGTCAATGGGGCCTTGGTTCACTGGTGACATCAACAAATTGCTAAGCGGCCAACATTCATTGAGCTGGACTTTCAGAAGAGTGGGGTGCACTATGAGAAACCATGCTGCCAAAGGATGGGTAATTATGCCGCTTTGATCATACAATTTCTCTGCATAAGTCCTCTTCCTACCCATATATCATTTTACTCGTATAGCTCATCCAATGGGGCCTTGGTTCACTGGTGACATCAAAAAATTGCTAAGCCATCCAATCCGGGTTTTATTCTCTCTGTGATCTGCCTCACCCAAATGGCATATCAAAAAGATTATGAGACCAGGTGCAAGTTTCAGGCAATTTTGACAGAATAAATACCCCTCAGACCTGGCACCTAATCTTAAGGAAGTCCCTGTTATGCAGTGCAGCGCACAACCCTGGTGAATGTTTCTCGAAGCAACTTACAAAAAGAATGGTAGCCTTGTTTACATAGATGCTACTGCTTCCTCTTTATAAAAATTTTATTGTAACCTGGAAAAACTAAAATGCACCAGACTCACCTTTCGTGTGTATGCTGATTTCTTCATTCCAGCAAACAATTCTTACTCTGGTTTTGTCTTCCTCCTTCCAGTAAAAACTAGAACTCAGCAAATGGTTGCATTGCTGGTGAAGAATCCATTTAATAGGTACATCCAATTATTGATCCTTTTTGCCACTCTAGTGCACATAGGGAGAATCCAAGATTCTGTCCAGAAAGGATTTGAGATTCTGAATCTTCATTAAGAGACCTTAGCTCTCTAGGCATTTAATGAACAAGTTATAATATTTTATGCAATTCTGGTTGCTGATATTTCACTTGTAGGAATTCCCATTAATGTACACATATTAACCAGCCCATGGGGCTTTGGATTGTCTGTGAATGGGTGCACTGTTAAAGCACTTCTTGCGATAGGTCACCAGTTGAAATCCCCCATGAGTGCTCCCACCTGCCTAGCCTTGAAATAAATGTACACATATTAACCAGAGATATCCTCTCACCCAGGAAATTGGACACTTACAGTAGGATGTAACGAGGTTTTTCCTGTTTTTCACTGCCTTCCACGCTTATTTTTAATAATCAACCAACTTTGTTGGCTCTTAGATTATGCATATGGCAATTACTCCAATCACAGTTGGATTTTGCCGTTACCTTACACAAATTTGACATTTACAGCAGGGTGCAGGGAGGTTTGTCTGTTTTACAATGCATTTACAACAATCAACAAGACTTCTATGGCTCTTAGATAATCCATATGGAAATTACTCCAACCACGGTTTCACCTCCTGAATCTGACTACTGAAGCTAAACTCCTAACTTCTCGTTGAGCAGGTAAAAACCTAACTTGTTAAAAGAGAAATGACAGAAATGTGCTGAGATTATGCATAATCTTCACTTAGGACCACGTGCCCAAATTATGGGTGGCTTTATTGAGCCTATATATGTCAACTAAGCCACTTTATTGTATTTTTTCTGTATTTGATCAAGTTGGTTTAGTCAACCTCTTGGGGCCAAGTACCTTAAACCCTAAAAGATGTGTATAATAAAGCACACTACTCTTTTGAATTCAATCATTCAAGTTATTATTCGATAAGCACATGTTACCCACCCATGTGGGTAACCCCTGAGAGGAAAAAAAATTCCTATTGTTCAGCTTGCCAGCTAGCAGCCTTATGATGATCCACAGACAGCTAGTCTCAAATGCCTCTCATCCATGCTCTGGTCAGTGTTTTCTTTACGTCAAGTATGTTCATCTAACAAAGGTGGGTCATCAAATATGAGCTATATTAACCATTTTTGTATTCAAGTGTTTTCATTTATTGTTTAAGGGAATTCTAGTATGAATCACAAGTTGCATTGGATGATAGACCAACCCATGTGGGTAACCCCTAAGAGAAAAAAAAAATCCTATTGTTCAGCTTGCCAGCTAGCAGCCCTATGATGGTCCACAGATAGCTAGTCTCAAAAGCCTCTCATCCATGCTCTGCTCAGCGTTTTCTTTACATCAAGCCTATTCATCTAACAAAGGTGGGTCATCAAATATGAGATATATTAACCATTTTTGTATTCAAGTGTTTTCATCTAATGTTTAAGGGAATTCTTGTATGAATCACAAGTTGCATTGGATGATAGACCACTTTTGGTTATAACTTGCATTATTGTCCCATACTTCACCTTGGTTGTTCTCATTTGTCCCTACTCCAATGTAACCTTCCTTGAGGCCTTTCTCTCTCTGTCTAGGAGGGGCACAAACAGGAGGCTATAATTGATGTTGCATGCCCATGGTAATCCATACATAAAAACTTCCATCTCTCCCTGTATCTGCATCCCATATTCGGGTTGATTGTTATTTGTAACCAGTATTGATTCCATGTTTTCCTCGTCCTTGGGTGGGGGAATGGAAACTTTACTCTAAGAGGTTGACACAGCAGAAAGAAAAGAAAAAGCATGAGCCATAATGTTAATGCAAAAGATTGGCAGGGATAAATGAAAGTGTGTGGAAAAAAACCTAGCTTGAGCTCTACCCCACTCATTAGCCCTCATCCAATTCCTAGCTAATGAATGAGCTAGCTAAATAAAGGAACCTTGATTATCCCAACCCCAATGAGCAATGAAATGTTTCATCTTTGAGGAGTTAGTGATTCACCAATAAAAGCTTGTAACCCAAGATATATATGCAAAGAAGAAGAAAATCAATGATGAAAACGGCACACAAGAGGGGTGGTAAAAATAGGTCGAGGAAAGAGGTAACTCAGTTCCTAAGTTACCAGATCCAGCTGCTCGTGGTCCAGGATCCACGGATCCACGTCTCTGATCCGGATCCGGATCCGCCGAGATCTGTCAAAAATACGGCACGCGGTGTTTCTTCATTGGTTGTTAATGGATCCCGCACAGGTGAAACTGGATTTCAAGTTTATATGCAATGCAATTTAAATTATCCAAAGTCCGAATGGCGGATTTAAGATTATATGCAATGCAGGTTAGCTTTTCCACGCGGATTTCAAGTTAGATTCTATGTCACAGCATTTGTCGAATTTGAACTTTGAAGTTCGAAATTCAACAAACCTCAAAAATTATCTTGAAGTTCGGTGAGGTTCGATGAAGGTCGGTTCACGTTTTCTTTTCCGCCTACCTTATTTTACATTACACAGTCCACAATATTTTAATTTTGGGGTTCGAATCTCTTCCAATTTTAAAGTACCGCAAATTTGCACACATATCTTCCAATAGGTTGGTCGGAATTGTTTAACGACATGAATTATTTAGCCGTAGCCATAAATCAGGTACCACATCTGCGATTGGGTTACAATTGCATCGCACCTGAAGATCTAGGCCTCCAACTCTCTCACCCTACTATTTCAGTTTGGGTCATCAGGTCATATATATTTAAATTTACCATAGACAACCAACTCATATTTGCATGAGCACCATTGTGCCTCCAAGAGCCAACTATTGTGTTGAGAAACCATGGACGAAGCTGCACTCGCACAGGGAGGAATGGTGTTCGAAAGGTTAGGAAAATAACTTTATCACTTTATAATTTGAATAATATTTGTATAATTTGTTTTATGTACATATTGTTCTATATATATATATATATATATATATTAAAAATAATAATATATTACCATTATAATAAATTATAAACTAAATTTCATAAAATTTTATCGCATTTTAATTTGAATCTAATTAAAATAGTTCATAATTAATTTACAATATATGTTGTTTATATAATTAGAAAATTATATATTAATATTGTAATGAGTTATGTATTAAATTTAATTAAATTTTATGTTAATGTTAATGATGTTATATTTAAGGAACAAATTCATTTATATTATAAACATTAATAAATGCAACATTAATGCAACATTTATGATACTTTTAAAATTTAAAATTTATATTTTTAAAATTAAAAAAATATATATTTATATTACTTGTACTTGTCGTTTCCTTTGCATATCCGGATCCTAATTTTTCAAAACACTGGTGGATTCATATCCGGATCCGGATTCGGATCCGAATCCGTATCCAAATCCTTGTAACTTAGCTTAGTTCCCATGATTGCTCCCTCTTCACATCATAACACTCAACGATGTTGAAATTTAATAACTTGTACGGAGATTGTGGCATCCTCCATGAAGTAAACCCCTACCATGTCATTACCACTTGCATCTATTGATTGATGGGTAGGCCTAGAAATTGTTCCTCCCCATAGGGTTGGAAGCACCTAAAGCACCTAATAAGGCCTAGTGATAACCCTACCATATCCAATGCATGGTAAATTATTTAGAAATCATAACCTAGAAAGATATTTGAAGATGATGCTTATGTGAAGTACGTTGATGCCTTTTACATTAAATATGGTCCACTCTAATACTCTTATTGTCTTGCACATATGATGTTAATGTCACTTGATTCCATGAGTATATTTTAGATGCCAGCTCCCAGGTATAACTGCCATCCCTTGAGGGATTATATGATGCTTCTGCAACTTCAAAGAGGATGTTCAACCCCACTTGATGGACTTCACTAAACACTAGAGCTAGGATGTTAGCCATCTTTTTAGGACTGTTGACCTAGGGATGTATATCCATCATAGTTCCATAACACTCTCCTCTCCCTCCAGGATCTGCAACGTTGCACAGTTGATCCAAAGCATTGCTTAGAGAGTTTATGTACCCTAAAGATGACAGGACACCCCCAGGCCAGCATTACATCTTCTTAATGGATGTTGCCCTATTTCTAGATGATTTGATGATGATGACAATTTGAGACTTGTTACAAACAATGTGTAGAAAATATATTTGTAGTTGTATAAATGTAATGATATATAAATAATTGATAGAATGAATAATGATGATACAATAACCCATGTGACGGTTTACTTTATAGCATTGACGGGGCATGAGGTGAAAGGGTACATGCCCATTGACTTTTTGTTTAATTAATTAATTGATTAATATTTATGTTTATGTTTATGTTTATAACATTCTCACCCTCTCAATGAATGCTTTGTACTCAAAGCATAAGAAGTAGGATTTTCTCTAGTTGGGCAGGTCTTTGTGGCCAAATGAACTTTATTTGCGTTTGTGGGTTTGACTTTGCTCACGTTTAGAGTGTTGATGAGGCTTGTGTGTATTGTTTGCATTTTCTTGAGAGTGGAAGCTTCAACACCATATAGTTTATAGTGTTGTCCTTGCCAATTAAACTTCATGAATTGTTCTTAAAGGTTTGTAGTATAACTTCCAAACTACATCAACCATTCCGCACCTAGCATTATATCCATCACTTCAAGTGGCAGAGCATAGAGTTCTATTTGTCGTTTCAACTCTTGTATTTGAATTGACACCTTATGATATTTTGCTACTTCTTCAACCTTTTGTCTGTTAACGACTATTATGATGAGGTCTTTGGTGGCGTGCACAAAAAGGTTTAGTTGTTTAGCAACATCAATGTCTATACAATTGTGAGTACTACCAGAATCTACAAGTATTGTTGTTGAAAATTGTGTAGCTCATGAGGTACTCCCACAAGCTCTGGTGCTAGGCTTGTGAGGAGAAAACCCACAAAAATGAGAGTTTGTGGGCGAGGAAACTGTTAGCCACCTATATTTTTCCATTATATCAGCTGGTGGCTAAATGTTCTTTGCAGCCTTCAAGAAACAAATCCAGTCCTGAAATTGTTGGTGCTTGAAGTCTTTGGGTAAAATCATTAACTGCTGGTTAGATCTCCATGCATTTCTCTCTTTCAGCGTCTGATATTTCACGAAAATCCAAGTCAAACTCTGCTGTATCCTCCTTCCTTTCCCCTCCCTTGTTTCCATCTTACCTTCGTTCTTCAATTTCCTTTTATTCATAAAAACCCCACAAAACCAAGCGTCATTCCTTACCTCTTCACTAATCTCATTTCCTAAGGTCAAAAATCCAATTTTCAGCCTTATCGGAATTATATTTCCTCTTGCAATTCTTTAAAAAAACCATAGAAAACACATGTTTCTATGCGATAGGCTTAGACCCCTCAGGTTAAGCCCCTGCCTTTTTCTTCCTCCTTATGCCCCGACGCCAGAACCACGTGCTAAGTCACACGGGCGCTTAAACTCTTGGAATTTATTTTCTGCCCGAAAAACATTGAAAAACCTTCGTAAAACGCAAAAATCGGGTTTATTTTATTTTTCATAAAGTTTTCCGCCAAAGAAATTATGTTAAAACTCGACCGTCGATCTGTCACACAGATCAACGGTGCGGAGCGAGCCCCACCTGGTGGACCCCTCTCCCCGCACCCTTTTCTAAAAAACCGTGGTTTTTCTCCCGCACCACTTGTCGTCGGATGGTGGTTTTATCCCGTCGGCCAGCGATTCCACACGCTGGCCGACGCGTGTCCTCCACCTCGTTTCCAAAACCGCCGCGCCATTACATCGCCCGCGCATTATCCTTCGGACCGTGGCCCTGCAGCGGGATCCATCTCCACCGTTGGATTTGGGCCCTCCCATCTGACGGTCGCTAATCTCCCCATCCGCTCGGCCTTTAACGGACTCGCCCACCCATTAACTTTCCCCGGCGCGTTCAAAAAACGATCTCCGCCGTCGATCTCTGCAGATCGACGGCTCTCATGCAAAATCCCGATTCCATCGTACAGTCCTCCTTTTTCTCCGCTGACTTTCCGAAACGTTCCCGACCGTCGATCGCAATACGATCAACGGCTCCGATTGCTCCATTTTCCCGCACGCCCTCCAAAGCAGATTGACCTATAAACCGGATTTTTTACGTGTTTTTTGTATTTTGCAGGGAAGAAGTCATTTGTTCGTGTTTTAAACAGGGTTTCTCAGACCTGGAGGGTGACGATCCTTTATGTCTCGATTTCTCCGAGGAAATCACCTACAAAGCCATTTTTCACGTCTCATCAGTGTTTCCAACGGCATTGATGCCTTTTTCTACCTGCACAACCCTGCACAGCAAGGAATACCGTCAAAATCGACGCAGAGAAAGAGTATCGGATTTTGAAGACAAAATGAACCAGAGCAGCAGATTAGTGAACAAATTGGCGGGGATTACGGCTAAGACAGTTATCAAAAGCCTAATCCCCGACTCAGAACACAGATTAAAGGAAAACCTAAAAGTGTTCATCAGACACATCGCCTCCACCGCCATACTTTGAGGCGAATTGATTCCTCAACCACCGCAGTGCTACCTATTGCCTCAAAATGCTCAGTCAGAGGCCGAATTCATTGAACAGGATCAGATATTATGCCTCGGAACAGCCAAAGAAGTTATTTCTACCCCAAATTTAATGACAGAACGTTTGCAGAGTAACCCTAATAGTACGCAGAGCCTCAAAGGTCAACAAAAGCTCCTTCCGAGCTTACTTCATAAGTATAAACACATTAATGCAGTGGAACACCTGTATAATTTCTTCATCGAGCCTCCCAGGGCCAGGAAGACATTAATTCTGCATTAATTGTATTTGAGATCTTTCCATTAGATCTCACCTCCTCATCCTTCTATAAATACTCCAGAATATGTTGTGTAAGGGGTTGGATTAGTTGGTTGTTAAAGTAATTGCTGAAACATTCTATGTAACTGAGCTGAAAACTCTTGACTGTAGATAGTGGTTTCATCGGCTCTTGGAGCTCTGCTTGTAGCAGATAGGTTAGGTTGTGAAGAGAGATGGATTAAAACATTGGACCTTAAGATTGTAACCGGTTTGAAGCATCAATACAAGCTGATTTATGGGATCCTGGTCTATGTTGATGGTGATGTTATTCTCACTGTGAACTTGTCATTTTATTTCTGTTTTCAATTCGTTTCATTTTCCACTGTAAAGAACAGTTTGAACAGTGTTAGGACTTACTGCATACCAGTAACCTTCTCTGGCTGAGAAATCTTTATTTCAATGTTTTCCTCTAATTGTGTTATTTAGAAATGATTTAATTCAGTCTAAGTACAGAGATGCTGGCGTTCCCTCATCTTTTCGTCACAGCTGAATGTTATTTTTAGATGTTACTTTCAATATATGTTGTGTAAGGAATGAATTGAGGAAATCAAAGGTTAGCGCCGAGTCCCTTTCTTGTTTGCTCGACTATTTGATTGTTTCCCTTAGGATGTGTCGAAAGCTGACTAGTTTCGAAGTACTTATCAGATCTTAGACCATTCTGTGTTATCTTTGTGATTGTCTTGGAAGTAACTAAGTAAAGAAGAGCTAGGAGAGGATCATGGTGAGCCCAGCCCACTAGTTTCTACTCCAAAGGTTGCCTTCAAGTTTCCCTTCGTTTTTATTTGTATTCTATTAGAAGTGTATCAAAGGCTGGATAGTTTCAAAGTACTTACCAGATCCTAGGTTGCTTCTATGTTTTTCTTAAGTGCCTGGTCAAAGGCTGGCTAGTTTCAAAGTACTTACCAGATCCTGGGCTGCTCTTTGTTCTGCATCTGTCATTTCCCTTTCTTGTTGTACCACTCCATTCCATAAATCAAGCCTTAAAGAGATCCTTAGGCATGGATGACTTGCCCCATAGATCACTCTTGAACCTGAATGTTTCAATTAAATCCTCTTATGACTCCATAGCCCAATGGATTGAAAACTTGCCATCATCTGTCTTCATGATCAAAGCTTACTCTTTTGCTTGCAACTTCTCACCTTTGAACCTATTTGCATATAGATCTTTTCGCCTCAAACAGCAACTATGTTCAACCATCCGAGAAAACCAAACAAAACCTTTGGCCTTCATAACTAGCCTAATATCATCACCCTAAACTTCAAAGACAATATCCATCTTTGTACATATTGGAGAGATCCCTCTCCGGATTCAGGAGGGCTAGATCCTAGAATCCCAAAGTTGGTTGAAATGATGTTAACTCTGTAATCGGACTTTGCCAATCTTGCTTGTTACAGAGACCTAACAGAAACCAAAGTTTGGAGTTTTGACCCAAAGGTATGGGCTTTGAACCCAAGGAGAGAAATTTTAATATTCTAATTAATTGTTGAGTGGTGAAGTGGGGTCTCTTGAAGGACAAAGAGAGCTCCTAAGACACCTAATGGAAATATATAAGTATAGGCCAAAGGAGAGGCTAGAAGGTAAGAGTGTGAAGGAAAATTCTCTTATGTGAGGAGGCAAAAGTGACCTAGTTGAAGACATGAGGAAGAAGGATAGCCACAAGAGCAAAGGACAGGTGAGAGAGGTTGAGTTTTCTATGTCCTGGTTACATAAAGGGAGTTGTTGCCAAAAGATTAAGACAAGTTGAGTTCTATGGTGAAAGCAAGGTACGTTTAAGGAAGTTTGGAGAGCTAGAAAGGATCTGCAGCTCAAGGAGAAATACAGTAAGGAGGAGTTTTGTCTTGGAGTGTCGAGGTTGGTTTAGGCAAGTTGTTTTCGAATAGAAGGCCTGGTAAAGACCACCCGCAAGGAAGAAGCATTTGTATTGTGTTTTGTAAGGCAACCAAAGGCAAGGAGAGATAGTCGCAATCTGCTTCGACCCTTGGAGCAGGTCCATGGGGTAAAGAGAGTAGGTCGAGGGCCTTAGAAAATGTGGACAAGATGGTCGAGTGTTACTTGTGTAGGGCCGAGTGCCTTAGCAATTGTATAAAGGCTAGCTTAGTTTGATTGAAGGTTGTTATAGTGGCTCGTTGATGAAAACAAAGCAGACCGAGGTTGTTGAGAGTAGGGCAGCAAGGAAAGGGGTTGCTAAAGAGGGTTGAACACAAGCTGGTATAGTGGATCGAGGCTAAAGGAATAGCCCAAGGCAAACAAGTTGAGTGGGCCAAAGAAGCAATCTGCTGGTGGACAGCAAGTAGGCCGAGTTGGACAAAGTCTAAAGGAGCAGGCCTTGTGGACATACGAAGACTGTAAAGGACTGGTTGCCAAGGACAACAAGTAAGTATAGTTGTATATTCTTTGTTTTATGGGCAGATGAGAGCCTAAAGCATAAGGTCTCAGCCCTGGTTGTATCAGTCAAAGGCCATACTTGTATTTTGTATTATATTTGGTATTTGTACAGGGATTGTAAAGGGCCATGATCCCTGGTACGGGAGCCTATGATTTTCTTATTGATGGACCGATAAGGAATATGTTTCGACCATAAATATTGTGTAATGTTATTAATTTCTCTACTATTATATTTCGCTATACAAAGTTGTTCAAAGTTGGGCATCTCTAATGTGATTATGTTCTTAGCTAAGCCATAGACCAAACCTATGGCTTGAGGTATGAGGATCGGTTGGATGGGTTGTCCAACTACAGTTCGTGGAAGGAAAGGATCAAGCTAGTATTGTTGGTGAATGATCTATAAAAATTCGCTGACAAGAAGATCGCCCCGCCAACTGACATGGCTAAGTTGGCTAGTGATGCCCGGGCTACCTGCTTACCCACAATTTAACTCTCATGCATATAAAAATGCATCTCGAATTTTGCGCTCCAAATAACCTCAACCTGGCTATTTCAATGTTTTATTTCCTAGGCTGGGCCAATTTAAATAAATATATATCTGGAGTCTTTAAATAATACATGCGGAAGCTTCTATAGTGAATCTTCAAGGAAGATTCCTTCTCTTCCTAACTTATGTTATAAAACCCAACCAATACAACTTATGCTTAGAAGCTACCCCTCTAATCATATGGTTCAACCATAGTATAAACCTCTCACGCATACATATCGAACCAACGTTTGATTTCCATTTAACCCCAAAGCATGATGGTCCCAACCCTTAATAAAGCCAAGTTATGCATATTCAAATCCACACATCCCACTTTGATTAAATAAACATTAAAGCATTAACCTTATTATCACGACCATATGCGCTCACTACTTATTAACTTTATTGAAGATTTCTTACCCATATGCCAAGTTCCCCTCTAACTTATTCACAATCGAAAACCTTTTCCGATTGTCTTACCATACTGCTTGGTTAAATAACCCTCGTCAATTATGTATGTCCACGACTTTATTGTCATATATATCAACGCCTTAGTTAATCCTCGACCTTGGTTTTAAATCCTCGACAATTCACAAATAATCCGCACATATTCACCTTTGGGTCCCACAACATATCATAACGCTTAGCCTGCGTAACCTCCAAGCACTTCCCCACGCGAATGTCGTTGATCTCCGGCACCATTCGATCGAATGAACACAATGGATATTGCGTTTTTTAAACTTCCGAACTTTAATGCCCCAAATTAACGCGATGAAAGTGGTTTTTGCCTTACCACTTTTTCCACGCGTCACTCGGTTAACTATATCGTGTTTTTTTCTCAAATCAGCTTACCGCTTTAGGAGCTATGCGAATACCATAAATTGTTTCTTGAATCCGCCCTTATTGTGCAACGTCCAAGTTCCACTCTTATCTTCAATGTTCCGCCTCCTCTGCTCTATTACTACAATTCAACTTCGCCCAGTTCAATTCGACCAAATAAAGCTCGATTGTAACTTAATCACACTCAGTTACACGGCAATTATCCACGGTTCCTCAATGCTAATTGACTCGTGGTTCCGGTTTATACACGCACAGTTTTACGAAACCCTCGAGCTGTAGTTTCAAAATCCGATCTCTCATTACTGTGTAAACACAGCAGAGTGCCCAAATTTCTTCTCATTGGAGACTGTATGGAAACAGTATTTCATTCACTAACATTCGAATCTAATTCCACTACCTTCAACTGACGCCAAAGGGTCTACCCTTCTGGTATTATGTATACAAATCTATACTAATTCTCTAGTTCAACTAGAGTCATCCCTTCAGGCAATAACGCAGAGTTCACACTAGCCCTCTAAACTCAATTAGCCTTTATGCAGAAATAAATCAATTACACATATATTTCCACACAGAAATTGGAAACAACTCTTCATCAATATATACAATGTCATTAGTTACAAAAGCCTCTCAGCCTTGGCCAGATATTCATGACAGTGGCCTGTTTCACAATTGCCCGTAGGCTTAATAAGACTCTGCCTCTGAACAGCTACCCTACTCTCTAGCCCTGAACTCTACCTAGACTCATTACATTTATACAAATTGATGACCTGAATCGATTCAGGTCCCCAACCAGCTCAACAAACTCTTAAAATTCCCAATTCCTAAATTTAGACTCAATAACTGAAGCTGATCCTAAAATTTCTCTTAACTCTTTGTTATCTCTTCATATTCCTAACTATTCAAGTTCCCTGGTTCTCCAACCATTCGAGAACGATTACATTATCACTCAATAATTAATTTGGAATAATTAAATTCTCTTAAAAACTTAAAAGCCCCTAAGTTTTGAAAATACAAAGGATTTTTCTCTTTGCCTAATGCCCCTGAATCAGACTCCTGAGGTTCAAATTGTTCATGAGCTCCTGATCATGTGTCTTTAATCTCTGCCTCCTGGATCCCATACTTTGTTTTGCTATTGTCCAGCAACTGCATCATCCTTCAATTGCATTTCTCCAGGTCTCCATATCCTATTCTGTAAATTTTCTCCAGCTATACCTTCACAATCTGCTTTTGTCTTTCCTTTGTCAAAACTCTCCTCCTTTCTTGCTGTTGTCTACTGCTTCTGAGACACCTTCATCATCAGTCTTCTGATGCATTTAATCTCTATGTCCAACTTATCTTCTGTCTGGAAATTACTTTGTCCACTGTTGCTGCTTTCAATTCCTGTTAATTCAGCTGTTGTAGCTACTTTTGCTGTTACTGCTGTTACTGCCCTTCTTACTGCCAACATTGATGTTGCTGCTATCAATGTTGCCTTTGCTGGTACCTCCCCGATTGTTGCTCCAACTACCACCATGGGTGTCGCTGTAATTGGTTTTAATTCTGCAGATGTCATCACCAATGTTGCGTCCTCCCAAACTTTTTGTCCCTCTGCAACACTTTTCTTTTGCTCATCATCTGCAAATTTACCCTTAGAAAACAAATCATCAATTAAATTTCCACCTGCAGTAACATACTCATATAATTTTCTTTGTATACTAGTAAGCATAATTAATCTTAACAAACTAGTATCTGCTCCTAGTTCTTCCACAACTTTAGGCAATTTCACTCTAGTGTCTGCAATCTCTTTCTCTTCTTCCAATGTTCCTAGCAAACATTTCAGCCACCTCTCCTGTACTTGTTTCTCATCCTCATCATGCTGCAATTCAGTTTCAGCATCTTTCTCTTCTTCTTGGGCAATCTTCAGCAATTGCCTTTCATCTCCTTGATTGATTCCAGCAATCGAATCAAGTCCTTTCAGCTCTGTATCTTCATCTTCTGTCAGCATAGGATTCTGATTCTTCATCACTGTGTCAGTCTTAACAATCTGCCCCACAGTCTGCTCTTGGCTATTCAGACAAGCCACTTCTTCTCTATCACCAACAATGACAAATTTCTGCATGACTGTCTCATCTTCTTTCTTCTGCAACAGTGTTTCTTCTCCCAAGACAATTCCAAATGATGGATTGTCTTTTGCATCATCTGTAAACATAAACAAATTGTCAATTTTAAAACCACAAGACCCAAAGGCCTCATTTGATGACCTAGTCACCAAACCTTCCTTTAGCAGTTCTAAGTCCCTTTCAAGACTCAGAAACTCTTCACTATCTTTCTCCTTAGCTGTCAGAGTTATCTCTACTGCTCCAATCACCATGTTAAAATGATGATCCTTCACTATGTTTTCAGCCAACATAATTCCTCTTTCGTTCAATTCTCTGACAGTTTCCTTTTGTTGTTCTTCTTCTTTGCCTGCACATGAATCATCAGCACTAAAATCACAAGGTTTCAATACCTCTTCCTCCTCTGACAACACATCAGTATGTTGTTCAGAACTTCTTTCCAAATCCTCTATCAGCACATCAGTATGCTGATTTGCTTTACTCATGAGACTGTCAACCAGCCTCCTCTTCTCTCCATCATCTGCTTCATGAATGCTCTTCTGTTGTGATTCACCAAAATGAACTCCTCCATTTTGCTGAATCATTTTCTTATCCTCTATTCTCTGATTGTCATTCATGACAATTCCTCTGTCTTGCTTCTTCAGCAACTCATCCTCTGCATAGGTCCTCTGCTTCTCCAATTCTCTTCTTTGAAAATCCAACCTCCTATACAACTCAACAACTTCAATTGGAGTAGACTTTGGGAACCGTACACAACCTTTTATGCCTCTGCTTGTTCTTGACCAATCATCTGTTGGTCCTTCTCTCTTTGCCTCAACATTCTGTTGAATATTCTCATTGGACTCTTCTGTCTTCATGTCTTCCTCCTGAGATCTTAATATCTCAACATTGATCTGAACAGATTTCAGATTCAATTTCTCTTCCTCAACAACAAACTCTAAAGCTTGTTCATCTTCCTGTGATGTACCTGCAAACATACACAACTCTTTAGTTTTCAAATCACAAGACTTTTCAGTCTTGGCTGCTTTCTCAAGCACTCCTTGAACAAATCTGCATGTGGAATCTTCAAATTCCATCCTTGACTCAAGAACTCTGAGTTCCTCTTCCTCTGGAGATCCTGCCATCACCTCACAATTGTCAGACTCAAAAACACAAGTCTTTACATCATCCAATTGAACTGGACTTGTCCAATAACTCAGGAAATCACCAATGATATCCTCTTCAGCAAGACAAGCTTCTCGCTGCCTCAAGTCTTCACCATGCATCAAAAGATCTCTTGCAGATCTCCATTCTTCCTCTGTACTCTGTTCTGCTTCACAAACATAAATTTTCTTCTTCAACTCAGCTGTCTTGAGTTCCTCTTTCAATAAGGCAATCTCCTTTTGCCTCAACCTCAACTGTAATGATTGCCATTTTATTCTCTTCCTCATGAGCCAACCAACTCTCTGGTTTTCCTCTATCATCCTCTCCAGTTTATAAAACTGCTTACTGATCTCAGCTATCTCTTTCCAAAATTCTGCATCAGTGAGTTTCTTCCTCATGCCATTTGCTTTGGCATCTTCCCTCACTCTTATGTTGTGGCCTCTCTCAGAATCTCTGCAATCTCTGTTGTGGCTTTCAGTAACCATTTTCTCCTCCATGAGTTCTTCACTCACAAGCTGCACTAAGCCTCTGCAACAGCAAGCTCTCTTGCTGCAACTTACCTCACCAATCCTTTCCTCTGGACCTAGGCTTTTGGCAAGTACTCGTCCCCTTCTGCTGGAACCTTTTGAGCACTCTCTTTTGCTCTCGCTAGGCTTCACTGTGCAACTCCGCAAGAACACATCTGTTCTTCTTTCATCCAACCTCTGTTGGGAATCCTCCAGGTTCTGCCACACTTTCTTCTTCACCTCAGAATCCTCTGCTGGATTCTTTTATCACTGCTCTCAAAGCTGTGATCTGCCTTTGCTGAGATTCTTCAATTGTCTACAATCTAAAGTCTGCAAACAATCCTTCAAACCAGAGTTAAATAATGCTCATCAACTCACCTTCTCTTGAGAACACTGCAATTGTCCTCTCTATCTAGCCTTTAGCTGAATATCACGCTCACTGCCTTCACCATCAAACTCTGTCTTCACCTTTCTGCAACCACAATTCTGCAATTACAATTTCAAATCAGATTTAAAATTATTTACCTGCAAGATTTCTGCATGATCTGGTCTTCCACTCACTCATCCAGCTCTGCAAATCTCTGTTCACTGCAATCCTATGTACTTTGCTACATATCAGATTTAAAATCTGATCTTCCCTCTTCTGTCACATGCACTATATCCCTGTAGGCTGCAATCTCTATCAGTCTTCAAAAACCTGATCTCTTTTCATACTTGCAACTAATTCAGAACTTGAACTTCAAACAGAGCTATACTGCTCTGATACCACAATGATGCCTGGGCTACCTGCTTACCCACAATTTAACTCTCATGCATATAAAAATGCATCTCCAATTTTGCGCTCCAAATAACCTCAACCTGGCTATTTCAATGTTCTATTTCCTAGGCTGGGCCAATTTAAATAAATATATATCTGGAGTCTTTAAATAATACATGCGGAAGCTTCTATAGTGAATCTTCAAGGAAGATTCCTTCTCTTCCTAACTTCTGTTATAAAACCCAACCAATACAACTTATGCTTAGAAGCTACCCCTCTAATCATATGGTTCAACCATAGTATAAACCTCTCACGCATACATATCGAACCAACGTTCGATTTCCATTTAACCCCAAAGCATGATGGTCCCAACCCTTAATAAAGCCAACTTCTGCATATTCAAATCCACACATCCCACTTTGATTAAATAAGCATTAAAGCATTAACCTTATTATCACGACCATATGCGCTCACTACTTATTAACTTTATTGAAGATTTCTTACCCATATGCCAAGTTCCCCTCTAACTTATTCACAATCGAAAACCTTTTCCGATTGTCTTATCATACTGCTTGGTTAAATAACCCTCGTCAATTATGTATGTCCACGACTTTATTGTCATATATATCAACGCCTAAGTTAATCCTCGACCTTGGTTTTAAATCCTCGACAATTCACAAATAATCCGCACATATTCACCTTTGGGTCCCACAACACATCATAACGCTTACCCTGCGTAACCTCCAAGCACTTCCCCACGTGAATGCCATTGATCTCCGGCACCATTCGATCGAATGAACACAATGGATATCACGTTTTTTAAACTTTCGAACTTTAATGCCCCAAATTAACGCGATGAAAGTGGTTTTTTCCTTCCCACTTTTTCCACGCGTCGCTTGGTTAACTATATCACGTTTTTTATCTCAAATCAGCTTACCGCTTTAGGAGCTACACGAATACCATAAACTGTTTCTTGAATCCGCCCTTACTGTGCAACGTCCAGGTTCCACTCTTATCTTCAACATTCCGCCTCCTCTGCTCTATTACTACAATTCAACTTCGCCCAGTTCAATTCGACCAAATAAAGCTCGATTGTAACTTAATCACACTCAGTTACATGGCAATTATCCACGATTCCTCAACACTAATTGACTCGTGGTTCCGGTTTATACACGCACAGTTTTACGAAACCCTCGAACTGTAGTTTCAAAATCCGATCTCTCATTACTGCGTAAACACAGCAGAGTGCCCAAATTTCTTCTCATTGGAGACTGTATGGAAACAGTATTTCATTCACTAACCTTGATCCATTCAATTGCAACCCGAATCAATATACTCCAATTCCACTACCTTCAATTAGATCGATCCTTTCAATGGTCGACCTCTTTCTGGTATTATGTATACAAATCTATACTAATTCTCTAGTTCAACTAGAGTCATCCCTTCAGGCAATAAGGCAGAGTTCACACTAGCCCTCTGAACTCAATTAGCCTTCATGCAGAAATAAATCAATTACACATATATTTCCACACAGAAATTGGAAACAACTCTTCATCAATATATACAATGTCATTAGTTACAAAAGCCTCTCGGCCTTGGCCAGATATTCATGACAGCGGCCTGTTTCACAATTGCCCGTAGGCTTAATAAGACTCTGCCTCTGAACAGCTACCCTACTCTCTAGCCCTGGACTCTACCTAGACTCATTACATTTATACAAATTGATGACTTGAATCGATTCAAGTCCCCAACCAGCTCAACAAACTCTTAACATTCCCAATTCCTAAATTTAGACTCAATAACTGAAGTTGATCCTAAAATTTCTCTTAACTCTCTGTTATCTCTTCATATTCCTAACTATTCAAGTTCCCTGCTTCTCCAACCATTCGAGAACCGTTACATTATCACTCAATAATTAATTTGGAATAATTAAAATTCCCTCAACTTATTACATAAAGTCTAATTCTCTTAAAAACTTAAAAGCCCCTAAGTTTTGAAAATACAAAGGATTTTTCTCTTTGCCTAATGCCCCTGCATCAGCTAGGCATAATAAGACAAATGCGAAGGCCAAGTTGATCATAATTGATGGAATCAAGAATCACTTGATACCTCATCTCACCGGAAAGAACACTGCATGGGATATGTGGGAGGCTCTGAAAGCATTGTTTCAAGACAAGAACGAGAACCAGAAGATGGTATTGGGAGAGAAGCTTAGGAACATCAAGATGACAAATTGAGAGAATGTAACTTCGTATCTAACAAGGGTTCAGCAAGTTCAGGACGAGCTTAGTTCCATTAGTGATGATGTTACAGAACCTGAGTTGGTGAGCACTGCCTTGAAGGGCTTCTCAGAGCAGTGGAAACCATTTATCAAAGGAATAGTCTCACAAGAGAATCTACCAGATTGGAACAAGTTATGGGATGATTTCATACAGGAGGAACTTTGAGACGAGGATATTCAGAAGAAGAATATTGATGAAGAGAATCTTTCTCTCGCTAGTAAACTAAAGAAAGGGCAAAGGAAAGTTTGACAATGGCAAGGGCTTGTGAAAAGTGAAATGCTTTACATGTGGCGAGCAGGAGACAGCAATGGCTGCTTCAACTACAATCAAACAAGATGCTTTCTTGAAAAGGTTTGATGAGGAGTTTTCTCTGATCTCTCATTTCTCAATGAGCACCATTCGTGAGGGTGCTTGGTTCATAGATAACAAAGCGTCTAAGCATATGACAAGATTGCGAAAGTATTTGAGAGCCTGACTGAATGGGACTCTAACCTACATGTGAAGATTGGTGATAAGAGTCAGAGGAACAGGGATTCTACCATTCGAGATGGAGTCAGCATGGTTGTTGCGAGTCTAGGATGTAGTTTGGGTATCGAAGCTCAGGTGCAACATGTGTCTATCTCAGCAATTGAGGCAAAGGGATTTGCAGTAATATTCCAAGATAGAAATGTGATGCTCAAGCCTCGTGGCTCCAACTCCAGTTCAGGAGCAGTTCTTGGAGTCAAAGGGAATGGTCTGTACAGGCTGAAGAACCCATCGACCAAGAAAAGAAGAAGGCTTCAAAGACTCAGAGGGAGCAAGTTCGAGAGGGACTTCGCAAATTCGAGAGCGAGCAAACTCGAGAGGCAACTGAAGGCATGGAGAGTTGGCAGCAGGCTGCCTCAGCCCTTGGAGCAAGGCTGCATGGAAAAAAAAGTAGGTCGAGGGCCTCAGAACTATGGACAAGCAAGCTAAGGGTTACTTGAGTGGGGCCGAGTGCCTTAGGTACTGTGTGAAGGCTAGCCGAGTTTGATTGAAGTTTGTTGTAGGAGCTTGTTGATGAAAAAAGAGAAGGTCGAGGTTGTTGAGAGTAGGACAGCAAGGAAAGTGGCTGCTAAAGAGGGTTGAACCGAAGTTGGTATAGAGGACTGAGGGCTAAAGGAACAGCCCAAGGCAAACAAGTTGAGTGGGCCAAAGGAGCAGTCTAATGGTGGACACCAAGTAGGCCAAGCTGGACAGGGGTCCAAAGGAGAAAACCTTGTGGACAAAAGAGGAATGTAAAGGACGGGTTGCCAAGGACGACAATGAGTAAGTACATTTGTATATTCTTTGTTTTATGGGCAGATGAGAGCCTAAATGATAAGGTCTCAGCCTTAGTTGTATCAGTCAAAAGATAGACTTGTACTTTGTATTATATTTGGTATTTGTACAAGGATTGTAAAGGGCCATGATCCCTAGTACGAGAGCCCTATGATTTTCTTATTGATGGACTGATAAGGAATATGTTTGGGTCATACATCTTGTGTATTGTTATTGATTTCTTTGTTGTTATATTCTGCTATGCAAAGTTGTTCAAAGTTGGGCATCTCTAGTGTGTTTGTGTTCTTAACTAAGGCATAGACTAGACCTAGAGTGAGTGGATTTCCAACAATTGTGACATTTCTGTTTTTTATGACTCCTCTAAGCATCAGGGTCTTATGTTGTGGTTTCCCTGTCATGGTTTTTGGTGGAGTAGAGTTGCTTTCTTTTTTCTTAAAGACTGTACCCCTTTTGTTCTGAGATGTGGTGGAACGTATTTGGTAATCGGTGGTTGTAATTGGTCTTTTGGAGTAATTATCTTTCCTGAAAGTTTGTGATCTTCGTTTCTATTTTCTTGAACGCATGAGATTGAAGCTAGTGATGTTTTTTGTGGTGTATCATTCTGGTTTGAATCTACATTGTATGCTACCATGATTTCATCATCTGGCTTCTGTACTTCTACTTTCCTTCCATTCTTAGTTTTACAGTAGCATAAGGACATGTCTTCACAACTATGTCTCAGTGTCTAATTCTTCCTACACTTATGACAATTGTCTTTCTTCTTTGTCCCTCTCTCTGATTCATGGCTAGATGTGTCTGAGATTTTTTCTACTTCGAAGGTATATAGTTTCTTATTGTTGCATCTGTGTTCCGACGACCATTTGTCACCACAATATCTACATTTGTTTATTGCTTTCTTATCTGAGTCCTGATACCAATTTTCATCTTCTCTGGTGAATGATGACTTGTTGAACTTGTTCTTTTGTTCGAATAACTTTGCTGCATGCCTAGGATTATCAATTGTTTTAGGCTTTGGTAGCTTTATTTCACTATGGATATAATCTTTTAATCCACAGATGTACATTTTAGCAATTGCTTGTCTATGAGTACATTTTGTCTAGTTGTCAAAAACTTCCATTTCCTGTGTATAGTATTTACATTTCCTTTCTGTTTGAGACTTACAAATTTGTTGTACAAATTATAATCTTCTTTGTCATGAAATCTATTTAATAACATTGTCATGAAACTTTTCCAATAAAAGAAACGAACATCACACTTTTTTGTCCACCATAGGAACCATTCGTAAGCTTCCCCTTCTAAATTGTTCGAAGTTGTCATTATCTTTTCTCTTTCACCTAGCGGGGGGTTTGATTCAAAAATCCCTTCCATTTTATTGACCCAAACAATTGTTCCTCTATTTCCTTACCATCAAACTTTTGTAATTCCTTCTTAATATGTTAATGATTTTTGTCTGGAATTCTTATGCGATATTGACTGCCTGAAAAAACTATTTCAAGTGGTTCTTGATGGTCACGTTCACTTGTATTTTGTGGACTAGTTATCGGCCTTTGATAGACTAAGGGCATTCCAAGGCACTTTCAGTTTCTTCTTACATCAATCAAAACCAACTACCTTGTAAGATGCAAAAGAAAAAGCTAAAACAATTGATGATAGTTGGGCCTCGTTAGGACAGACATAGATTGTACAACATCCAAGAGCTATGCCTGAACCAAATGACAAAGAAAAGGCATCTAATTCAACAGAAACATTGGATCCCATAGCCCTTTTGACACAACAGATGGAGTTCCGAATAGATATGCATAAAAGTCGACAATCCATGCAATAAAACATTCAAAACTTGTAACAGATTGTGAAATGGAATCGACAAACAGCACAACAGAATCGACAGTTAATGCAAGACAAAATATTGAAATTGGAAATAAATCACCAATAGCCAAGATTTTAACCAAGGGGAATATGTAAAGGACCAATGGAAAACTCAAGACCCCCTAATACGTTGGAAACTAATAATATAGTGGATCAATCACTACATCTTTGGTGTAGGACATGTCAAGCGTCCCATTAAGAAAGCACCTATGCTATAGCAATAGCTTATAATCGAGAACAAAGAAGAGATTCAGAGGATACAGGCTTTTCGGAAGATGCAAACTTTTCGAATGAAGGCTTTCCAGATTCATGTTATATGACGATTGGCAGTTACATAAATGTTAAACTATGCTGGAAACACCACAAGTAGATAGCATCACAACTTTATTTAGTGAAATACCATCCCTGGAGAAACAAAAGGAAAAAATGAACAAGATAGATTCAAAGAGGCATCATATAATAGACAGAAAAAGAAAGCACTTGAAAACAAGCAAAAGCAACCAGTTACTCAAGAGAAAGATAAAGAAAACAAACAAACAGAGCAACAGGTTACTCAAGAGGTTGCTAATTCAAGTAAAACAGAGTTTGAATTGTCGGATTCGGCTCACAATATAAACATGGCAATTACTTTGATGAAATTAGTCAAACTCATCAAGTATCGAAACTAAATTGTTCAAGCTTTAGGTATTAGGGCATCAACAAATCAGAAGTCAGCTCCAGATAGTGAACAAGATCCGCCTCTTATCTTATCATTAGTTATGTGAAGAAGAAATACCAACCCTCTTCACGAACCATTTTTTGTTCCATTGGTAGTAGTTACAAATTGGATACTCCATAATTGTTTATTAGATTCAGGAGCTACTATGAATGTTATGACATTCGAAATCGCAAACAAAATGGGCTTGAAGACCACAAGGCCTTACAGAAATGTTTGTGCATTAGATTTAAGATAAATCACAGTAGTTGGATTAATTAAAGATCTTCGAGATCACTTTGCAATCAATTTAAATGTGTTCATCAGCAAGGATATAGTGGTCGTAGATATTCCATCACAATGGGGAATTATTTTATGTCACAAATCAATGGCAGATATATTTATCATATGCCAGCATTCCTACTCCATTGGATGAGACAATTACTTTTTATTGATAACAGTATCGAGAAAATCATGTGGAAGATCCAAGAAAGCCAAACAACACTTTTACATACTTGGAAGGAGATAATGGACTTTACACAGTGATGGCACCTATGTAACCAAATCTAGAAAAAGTGGATAAATTATGGAAGATGAACTTCAATGGATCTATCTCCAAGTCAGGTAACGGGAAAGGTATAACTCTAACCTCTCCTAATGAAGAATTTCTTTATTTTTCATTTAGATTGGAATTTGAAGCAACTAATAATATAGCAGAATATGAATCTGTGTTGCTTGGTTAAAATAGAAATAAAGAATTAGGAATTAAATTGTGAGAAATTATAGGTGATTCTAACCTTATTGTTATGCAAGTGAAAGGCATCCATTCCTATAAGATGAGAAGCTAAAAAAGTATTAACAAGCAGTTGTTTTAGCTATGGAATCATTTGAGGCCATAGGGCTTGAAGCAGTTCTGAGATCCATGAATAATACAGAAGATGGATTAGCAGTCTTGGCTTCATTATTTCAGCCATGTCCAGAAAATGGAAAAGGGTGGAAGGATAGACCAATATACAAGCCATCTATGCCAGATAATGTGGATAATTGGCAAGTTTTTTATGATGATACACATATTCTTAATTGTACGCTATGTTCCCAAGAGTTTGCCAAAAATGATATAAATCTTCTAGAACAGTTAGTTGTGGATCAATTGCCTACAAAAGAGATTCCAGCAGGGTTTGTTCCATTGGAGGCAATGTTTGACAGAAATGATGCGTATAAAGGGAAAGTAGAGGATACTTCATCTAAATAATATGTAGAGATCAACATCGAATCAAAAGAAGATCCTAAAACCATTAAAGTTGGGTCGAGTACCACAATGGAAGAAAGACAAATGATCAAGGACTTGGTTAAGGAATATAGAGATGTATTCGCTTGGTCATATGATGAGTTGAAGGCATACAAAGAGAATATTATTCAACACACCATTCCCCTGGTCAAAGATGTTCTAAGTTACAGATAGAAATTAAGATAAATTAACCCCAAGCATGTGCCAATGCTTAAATTGAAATTGGAGAAGTTGCTTAACGTAGGGATTATAGCTCCAACTTGACACACTACATGGTTGTCTAATCTTGTGGTGGTTAGAAAGAAATCAGGCCAACTCAGATTGTGTGTTGATTTTAGTAATCTAAATCAGGGATCCAGCAAAGATGAATATTCTCTACCTAAAATGGAGACGTTGCTACAACAGATAACAAGGTCAGAAATTCTATCTTTCTCAGATAGATTTTTAGAGGACAACCAACTGTTAGTAAATAAAGATGACAGATCTAAAAATAGCTTTCACCACATCTTGGGGTACATTTGAGTATATCACGATGCCATACGGATTGATTAATGCAAGAGAAACTTTTCAAAGGTAAATGGACTATGCATTCAGGGACATTACAAAAAAAATAATTGAAGTTTACCAGGATGATCTCGCCCACATTTTCAAAAAATATAAAGGATCAAATTGCACACTTGAGGCAGTTTTTTGAAAGATGTAAGAAGTATGGCATCTCATTAAATCCCAATAAGACAATTCTTGGGGTAGTTCACGGAAAACTTTGTTAGATTTCTTAAAACTCAGCAATCTAATTTGTGAAATTTACTAAGAGCAGAAAACGGAACTTGAATTTTAACCTACAAATATACTGAGTTTACTAAGTATCATGCAGCGGAAATAAGGAACAGATGAAGACAAACACACCAGAAAACCATACACAAAATAGTTACCCGGGAAACCCCAACTAAGGAAAACCTGCAATATTGGTGTTTTTATTATTCTGCTCAGCAAATCTTTAGAAAAAAGGATTAAAAATGTGAGGGAAAACTTCCCTTCACCAAGCTAACCCTCTGCGCTAATGATCTGCTCACTTCTCACCAACTCAGCCTCTCTTCTGCGCCATGTACGATCTTGTACAGCCTGTACAGCCCCTTCTGTGCACTGAATGCAGCCCCTGGAAGATGTTTGCGCTGGCTGGAAGTGGTCTAAGGCTCAATCGGTCTCTCTTTCTCCCTCTATCTCGCTGATCTGAAGCCCTAGTTGCTAAACAGAACTATCTTCTCCTTTGTTGAGCAGAACACCATAACTGCCACGAAGGGCTGAGATTAAATCTCCTTGGGCAGTTGAAATCGCTCTAATTCTTGACTATAGGAAAATTTAAATTTTCCTAAGTCAAGGAATAATACAAAAAGTGAAATACGTGCCTTGGCCCCATTTGTGGGTCCCTCTACCGAATTTAGTGCACCTACTAAATCTGGCTGAATCCTTCCTCTTCTAACTCCATTTAATACTCCCTCTTAGAGAGGAAGGTGTTTTGAACTACACCCAGTTTGTCCCTGAAATAGACAAAGCTCCCTCTAGGAAAAGATTTGGATAATATGTTCATGGTCTACTTTGTTGTAGGAATGTACTAAAGTCCAATCTTGCCTCTCTAAACACAGTCTCTGATATGGTGATACCTAATTTCAATGTGCTTGGAACGGTCATGGAACACTGGATTGTCAGAGAACTTAATGCAACTCTGATTGTCACAATGGCTCACTGTATGCTCCAACCTCTGACTTAAAAGCCCGATAAGCAGCTTCCTCAACCAGATGACCTCACAAGCCACTCGCAAACATGTATTCAGCCTCAGTTGAGCTCAGTGCCACTTATCTCTACTTCTTGCTAAACCAGGAAACAACTAGTGACCCAACACTGGACGTGCAACCTGACGTACTCTTCCTATCTGTGGAACCTCTTGCCCAATCTGCATCTGTGAAGCCTTCCAGCTTCACTCCATCAACTTGTATGTACAACAACCCATAATCCATTGTGCCTCTAAAGTACCTGAGAATATGTTTAGCAGCGACCCACTGTACTCTAGTAGGTTCAACCATAAACTGACTCAACTGGTTCACTGCATAGCAATTGTTCGATTGTGTGTTCACAAGATACATCAACGACCCAACAGTTGTCTATAGAGTGTGGCATCAACCCACTCTGCTATGCTAGCATCTACCTTCCTCCAGTTTGTCACCAGAGGCATGGCCATGGGCCTGCAATCCTACATGTGGAGCCTCTTGAGAATCTCTAGAGTGCACTTGCCCTATCCCAAGAAAATATTTCCATCTCCCTGCCATACCTCCAACCCAAGGAAATAGTGCATAAGCCCTATATCCTTCATGTCAAACTGTGCTGAAAGATCCTTCTTGCAATCACTAATGAGCTTCTCATCCCTTGTTAGTATGAGGTCATTTATGTACAACACAAGAATGAGAGGTTTCCCCCCAACCATAATGTAGTAAAGGTTAGGGTCAGCTTCACTCTTGGTGAAGTCCAATCCCAAAAGAGAGTTGTCAATGTGAGAGTACCAAGCTCATAGGGCTTGCTCGAGCACATATAGAGCTCTCTTGAACTTGCACACATGCATCTCCCTGCTATGTGCCTCGAACCCCTCTGGTTGCTCTATGTAAATCTCTTCCTCAACCACACCATTGAGGAAGTCTTCATGTCCATTTGGTGGATCTTCCACCCCATATGCGTTGCAAGTGCTATAATGGTCCTAATGGACGAATAGTGGGCCACGGGCGCAAAAGTCTCGTCGTAGTCAATGCCCTCTACCTCAAAGAACCCTTTGGCTACAAATCTAGACTTGTACTTCTCCACGCTCCCATTAGCTTCGTGCTTAATCTTGAAGACCCACCTAAATCCAATCACAGATGGGCCCTTTGGCCTTGGTACAATCTCTCAAACATCGTTCTGCATGATTGAAAATTACTCCACCATAGCATGACGCCAAACCTGTTGAGAGTCTGCCTCCTTGTAGCTAGAAGACTTTGTGTCTATGGCCTCAATCATCAATGCCATAAAACCTTTGTATCTTTGTGGTTGCTTACTCTACCTAAATGTAGATTCGGGTGCCCCAACCTTGTCCTGAGCTCCTGAATCAACTAATCAACCCACTTCGGCTTTATTCTACCTGTTTTAGGTGACACTGTTGGAGTGGGCCTTGCTCGCACTTCTCTCTCCTCCTGCTCCTGCGCAGCCTCCTCATCTGACTGTTGTAGAGCTTGCCCAACAATTGGCTATTACGTGGCATGAGGGGCTAACTGAGCCTCCTACTTAGTAGCCTACAACTCCTCCACCTGTGATGTAGCTTGCTCACACTCTAAGGACTTCCTACGAGCCCTTTCCTCCTCAAACTTGACATCACGCCTAATAATTGTCTTCCTTAGTGCTGGTATGTACACCCCATATTCCTTGGATGTCTTACTATAGCCCACGAAAATTATTTTCTTTGTTGTAGGCTACAGCTTCTTTCAACTCTCTGGAGGCACATGGCAGTAAACCAAACTGTCAAAAATGCAAAAGTGAGAAATGTCTGGCTTCTTGCTAGTAAATGCCTCCTCTAGTGTAACTCATCCAAGCACCTTATGTGGACTCATGTTCTGCAGATATACTACAATGTTGCTTGCCTCTACCCAGAGGAATAATGGCAATCCCTGGTCATGCAACATGGCCTTGGCCGCTCCAACAATACTCATGTTCTTGTGCTCTGCCACCCCATTTTGCTGAGGGTTATAAGGTGTTGTGAGCTTCCTCTCGATGCCCTCTTTGGCACCTAATCCTTGAAGGCATTGCAGATGTACTCCCCTCCATTATCTGATCTCAAAGCTTTGACATTCTTTCATGTCTAGTTCTCCACCAATGCTTTGAACTCTTGGAACTTCGAGAACACCTAGTCTTTCTTCTTCATGAAGAAGATCCACGTCTTCCTTGAATAGTCATCAATGAAGGTGACATAATACGTGTATCCCATGGAGCATGGAGAAGAGAATGGACCACACATGTCCAAATGAACCAAGCCCAAGATGGCCTTAGCGCGGTTTTCATTGTTGGGAAAGGACGTTTTGGCATACCTCTACCGAGTTTGCAGCCCTTGCACACATCATGTTAGTCTGTGTTGTTGAGAAATCTAAAGGACAATAGTTAGGATGATTTCTCTTTCTCTGATAACTCCTTGTGATGTCTTTTTAATTTTTCTTACTTATTAGCTTCTTCACTTATTATTATGTTTGTATATCATCATAAAGCTACCAAAACAAGAATAACAATAGTACACAAGAACACAGAATGTAAGTTGCAAGCCACGGCCAAAACCTCTCCACTTAAGAGGAAAACCCACAAAATCTCTTCTCTTCTTAAAGATTCTTCAATTGATGAATTCCAAGACCTCTAAACCAAGACCAAGTTCGACCTTTATGGATGATGTGCTTCTCTTGTCCAAGTCAAACCTAGTGAAATCTCTTCCAGCAGCACAATTTCGACCCCCAGCTTCGAAATTTCAGCCTCTACTTCAGGTCTGAAATTTTTGGCCCTCCCAGCAACAGTTACTGCCACACGTGTGAGCTTATTCTAGCTTCTTAAGGCTTCTTCACACCTTCACTTGGCTTTCTCCTTCTTTTGGTGCTTGAGGATGACCTAATGTGACCTTCGTTGACCTTCTTTCTCTTCTTTCTTCAAGTTCGATCTTGCAGTAGAAAAACCCTAGCCCAGCGACAGAAACCCTAGCATTCCTTCGAACGTGTGAGAGAATTAGCTCAAAAACACTTCTTCTCCATCCTCCTTCTTCGCTAGCCTTCTTGTCCTTCTCCTTCGAGTAGATCATTAGAAGTGAGTGAGCGAGCAAATGAGGTCGAGTTCCCTCCGTTAGATAGGCTTCTAAGGTGGACATGGCTCCTCAAAATACGCCGACTTGGTCTTGAAGGGTATTTTGACACTTTTAATGACAAAAACAATTTTCTTTACAAGTTATAATGTGCCCGATGGGGTCCTCAACTTATGACAATGACTCTTTTGACTTCTTGAACTAGGACAAACCCTAGAAGCACTCAATGGTTGGTTGACTTCTAAAATAAAAGACCTTGAGACTGAAATCCATGCTCCAAAAATAATAATAGAAATTTTTCTTTCATTTTACAAAATACAAGAATCAAAAGTACATTTCATATTTATGAAGACCGAACCTAGTTACACATTTTTCAACACTCCCTCTTAACTAGGGAGGTATACATGGTACATGGACATTCTCAATCTGAATATATCTCATAAGAAGAGTTAGATTGGTAACCCATCTATCTAACATCATAACAACCAACATTGTCACATAGCAAGGCCTTGCCTAACAACTCTATCTATCCACAAGATCAAAGCACAATGCAGGCATGACCAATGATTTATAAACACCATCATCATTGTCTCTAAAGGCACATACCCCACCTAGGTGTTCACAAAGTATGTCCTTTCTTGGACTATTCTTATCTTGGAAAGCTAGTCCTCAAAGAATATCGGTCCTCAACTACTCTTATCTTGGATGCCCTACCTCATTCTCAAAGAGTATCGAATGCCAGATGTTTAACCAATCCTCCATTTTGTCTTCCCAAGTGAAGACAAGAATGATGTGCCTATTTCTCCCTCTCAACTAGGGAGGATATATCAACCAAACCAAGCTCGTCTCTCAAATATACAAGCTTCTTATTAGGAAGAGATTTTGTCAATATGTCAGCTACCTGCTCATCTGTGGAGATATATAGTAGCTGCAACACACCATCTTGTACTAGCTTTCGACTGTAGTGATACTTGTTGTTTATATGCTTTGTCTTTCCATGAAACATTGGGTCTTCAGACAATCTTATACAACTGGTGTTGTCACAATGTATCATTGTAGGGTCCATTGGTCCTTCAAATAAGTCAAGCAGTAGCATCCTCAACCAAACAGCTTCTCTGCTCACTTCAAAGGCTACAATATATTCAGTCTCAGCACTACTCAAAGCAATTGATTCTTGTTTTTTGCTCATCCATGAGACCACTGAGGATCCCAAACTAAAACATCCTCTTGTAGTGCTCCTTCCATCTTGCTCAATGCCTCCCCAGTCAAAATATGTATATCCAATGAAGTGGACATCATTTCTCCTTTCATATATCATGCAGTAGTGGATTGTCCATTACAAATATCTCAGAATGTGTTTAGCTCTTATCCAATGATCATGCCTTGGCTCCACTTAGAACTAACCAAGAACATTCACTGCAAAACATATGTCAGGTTGAGTGTTCACCAAGTACATCAGTGAGCCAATCAATTGTCTATACCTGGTCGGATCCATTAGGCTTGATTCAGAACTCCTAAGTCTTTTCAAGTTTGTGATCATTAGGGTTGCCATTAGTTTGCAATCCATCATGTCAAACCTCTTCAACGTCTCGATCACATACTACCCTTGACCTAGAAAGGTCCAATCAGGCCCCTGCCAGACTTCTAGACCCAAATAGTAGTGCATCAGCCCAAGATCCTGCATATTGAATTTCGCTGCTAGCTGCTTCTTGCATTCTTGGATTCGACCTTCTACACCTGTCAAGAGAAGATCATCCACAAATAGAAGAATAATCACAGGTTCAATTTTTACAACCTTGATGTAGAGATTCATATTAACAAAACTTTGTGAAGCCTAATCTTTGTAGATACGCATCCATTCTTGCATACCATGCCCTTGGTGTCTGCTAAAGGCCATATAATGCCTTCTTCAATCTGCAAACATATAGCTCTCTATCTTTGATCTCAAATCCCAAGGCTTGCTCTGTATAGAATTCTTCATCAATTGTACCATTCAGGAATGCAGTCTTGACATCCACTTGATGTATATTCCATCCCATCGATGCTGCCAGGGAGACCAATGATCGTATAGTTGTATACCTTGTCGTTGGAGCAAATGTCTCTTTATAATCGATGCCTTCGTGTTGAGAGAAGCCCCTGGCCACAAATCTTGCCTTATACTTGTCAATAGTTCCATCTGTCGAATGTTTGATTTTATAAATCCATTTGGAAGTCACCATAGACTTGTCTTTGGGCCTAGATACGATCTCCCATACCCCATTCTTCATTATCGATTGATATTCTTCATTCATTGCATCTTTCCATTCTTGATGATTGACAACTTCTTCAGAAGTGGATGGCTCTAATTCTATTAACTTTGTCATATATGTTGCATACCCTGAATACCTTTTTAGTTTCTTGCTTTCCCTGAATGTGCCCTTAGCATCTCCATGTCCCTCTGCATCTAATAGAGTAGATTTTAACCAGTTAGGCCTCTTTCTAGTCTCGGGGATTACCACAAGTTATATAGGTTCACTGGGACCTTCATCTTCATGGTTTGATTCTTCTTCCTCCCTAGAGACTTCTTCAAATATTGGAAGTTCTTCATCATCAAAGTCCATAGGGAGATCCTTTGATTTCTGGAATGCAATACTTTCGTCAAATATTACATCTTGACTCACTTCTATTAGGTGTCCTTTCTTTATGTGGATCCTATAGGCCTTAGAAGAATTATTGTAGCCAACAAGAATTACCTTCATGTCTGATGGATGCAACTTCTCTCTTGTCCTTCGGTATATGACTATAAACAATACAACCAAAAATTCAGAGATGATCCACGCTTGGTTTCTTCCCAATGAATACTTTTTCGGGAGTCAAGTTGTCTAGTAACCTGTGGGGGCTTCGATTTTGTACGTATACAGTCGTCTTTGTTACTTCACCCCATGGAAATTTTGGTAGATCTTAATCATGTAGCATAGTTTTTACACTTTCTTCAATGGACCGATTCTTTCGCTCTGCAACACCATTTTACTTGGGATTATATGGGACGATCAGCTCCCTCTTAATCCCAGACTCCTTACGGAAAGCTATAATTTCCTTGGATATGTATTCTCCTCCATTATCAGACCTTAATATTTTGATTCTCCTTTCTGTAAGGTTCTCTACTTCAGCTTTGAATTCTTGAAATTTGGTAAAGACTTCATCCTTGGTATAGATGACCTCCAAGTGACTTTGGAGTCATAGGACCACAAACATCGGAATGGATAAGATCCAAGATTTCTTTTGACCTTGAAGCACTACTTCCAAATGATCTATTGGTGTTCTTACCCAACGCACATCCCTTGCAAACTCCTTCATGATCTTCTTTCAGTTTGGGGATGCCATTCATTATGGTATTTAGGGTTGGAAGGATTTTGTAGTGGAGATGACCAAATATTCTATGCCAAAGTTCACATGGCCTAACTTCAATATGAACCAAAGCTTTAGCGATGGGAGTTAGCAATCTATAGAGTCTTCCTCCACGTATTCTAATCATTGTTTCATCTTCTTTGCTTGATTTTTTACCCCATACTACAACCTTTCCATCAATGAAAGCAACTCAATCACCCTTGTCTTCTAAACATGAAATGGAAAGAAAAAATTTGTGCACACATGGAACAAATAAGATATTGTTGAGATGAATGTTTCCTCCATTCTCTAGCTCAAGTGAAGTTGATCCAATTCCTCTCACAGGGTACCTTTTGTTGTAACTTGTCACCAAGTTCTACGAAGTAAGAGGACTTCCCTTTTGATAATGTCTTCAATTGCTTGTGTTGACATGTCATATGTCTTGATGCTCCACTGCCGATCACCCAAATATTCTCATCTTGAAATGTACCAATGGGTGCTGAGAATAACCCTTCATCTTTTGTAGATGTCTTGGTCACTTTCTTCTTAGAAGAAAATAGGAGATCCCATACTTCTTTAATGTCGTTCTTGAGATGACTTGCCACCTTTGTGCACTTCTTTAGGAACTTCTTCAGTGTAGAGGAGATCTTCATTATGCCCTTAGCCAACCTTAGCTCTAATACCATGTTGAGAAATCTAAAGGGTAATAGTTAGGATGATTTTTCTTTCTATGATAATTGTTTGTGATGTCTTTTTACTTTTTCTTACTTATTAGCTTCTTCACTTATTATTATGTTCGTATATCATCAAAGTTTCAAACAACAACCAAAACAAGAAGAACAATAGTACACAAGAACACGGAATGTAAGCTACAAGCCAGGGCCAAAACCTCTCCACTTGAGAGGAAAACCCTCAAAATCTCTTCTCTTCTTAAAGATTCTTCAATTGACGAATTCCAAGACCAATACCCTCCAAGACCAAGTCCGAACTTTCTGGATGATGTGCTTCTCTTGTCCAAGTCAAACCTAGTCAAATATCTTACCAATTGCATGCAACATTTTGAAAGCCTTTTTAGCAGAGCAATACATGCCCAATATGATAATTATAAGTTGCTAGTGCAAATTACATGCAACCCACTAAATATGAATTTTGCATGTTTTTATTCATTGAAAAATATATTTTCCTTGTCCTCTACGGTTGAAACTGAAACGAGGTTCCTTTTAAGGCCTGGAACATAGAAGACATCCTTGAGATGAAGAGGTTTACTAGATCCCCTCCCAAATCTGACGGTACCCACGCCCTTGGTCAAGTACATGCCATCATCTCCTAGCTCAATGTGAAGCTGCATGTCCCTCTCCATCAATTGGCTGAAATATTCCTTGTTCCTATTCATATGGTTGGATGATACACTATCAATGTACCATATGTTGTTGGCTACTGAGCTTGCCATGCAAGCTATGAGCGAGAACTCCTTCTCAAACTTGGAACTGAACTCGTCCACCTTTGTCGAAGCTACCACTTGGTCCTTCTTGGACTCTTTCTTCCTCTAAGGACACTTGGTGGCGTAGTGTCCAAACTGATGACAATGGAAGCATTTTATATTACTTAGATCTTTCTTCTCTTTCTTTCCTTTGAAGTTGGACTCAGCCTCTCCTGCGCTCTTCTTGCCTTTGGCCTTGCCCCTTTGCGAGCTAGGGCAAAGCTCTCCTGGTCTTCATGCTTAACATGAGCTCCATATCTAGCCTGGCTTCAAATCTCCTCCTGAACATTTTCACCCCACAACCACTCCCAATATGGAAGCTTCTCCTTGCCACTCACTGCAACTTGGAAGTTATCCCAAGATTTGTAAGCCCTAATAGCGCAAGGTTCACCATATCTACTTCTGGTATTGTCTCCCCCACACCGACCAACTCGTCCTTTACCTAGGTGAACCAGGTGATATAAGAGATTATGGGCTCCAAACTTGTCCATCCAGATGTTTCTTGGTTTCCCTTTGAGCATGAATTTTTTGGCCTCACTTGAGCCCTGTTAGAGGTTCAAAATGGTTGGCCACATTTCTTTGGCAGTCTTCTTGTCAGAAAGATGTGGCATAATATGGTCTTGACTCCCTCAAGAATGATCCTTCTCGCTCTAGCATCATTCTTGTTATGTTGAGCCTACTACAAGGGGTCAGTTGGTGTGGCAGGTGGGTTCTCAACATACTCCTTCACACCCTACTCCTCTAGCACCACAGTAATCCTCTCCTTCCATGAGCAGAAATTTGATGCTCCCTCTAAATTGTGCTCTAGTCTCAAACCCTAGTGAGATATTATGTTGGTCAAACTCTTCAGAAACCATAGCGTGTCACTCTGACTGGTAAAAATTGTGTTATGTGGATCAAAACCCTAGGTCGCACTGCTAGAAACCCTAGCGCAACCCTTCAGTTGTACTGCACCTCCCTTTTACACCTTAAACCTGTTCCTGAGGTCGAAACAAAGTGTTGGTCTTCACTCAGAGACATGGCTTTGATACAATATTAGATTTCTTAAAACTCAACAACCTAATCTATGAATTTTACTAAGTAAAGAACAAAAAACTGAACTCAAACTTTAACCCTCAAATACACTGAATTTACTAACTATTATGCAGCAGAAATAAGGAACAAATGAAGACCTAAGTCACCTGATACGGGGATACGGGGCTTCGAAGAATCGGATACGGGTACGATGACCCCGGAACAGGATACTTCTGGGATACGATACGTTATATATTATTTTATTAAAAATATATATATTTTTTAAAAATATATATGTATTAATATATTAAAAATTAGATTTTTTTACACAAATTCATATTTAATTCATTGATTTAAACATAGATTTATCTATCATCTTAGATAGTCAAGGTTTTGTTTGAGTGATGGGTACATTTTTAGTAGGGTCATGATAGAGGAATTTGACAACCAATGTCACTAACATCAAGGTACATAGAGGGATTGGTGCTCACTGCTCTTGATTAAATACGAGTTCCATACCCTAATACATGACAAAATTCGATGGAAAAATTGCAATAACCCAATCCTGAAATCTTGAAAAACTCTGATAAGTCTGCTAGATTTTGAATGAGATCTAAAATTCTACTTTCTCCATATGAAATCCAATGAGGTCGGAACCACTCTCAAACATCCCGAGTCATTTCATGGTAATGTTAAAAATTTAAGTAAAAGGATGAAAATGAAGATTAAGGAAAATGTCACTTTTACTTTAAGAATTTAACATTACCATGAATCACATATACATACTAGGGCCATAGGCTTGATGCCCTCTCCTGAAAAATCCTCCTCAATTGGTGAAAAACAATGAAATTGGTGAAAAACAATGAGCAAAAGCCCCCCTTTATAAAAAAAAACAACGCTTTTTTGAACCTGCGGGCCCGGTCGTATCCGATTTTACGGGATACGGCGTATCCGAACGAGATATGGTCGAGATACGCCGTACCCCGTACGGATACGCCGTATCCTTTGAATTGGGGCCGAATCCGGTATGTGCAGGTATCCGGTACGGGGATTCGGGGATTCGAGGGCATTTTAGGAGTATCCGGTGACTTAGATGAAGACATACACACCACAAAACCATACACAACAAATTTACCCAGGAAACCCCAACTGGGGAAAACCTGCAATCTTGGTGTTTTTATTATTCTGCTGAGCAAATCTTCAGAAAAAGGATTACAAATGTGAAGAAAAACTTCCCTTCACCCAGCTAACCCTTTTCGCTAATGATCTGCACACTTCTCACCAACTCAGCCTCTCTTATTTGCCCTATACGAACTCGCACAGCATGTACGGCCCCTTGTGTGCACTGAATTTGGCCCCTGTAAGAAGTTTGTGATGGTTGGAAGTGATCTAAGGTTGAATTAACCTCTCTTTCTCCCTCTATCTCGTTGATCTAAAGCCCTAGTCGCTAAATAGAACTCTCTTCTCCTTTGTTGAGTAGAACACCAAGCTCTCTAGTGCATAAAGACCAAGTCTGCGCGCTTTTTCCCTCTTAGAAGTCGACCTAGGCCCACCACTGCCACGAAGAGTTGAGATTAAATCTTCTTGGACAGTTGAGATCACTCTAATTATTGACTATAGGAAAATTTAAATTTTCCCAAGACAAGGAGTAATAGAAATAGTGAAATTTGTGCCTTGGCACCACTTGTGGGTCCCTCTGCCAAATTTAGTGTACCCACTAAATCTCGCTAAAGTTCTGAACCCTTCCTCCTCTAATTCCATTTAACAGTCTTTTGGGTCACATTCTATCAAAAGATGGAGTTAGAGTCGACTCAAAAAGGATCAAGGCTATTCAAACAATTGAGTTAACAAGATCAAAAAAGAATTACAATCCTTCTTCAGAAAAGTAAATTTCATAAGTAGGTTTATACCAAATATTGTCAAAATCATCAAACCTCTCAACAAATTGTTAAAGAAGGATGCAATTTTCAAATGGAGTGATGAAGGTCGCAAAGCATTTAATCCAATCAAAGTGGCTATTGTAAATGACCCAATATTGGTAAGCCCAAATTATTCTAAATAATTTTTACTTTTTCCTTTTGCTTCTAGTGATACCATTGCAAGTGTATTGCTCCAAAAGAATGAAGAAGGACAAGAGCAACCCATAGCCTTTACGTTATTATGGAAAAACAAGCTTATGCTTTAGTGAAGTCACTAAAGCATTTCAGAACATATATCGTTTATTCTAAAGTAATAGTATATGTGCCTCATGAAAAAATTCCTTAAATATGGAATCCTATTGCAGCAACTAGTATTAATTCTTCTAACTGATAAATTAATTATCAGTTTATTGCTACTGCAACATCGAATTAAACACACTGCAACCTTCACTAAACAAAGTGCGGAAACAAACCTAAACAAGAATAGATCACACACACATCTGACTCAATTATTTTTGGACTAATGTCCCCGGAAAAACCCAATGCGAGAAAACTGGTACAGCGGCTGAGGGTTTATATATTATGCAATAGATTTTTCCAAGTACAAGTCTATGATTGACAGATATGTCAAATCATACAGAGAAACTGACAAGAAAGATCTTGTGAGACAAACATCACTCCTCCACGAGAACTCGGCACTGATCAGCACCCAAAACAAATTGCCCTGCGCTGCCTTTGCGTCACAGCTATGGCTGCCCTTTGTCTCTACGCTAGTCTCTCTAGCACTGGCCCAACGTTGTATCCTTAGCAAAAATACGACTTCCCTTCAGGCTCTACGTCATTGGCTCTTACTGTCTCCTCTGTTATGCACTCTCCAGCTCAGGAATGCTTCCAACCAGAATTACTGCCGCTCTGTGGAAGATCTCTCGATCGATTTTTCTCCCTGAGCACTGCTCACTAAAGAAATCGACCTATGATCCTTTCTTCGTCTTGTCTTGATGTTATTTCCAAATGACCCTTCAAGCCATTCTTATAGTCTTCTCGTTGAAACTTCAACCACCCAGATTAGATCTCTAATCAATGGCTAAGATTAAATTTTGACTTGATCTGCATTTTCTAGAACATTCACATCCATATTCTATTACTTCACTTTAATTATTTTATTTTCCCAAGTTTAGACTTAGGTTCTCTTTAAAAATAATTAATTATTTTAATAAAATACAATCTGGGTGGAATTTCCCCAAACAATTTCAGGGTTATTTGGAATGCATGTGTCTAAGCCTCCCTGCAAATTTTGAAACTTAGAGCACATCCGATGCTACCACAAATCAACACCTCATGTCGTGGTTAAAGACATACTCTCACAACAATATTGCTTAAGGATAATACGCAAATGGGTGTCCAAGTTACAAGAATATCATATAGAGATTGGGATAGAGATTGGGCCAACCAAAATCATCAAAGGAGGGTTAATAAAGTTATTAGCGGAAGGTAATTTAGAGGCATTGGAACTTCAAGATCAACCTAGTATCGTGGTCAATGCAGTAACAAAACAATTGGAATAAAAAGAATGGTACTCAGACATCATCTACTTCCTTAAGCACCTCAATACTCCTTCACACTTACCAGAGCACAAGACAAGAGCTTTGAGGCTTAAGGCTTCAAAGTATTGTTTCATGGAGCATGGTCATGTTTGGAGGAATCCAAATGGTTTGATACTCATATGTGTGAATCCTAAAGAGTCAAAGACTTTAGTCACAGAATTTCATCAAGGGTTATGTGGGGGTCATCATGGAACAAGGACGATTGCCCATAAGATATCGAGAGGAGGCTATTATTGGCCTATAATTTTTTCATACATACACAAATTTGTAAGACAATGCCGACCATGTGAATTCTTTACAAGTAAACAAAAACTAGCAGCTTCGCCTTTACAACCAATAGTAGTGGAAGCATCGTTTCAGCGATGGGGCTTGGATTTCATAGGCAAATTCAAGGACAATTCCAGTAATGGCCACAAGTCGATTTTGACAATGATCGATTACATCACTAGGAGGGTGGAAGCAATTCCCAGCAAGAAGGGAACCAATTCACTATTGATGGATTTCCTAGAGGACAAAAATATTACAAGATTTGGTGTGTCGGCTAAATTACAACAAATAATGCCAAAGCATTTAGTTCAACAGATGTCAAGACATTTTGTTTTAACTATTGGCATTTTGTTGTCACAGTCTTCAAATTATTATCTTCAAGGTAATGGATTGGCCAAGTCAAGTAATAAGAATTTAATGAGCATTATCAAAAAAACAATCAAGGATGACAAATGAAGTTGGGATAGCAAGTTGAAACATGAATTATGGATTGACAGGATTACAAAGAAGAATTCAATAGGAAAGAGACCATTTGAATTGGTATATGGGATGGAATCTCAATTACCCATTCGCCTAAAGCTCCCTGCATACAAGTTGTTGTAGAAATTCTCTACAGAAGTAGGAGCCATGGAAAAAAGGATCAACCAATTGAAAGAAATGGATGAGACAAGGAGCAAGGCTTTTGATAATCTTTTTTGGAGTCGAGAGAAAACAAAGCAAAAGTTTGACAGAAGGGCTCGTTATGAAATCGCAGGGAATAACTCCTTCCACTTGTCCAACCTAGATGGAGAACAGCTTCCTTTTCCCATAAACGGGCAACACGTCAAGTTGTACTACTCAGGTGGTAATTAATGCTTTCAAAGGTACCTTCTGTACCATAATCTCATATCCCTTTTGCGATGCATTTCATTTCATGCAATAAGCTCTCTATTATGAGCATTGGATTAGTCACTTGCATTGCATTTGCATATTTTAATTTTGTGCTTCATTGCATTGGCATTTTATTTCAGCTATCATATTTTCATGCATATTAGCTACTTAAAATTTCACTTTGCTTCATTTATGTTACCAATTCTGGATTTTTCTCTCTTAGGAATGGATATAGGACTTCAATATGTTCCCTTTCTTGTATTTGATGCCTATTTGGTGAGATTGCTTCAAGTGGCAAGTGGTAGGGGTTCATACATCCTCCCAAGTGGAGCACGTGTCTCACAGATGGAGCCAATTGTTACCCCTCTTTTAGCAAGGGTACCTATAAATTCATTGCAGCATTCTTAAGCACAATTGTAAGCCCAAGGTCACAAGTCAAAATCCGTGTAACAATCATGTGAGGCCTTGTAGGCATCCTAGACCCTGTGTCACGTTGAGTCAGTCATGTTTTGGTCGAACCATGCCCTCTCCCTTCGAGCTTGCAACAGGTTTCTTTCGTCCCTAATAAGATTGGAGGGCCATAGGTAAGCTTATATTATATGTGGACACATTGTTTTGTGGGAGTCTTCCAATGGAGGGGTGATTACCAGTGTAGGGGCTAGTCTAGCCCATGCCAAGTGCACCTGTCTTTCTACATAGCTATAAGTCTATCGAGTATCGTATCCCTCAGATGTTTGTCATACATAACAATCTCACAATCAGTGACATTTTCACACTTCCCAATGAAGTTCACGTTCCCCAAGGCAAAGTGGTCTTGAAAGTCAAAAAGTCAACATGGTCCAAGATTGCAGAGCTCAATGAGAGGATGGCATGCCACATGGAATTTTTCCATTTGGATAAGGCATTTTCAAGATATGGCTGGTCAAAGGCACTCAAACAAGGGTGTACTGTTTTCCAAGGGCATAACAACTAGTGTGTTGCATTATTTGGAACATGCATTACATCCAAAATTATCTACTCACCGAGGAGAACAGAACCATATTTCAGAAAAAAAATTAGCTTCAATGGTTTTGGAGATTCTAATTTTGACCAATTTCTTAAGGGTTTGATGGTTGACCAAGCTTATGTCGCAGTCATTTGGACTTTTTTGAGTTGACTATGATAGTGATGTGGCATTATGTGGCATGACCAATTAAATAACATGGAACACTTGGCTTGATAGGCTAAGGCGTTTAAGATATTGAGTGCCAAAAATACACCTATTAATGCATAAAAAGTCGTGAAAATATAAAAAATAGCAATGGAAAGTCAATATAGCTGTTGGAAAACACTATTTCCAAAAATATGAAGATAAGGATGAAGAAATAGTTGTCATAAGTCAAAGTGACCAATTTTCGTTTTCAAGGGAGAATTTTTCAATTTCCAAGGCAAGTTGAATAGCAAGAGAAACATTAGGCATTTATAGAAGGAATTGGAGAAGAAATGAGCATTATTTTGACTTCTGTACTCTTTCCATAGAGAACGTTGCATTCTTTTGGAGTGATCAAGTCAATTTGACCCACTATGTGGGCAAACTCAATGCAATAAAATACATTTTTTTTATCTTGAGTCGACTTGGTCTCCAAGGTTATTGTGGATGACAAGCCAAATAATATTATTTTATTGGAAGGGGCAAACTAGCTGCTAGCAATCAGATCTATAAATTGCTAGCTTCCCCCTCCCATTAGAGGTTTTTGACTGTGAGATCATTTATGCTATGCAATAAAGAAACCAATTGGCAAAATAATCTTTCTTATGTGTATTGGATTGATTTTTCTATTCTCTTTTCTCAATTTTAGACTTTAATTTGTGCTTAATAGACTAACTTGCAGGTATAAGCTTAATTAACACAAAATTGTTGCAAAAATACATTGAGTGACACTGTCATGTGGAAGGAGAGCTTCTCTCACCAAGAAGACAAATTTTCAAGTGTTGGACAATCCATTTTAGGAGGAATCTTCAACCAAACTTGTGGGATATTGGTGACAACTGTTTCTGTAGCAATTGGGACATCTTGAAGGAGTAGATCCTCCTGATGGAATTGGAGTATTTTCGTAGAGTATTCTACACTAGTGTGAGTGGGATAGTTCCCCCCCGCCCCTCCCCCCCAAATTCTCACTCATTATTAGTCCTCAAAGTGGAGTTGACTTAAAGAGGGTTGTGATCGCAATCCAACAAATCGGTAAGTTTTAGGATAAAGGTAAAGTCTCTCATCTCAACTATTTCATTTATAAAAATTCTTAAAAAACTCTCCTTTTCCAACTTTTTTTATTTATGTTATATTTATACTAGCTTGCTATAATTTCCATATCATTTTAGCTAGTAAATCCTTGGAGAGAAAATTCATAAATTTAAATCTTGACCTAGGAATAGATACATTTGGTTTTTCTTGAGTTATTTTGCATATTTTACATCAGCATTTTTAGTTTTATGTATGCAAATCTACAAATACATATTGTTCTAAATTTCCAGATTACAGATTTCACCAAAAAGGTACTTTGCAAGTCTCCAAATACCAAATAAGTGTCTTATTGCACCTTGTTGTAGCTCAAATTAGTTTACATTGATTATTTTTTGCATCTAAAACTAAATTTCAAGTAATTTCAGTCCTCAAATTCATTATTAATAGCTGAGATATTTTTTCCTTATTCACCGAAGGGGTTTTGACCCCAGGACCTCCAAAAGAGAATTTCTAGCTAGCTAGAAATTTAATTTTAGGGTTGTACAAGACTTAAAATCGGTGTTAACCGACCAAATTTTAGTCTTTCAAATTTCCCACCCTTAGATCTGACATCCAGGAGTGATCTTGCACTTTTAGGCAACTGTTCAAGGGTTTTTCTTGCTGATTTCTGCATTTTTTGCACAAATTACAGACTTGTCAAAACCGGGCAGAAAGCAAATTTTATGCAGAAACTCCCCAAAGCAATCATTTAAACTCAGAAATCTTTATATATTTGGTTAAGATATTTTGGATAGAACAAAATCCATTACTCATGCACTATATTTAACGAGTATTTTGAGTCTCAACTTGTTGATAGGAATTTTATATGCGAATTTACAAACCTGTTAAAACAGGGCAGCAAGTATTCCTATTCAAAAACTCGTCTAGCCAGGTATTCATTTATAGAATCATTTTTTTCTGGTTAGCATAGTTTTGGTACACTAATTTCCATCATTTACTTGCTCAGTTCTATTGATTTTCAGTGTACTTGTGTACTAGTTTATCTAATCTTGTGTTGTAAATTTATATATCAAGCCAACAAGACAACAAGTACAAAATTCATACCTGTCCAGTCCTAAAGGAAGAGCTGACAAAGAGAGTCTTGCGATCGCAACCCTGCTTATAGCCCTTGAATATCGGCACTGTTCTTTTGTATCCTTCCATCACCTTCATTCCTTTTCCTAGTTGAAAAATTTATTTCCATTCCTAGGGTTATTTGTGACATCATCTTGCTTCATATTGTCTAAACCCTAGTGATCTGTAGGGGAGACCCACTAGAAGTTGGAGAAGAGTTGGCCTAAAGAGGCAAGGTAGGTTGTTGAGGTGACGGTGGGTGATCTACCGATTATGGCATGGTTTGGAGCTTTCTCCATTTTAATGCGCAATTCCTTAACATAAGAGAGGTAACTTTTTACATGTCCTCATTTAGTTAGACATTTAAAGGTGAGTTTTTTGTGAAGTATTACTGTGCCCCAAAAATTAAGTATGGTCCACTATAGTAGGAAGATACAGAAATAAACTATATTTCTCGGAAACATTCCTTTAATGAATTCCCATGGAACATTGTCCCTAATGATTGTTGATTTCATTTAATCTTGAGAGGATTTTGTGAGCTGGTGTTATCACAGCAGCAGATGCCCCTTGAGAGTTGATCTTCATTCCATTCAACAACACTCCAAGAGGTCATTGTATCCAATCCAGAGAGCAGTTCTGACCTTCATGATGCAGTGTTGCCTCTCCAAAGATGAGTGTCGGACTATGAGATGGTTCCACATGGTACTTTCCTTTTGTGAGTAACGCCAGATGATGAAACCCTCACAGCTACTGAAGGCTTGGTGTTGGATTTATTGATCATGTGCCTAGATGGACCCAAGACACCCCAAGTTGCCCTTGACACTGTTTGATAGGGGTTGCTTGTTTTGGAGCCCGAATGATGACGGTTATCCTTGAGATGACAAGGGAGGGCTTACACATTACTGATGAACCCCAATGCTTGAGCATGATGATGCCATGTCACCCCCTTTTCCCTTGAAAGGGTGACGTAAGGCACCTTGGTGATGATGTCATGCTTTTTGAGGCACTTTTGGAGGCATCCCATGGACTTTGAGATATTTCTTGGAGTATGGAGCACTCATTGACCCATTTGTCACTTGCTTGTGGCATTTAGAGCACTTATGGAGGGTGACATTGTAGTGGAGGAGCCTCTTTTCCCACAGGTGTTGGTTAATTTGGCATTATTTGATATGTTTTCGAGCTATTATGAGGTTGGCTTGTAACCTCTCACTTGTTTAACACTTGAGTAAACTTGTATGAGGGATTTACTTGTAAATTAATGAAAATAACGGCTATTAAGCCTCATATAAATAAAGGCTCCCTTATTTCACTTATCATCATCACACATTTACCACTCTTCTCTTGCAAAAGAGTGTGAATTAGTCATTTTTTGCTACTTGGGCTGCAATGTGACTTTTTCTATGGTGTGAATTCTCTTGGAGATGGAACTTTGTGCAGAGATGTTTTCATGGAATTGAGTGAAGTGTTTCTTTGGAGAATTTTGCAAGTTTCGTGCTTTATCTTCTATACTTTGCATATTGTATTTGTGCAGTAAGTTTTTTACCTTGTCGATGATTAAATTATAAATCTATGTTGAAATCTTGCTCCATTATAGCATGCAAAATTGTTCTCTTTGAAACCTATAAGGAAACTCTCATTGCGCATTCCTTATATTTAAATTCCCCCCTCACAAGGAAAATAGCTACAGTTAAAAAATGGATGCCCTAGTCATCCCCCCTTACTCCATCAAAATCGTTCTCTTTTAATTTAGCCCTAAAAGACTCCATTGAGCCCATTTAGGATAAGGCATTAATCATAAGTTGTGTTGATCATCCATTGAATTAATTATTTTCTTTCTCCTTTACCTTTTTCCTAGACGTTTGGAGTTAGCGGCTAGAGTTTCATGTGGAAAATTGCATAAAAGTGAATTTGTATTTGATTATTATGGTTCATAAAGAAGGAATTGCATCAACAAATTATATAAAAGTAGAAAATATCATTGTTGCATGGAAAAACCCTTCTCTTTAGGGGTAGCGCCATCCTTATTTGTTGTTATCCATGTTTTCAACCAGATAATCCCATTAATAAACCATAATCCTTTGTGTCTATTAGAAGGCCTTACTTCCTTTTGTTGATTATCCCTTGAAAGGTATTTTCTTTGGCTACTATATGGCATCGTGTACCCTATCATTGCAAATCAGCAAAACCTTAACTTATAACAGCCATCTTTTTGGAAGACTCCTCGGCAAATGGAAGAACCTACCAGTGGAAGAAGCGTCATGGGAAGATGAGTGTTTCATGCAAAAACACCCACAGATAGTCAAGTGTTGAGGGCAACACTTCTTTGAAGGGGAGGGGCATGTTAAGCCCTACATAAGCCCCATGTAAACCCAAAAACACCTTATTAATCCCTAGATAGAGTGATTACATTTCTATTATTATATTCTTATGTAGGCTAGAACCCCTTATGGTCCCATTTTATTATAATTGTATCCTTTGTCTCCTATATATATACTAAGGAAACCTAGTCTTAGGATCATCAAATATTGTCTTGTTCATTGCATTATTTGTAAAAGGAGGTTTCTCCCTCGAAGTGGACTATAGTTATTGGTTTCTTATCATTTTTAAGGCGCAAGGATCATAATAGAATCAAAGAGATCTCTTATAGACTTACATTTCTACTATCGAGGGATGGAGATACAGATCACCAAAGCTTACACTTACCTGGGAGTACAATTCATAGGGCCTTGTTTTGGTTTGAGACAGGCCCTCCAACCTCTGCTCAATAGAGAGTATGGTTCCTTGATCCTCATTGAAAAACAGTGCTTCCAAGGGCAATTTCAAGACATCTAGACCAAACTCTATCTCATGAAGGCGATTATCAGACCCACAATTCTCTATGCCTCTAAAATTTGGGGATACAGAACTTGCTTCTCAAGCGATTCATTCGATGTAAATGAGTAGTTCCAGCAGCCCATCATTCAAGCAAATTTTGACGTTCACCCTTTCTGCCTCGAGGCCATTTTTTGGAAACAGTTTTTTTCCTTCAGAATTTAATCTCTCAAAGACTCAACAAGTGGGAAGGAGAGGTATTCCTTCATATACTTATGTCGAGCATGAGGTTGGTTCTCAACGGTGTCTCGTCTTCCAAGGGCAATTTCAAGACATCTCGACCAAACTCTATCTCATGAAGGCGATTATCAGACCCACAATTCTCTATGCCTCTAAAATTTGGGGACCGAGTTTGTTGCAGACAAACTGGACTAGATTGAAGAGAATACAGAACTTGCTTCTCAAGCGATTCATTCGATGTAACTGAGTAGTTCCACAGCCCATCATTCAAGCAAATTTTGACGTTCACCCTTTCTGCCTCGAGGCCATTTTGTGTCTAGTTTCTTTCCTTCATAGACTCTAATCTCTCAAAGACTCAACAAGTGGGAAGGAGAGGTATTCCTTCATATACTTCCTTATGTCGAGCATGAGGTTGGTTCTCAAAGGTGTCTCGTCTTCTTCGGTCAATTACCATCTCCCCAAAGTGCCTTCCCCCATTAATTTTCTCCCTTGATGCTCACACCATCTCTTGCCAACTAGATTGAACCAAGCTATTAAAGAGGATATACACATACTATACAAACATTCTGAGTGCTTGGACCTAACCTCCGACGAGACATGGCTTGAAGATGTCTTTCTACCTAGAGCACTTTTGCAGCTGTGAGTGGCTTCATTTTCCACCCCCCTTGTACGTGCAAGCATTGGACGTACTCACTTAGGATCCCTTTGGGACAGCTTTGTGTCAACTCCCATTGACTCTTGATATGGCCAGATCACCATATACCACGATTTGATAGGATCTACTAGGTGTGCCATCCTCATGAGCCAAAGATGGAGATGCATCTAATTTTTCGATGTCACCTATAATATGAGACCACGGTTTGTTGTCACTGCCTCTACAGGGCTCAAGGGGCTCCCTCTCTACTTTTTTTCTGAAACCAAGACCAATGATTCGTAACCCCTACATCGAGGAGATCTTTAGCCACGGATCTCAACTCCTACACGCCATGCCCCATCCTAGGATGACCAAGTCAATTACCTCATACTCCTTTATTGATCCATCAGATCGAAGCAACAAACAACAGGAAGAGTTACAGAGTGCACTAAGCAACAAAATGGTGAGACCCTAGGTTTCTCCTTAACCTACCCTTTTGTGAGACTACCTGATATTATTGAGATTGACCCAAAGGTGTCAATCAATACATCAAGGCACGTGTTCTCAAAGCATTGGAGAGATCAACTCTCCAAATAGATCTAGATTAGAGCACCTATTTCCCATCAAACTACCTCTTAGATCCAGAGGAGCAACTAGAGATCCATTCAAAGTTTCCTTGTTTCGACCTCAGATACTAGGAGTATCCCTCACTCACACATCCCCCCTCCCCCCCCCCCATACGAAAAAAAGAAAATACCATACAATCGAGCTCCACGCTTGTTCCAAAGGACTCCAACAGCAAGTTGATACCCAATTCACCCCCTCGCCCTCGGCCATCAAACTCGAGACCTTGACATCATCAACCTCCTCGTCCAATCTCTCTCTCTTTCTCCCTTGATAGGTTTTTGGGTTGGGTTGTCCACCTTTCCAACAAACTCACTTTATATTTCTATACTTATGTAGCCTTCTTTCTTTGTATTTTTTTTTGGTATTTTCTACGAGTTGTGCTTGCACTCCCACATTGTCTTCATATTGGTTGCACTCTTTAGTCCCATTAACCTACTTTTGTGGTCATTTGCTAGACATTAATAAAATTATCCTATCTTATCTAGATTTGGACCTATGATCTCTTACAACGAAAAACATGTTCTTAACCATTGCTCAAGTATTGCCAATACCAAGTCACATGGTGGCAAATTCATTGTATTCATGTCAAAAAAGCTTATAATGGAAGCTTTAATAACTAAGAAAGGCAATCCTACTGATTATTATCGTAGGAAATCGATCCACTATTGATCCTATAAAGAGAGAACTTTTAAAACCACATAAGAAAAGGCAACCGTCCATTTTACAAGTATGCTTTCACCAGAGATGTAAAAGCTGGATAATCAGGTAACATACACACTTCCATGTAGATGTAAGTTTAACTGAAAAAAGATAATGAAGGACAATAAGATGGCATATACAAGTTATGCATTTTCTGATTATCAAGGTGAAAAAGAATAATACATACCCAAAAACCCAAAGCGAAACTGCAAGAAGCATTGTTCCAACCATAGCCCATTCATTTCTTGACACAGGTCCCATTTCCTGCAGCCTTTTTGTTGCCAAGGCAGGTGCCTCTGGAGTATCTTTGATTTCTGGGGGATAGATCTTATACATGAGATAGGGCATTGCAAGAAGACCAATAATAGCTGGCAAACTTGCAACTTTAAACCAAGTAACCCATGGGCTTCCAACTACGACCCCTAATTCTTCTGCCAACTTAAGGCATAAAAGATTCTGTGCCGCTGCAGTGAGGAAAAGGGCACTGGAGTTGCCACTTGCCTGCAATAAGACCACAGACAATGTAAAGTAAGCCCATGTTTTTAAATAAACACCACTCTAAAATGACTGTCTGGACAGACAATGCAGCACTTTCCCATATTTTTTTAAAACACTTTGATCACAAAAAGCTTTGTCTAGATGATTACAAAATAAGTAGAGAATCAAGGAATTAATAACAAAGCATGTATTTAACGAAGGAAAAAATAACAATAGAACAAGAAAGCCATGAGGAGCATATAGTTATTTATTCCCTTAATGCAAGCGATGTTGACCAATGAAAAAGGTTGGGTTTAGTCGTGGACCATCAATCAACTTGTGCTAGAATTCAGCCATGTAGCTGACTAAGAGCTAAACATATTATAATGGGCAAGACAATCAAAGAAAGAAGCTAAAGCAAACAGTTTTGAAAGGTTTTGAATCACAATTTCAATAAAATTATCCCATTACGGACTCAGGATATTTCCTGCTTCTAGACTAGTGTTTCACTGAGTTTCCATGCCATTTTTAAATGTAATAACCCAGGACCACAAGCATTCACACTCTAGACTAGTTAACCTCAAATGAGTTAATAAGGTATTTTGCTCCTATTGCTGCTCTTCGATACAAATGAGCATAAATCAATGTTATCAGATCTAGACTGCAAATGGCAGAACCAGCCAGTTGAACTGGTTCTGGGAGGTTTCTGATCAGAAACAGCCTCTCAAACTGGAATTGCCTTGTTTTTCTCTGAACAGTTCCTGAATTGGGTATACCAGCTGGTTCAGGGTAAACCAGCCAATTTACTTTTTTATACCAGTACGTCTCCCTACCCCAAAAAAAATTAATAAATAGAACAAAAAAACATTAACTAAAACCCTACAATTACCCTGAAAACTATTATTGATCTGTTTAATGATGCCCTCCTCTAGCATAAATTGACTTATCATGAATGACTTGCAATCACTTCCACCATCACAACAAACAGACGATAGTGCGACCTTGAAGAGCATCGATTGAAGATGTCGAAGATATCCATGCAGAGAATGTAGAATGTCAAGATACAAATGATTGTGTAGTTCGATTTGATTGCAGACTAGCATGATTGTTTTTGGACTCTACAAGACATTTAGAACCTTGCTAATGCATTTGGTTTAGATATGTATTGTACTTGGTACCATTTTGTTATATTCATCCTTACAATGCTATATACACGAGAAAACTTTGTTTATTTGGTGTCCAATGGTTTGGATTTGTATTGTACACGAATTTATATTTTTTAAATCAAAAGTTGAATATTTTATTTACTTTTTGGTCAACGGGTTCTTTTACCAGTTCCAGTCCATCTTTGATTTTTGGGATCAACTGGTTCAATTACTGGTTAGGTTCTGATACATAGGGAATACATAAGCATTGCACAGTTATGTAAAACATTTACGATTTCAACTATGCATTCTATCTGCAAGGGCATTGGAATTTTATGTTAGTTAGAAATACCTAAAACATGCATTTACAAAATAAGCCACATTTATAACAGCAAAAAAAGGACACAACAGATCACCATTCTTTTCTTTAAATACTGAGAAACATTCTGTAATTATACCAAAAAAGGGCAAAGCTTTGTTTTGAAAATTTTGTGAAGTTTGACACAATAATTAATAGATTAACGTCTTGTATTACATGTCCGGAAAATGAGAGGACATATCTCAATTAGTATCATACATCACATACCAATAATGAGAAAATACATAAGAGATATACAGTGATACCAAAAGAAGCATTGCTCATTCTAAAATTGAGACTTTTCCCATGTTGTTTACAATTATAAGTACATCAAGTTAAAGTAAAAGAGCATCACAAACAGTTATCAAGTTTAGATAAATCACGCCTATTCTAGCTGCCCTAGATTTCTCAACATCCTATCAGAGCTAAGGTGACAAGAAAAGGCAGCTTGAAGATCACTCAAATGAAAAAGTATACATAAGAGCCGACTATAAGAGGACGAACATCAAGAAGATCTAGTCATCACATCACAAAGACCCTATCATCTTGAAGAAAGAACTCTTGGAAGAATAAAAGAAGACCTCAAGGACCCTACATCCATCTCAAAGAAAGGACTTTACGCATTTTAAGCATCTTGCGAAGCCTCCCACATTCCACATCATCATCCAAAGGAAGCAAGAAAAGCACTTTATCATCATCAAAGGAATCAAAGTGATCTTCCTCATATTGAAGAAAAAGAGCAGACCTCAAGCATTTTTGAAGAAAGAAGAACATCTCTCCTCATCTTGAAGAAGAAGCATTGTCCTTTTGAAGAAGGAAGATCATCCCTCCCTCATTCTAAAGCTCACACTCTAGTGGAAGACATCATCGTCAAGGAGGCATCTTCATTTGTCAAGTACTTTATATTCATGTCTCAGTGTACAAATCAAATGACTACTTTCTGCAAGGAGAACAATAAACTTGTTGGGACATCAAACTACCTTCCATGGAAGAAAAAATAGATTTGATTCTCACAGAAAATGATTTTTTTTATTATGTCAAGGGCTCCATCACAAAGCCTCCTCAAGAACAATCTCAAGCATTATCAAAATATATGAAAGGAGAAATAAAGGCTCAAAGAATCCTCATTGAATCTATCAAGGATTCTCTCATTCCCTTTGTAACAAAATTGAAGTCATCAAAAGAGATCTATGACAAATTGGTAGAGCTATACTCTATAAGTACAACTGGGGAAATAATATCCTTAAGAACCGAATCATACAAAATGAAAGTATCAAAGGAAGAAGGGGTAGCTCCATATCTCGTGAAGGTACGTCAAATTAGAGATCAACTACAAAAGCTAGGAGAAACAATGTCAGATCCAGAAATGACCACTTGTGTACTCAATGCACTACCGAATGAATGGGGCAACTTTGTATCAAGCATCTATGCAAAGAAGGAAGCTACACCGTTTAGTGATCTATGGGCATTATGTAAGATTGAAGAAACCAGATTAAAAGCAAAGAATGGCGTTGAATCTAATGAGCAGTCTCAAGCATTTGCAGCTATGTCAAGGAAGAAAGGAGAGTTTGGGAAGTTTGAGCCACGAAAGAGAAAGTTGACATGTCTAAAATTCAATCTTATGAATGTAATGAATATGGGCACTACAAGAGGAATTGTCCTAAACTCGAGAAGGGCAACAAGAAAAGGAAAGAAAGAAGTGAAGCCCATGTGACTGAAGAAGTAGAAGAACTGGAAGAGAAGAAAACAAAGAAGAAAGAAGTGAAAGGCCTCTACTATTAAAGGTCTCTCATACATCAAGTTCATTTTCAATACAACAGTCATAATAGGAAGCATTACAGTTATGGTAGGATGCATTGTAGCAGTTTTGAGATAACATCATCATTAGAAGCATAAAGGGATAGCAGAAATAGAAGGTTTGAAAATTTGAAACAGTCTAGCATGACAGGAAGATCAGAACTCATCACACCTCATAACCATCAAGCATTTGCAGAAAAGGATCATCAAGATCCTCCATTAGAATCTTTGTTGGAAAGGTTCATCTCTACTTAAAGAAGCAAGTGTTACATAGGTAGTCTACATTCCACCTATTGTGGGATCCACAGTTTGGAGGGATGAAGGTATGATGACAGAAACATGCAGCATAATAATTTAATTGAAGTATTTTTCCATCTTCAAGCAAGGGAAAGGAAGTCTAGATGACCACATGAAGGAAGAGGTATGCATATATCTGGTAATTTTTAATAGATAGATAAAGTCATGTCATCACTTACTTGCAGATAGAATGGTTAGAATACTCTATCTCATGAGCATTATTGAAGAAGAAGCAACTCTTCCTTATGAATGACACATGAAGGCATAAAATAATATGCCTTGAACTCTTCTACATTATGACATCATAGAATCAACATCAAATGACCTCATGAGGAAGATGATGTGGTGGGTGTTGGGAATCACGATTGTCGTTAGACCAAAACCCGCAGGTGTTATTCAACGATCGCATCGCCAGAGATAAGGATCCACGAGAGGTGGTTAATCCATGTCGCGAAATACACGAGGTGGAGTGTAAAAATTCTGGTAAACTTGAATAAGTATATATTATTATTGATAAAATATGAGATATGATTACAATGGGGAATCTCCAAGGCTTTAAATATAGCCTTATGGTGTCCCTTGGCGAAGAGGCATGATCTTTGATCATGCCCTTTCACTTAATAAAACCTAAGATAACTATATCTAACTAATAATTAATAATATACATAACACGAGGAGCGTCGTTTTATCCAACGTCCAACAATCTCCCCCCAAAATATGTGTCGGGTGTGTATCGAACTCATGACCTACGCTTTGATACCACTTGTTGGGAATCACGATTATCGTTAGACCAAAACCCACAGGTGTTAGTCAATGATCGCATCTCCAGAGATAAGGATCCACGAGAGGCGGTTAGTCCATGTCGCGAAACACATAGGGAGCATTGGTGTAAATTTATGTAGATGTTCTATGCTTGATGCAACTTTACTTATCACTACAGCAATCACATAAACAATCAAGTAAAATGCTGATAGAACATACCAGTTGATCTACAGAAGACAAACCAGAAACAGAAAAATGTGGTGGTGCATTACGGCGGTCAACAGGATGCTTCAACCAGCAAAGTCTCCTTGGTCAGCCAACCCAGCATGTGTCACAACAACCCTCAAAACAGCCACACGGTCAACTCAAAGTCAACCCCAGAAAAGTCAACGATGCCCCAACGACAGCGACAGCAGCAACACCAGTAGCAACGACAGCAGCAACGACAGCAACACCTGCAGCACCAGCAGCAACGGCAACAACAGTAGCAGCAACAAGTAAAAGTCAACGCAGCACGGTCTCCGATCAACCTTTGACCTCGATTCTTGTGCCAAGGTGTATGTCCTTCCAAAATCGAAGTCTCCACCAAAAATCAGCTCCTTTGGACCATGCATTGACCAAAGTCAACGCTGGTCAAACTTGCGTGGAAACCCTAGCTATAGCAGCGTCCTCTTCGTCCTTCTTTCCCACATGTGAACTGAAACTGCCTCAAAAGAGCTCGAACCAATCAAAAGAGGAGAGATGATGTATGAGGATGAGATGAGTGAAATGACCTCCAACGTTGACTCTATTTATATCAATCACTGAGGTGTGTGACACATTTGCTGGGGGTGTAAAACCTTAAGGCCGACTTGCACATATTTTGAAAGTATTAAAAATAAATTCAAAATAAATGTTCTACTCATCGGATCAAGATGATCTTTAGATCGGCCTTCCTCTTCGAAAGAGAACCAAATAAAAATATTGGTGTCTCTCTATAGAAAAATCACAACATGGAGTTTGGACCTAGTTGTCCAATTTTAATAATTGGTTTATCCAATGTCCAACAATCTCCCCCTCAACGCGAGAAAAGTGTGTATCGAACTTGTGACCTACGCTCTGATACCACTTGGTGGGAATCACAATTCCCGCTAGACCAAAACCTGCAAGTGTTAGTCAACAATCGCATCACCAAAGATAAGGATCCACGAGAGGTGGTTAGTCCATGTCGCAAAATACACGGGGAGCATTGGTTCATCCAATGCCCAACAGTGGGCAACAATTGCTCCTATGCAAAAGGAGTTATGTCTAAAGATCCCGAGAAAGCAGTATGTGAAGAAGTTGAAAGGAGAGTTCGTGAAGATGTGTCTACAGCTACTTAGATAAGATGATTAATCAACATCTTATAATAATTAGAAGGATTAGATATGACATCTTCATGAAGAAGCTATGAAGATTATGATTAGTAGGAAAACTTTGGTAATAAATGTCTTGGAGATGGATTCATATAGTATACAAAAAAGATGTCGATGTTGCAGAAGTAAGGGCCATCATGAAGGGGTAATTCTATTTTTGAAGTCCACTTTTGATTTTCAAAAACAAGCATGTGGTAAAATTTGAATGTATCATGGCTACCAACAGTTAGTTGTAGAAATTCACCTAAAACTAGTACACATCAAATTGGATGAATGATTCTGAAAGGAACGTGACTTGAAAAAACTAGCAATATCAAAAATAACTAGATGATAAAGAAGGTCAGTTTCCAATGAAAAGATGAATGACATGACTAGCATTAATTGGTTCAACGCTATGTTTTGTTAAAGGGAAGTAATGAGAAAGATGGTCGAAGCCCTACGAAGAAGTTATGGAAGAAGATGGCTCCATGATATAGAAGTTGAAGTTTATTCATGACATGATTGAAGTGAACAAAGTTCCTTCTCAAGTTAAATATTTCAGAAGACTAGAAATGGAGTGTAAAAACTCTGGTAAACTTGATAATTATATATTATTATTGATAAAAGATGAGATGATAGAATGTTACAATGAGGCCCTGCTTATATACCTTATGTAGGTGACCTTTCATGAATGGGCATGTCTTTTAGACATACCCTTTGACTAACTTAATGACTACTTACATAATCCCTATTAACTATTAATACTATATTAATTATATTTGTTATGAATTATATTCATAACATTCTATATTAATTATATTTGTTATGAATTATATTCATAACATTGCCTTCCTCTCGAAAAGCTTTGTCCTCAAAGCTTAATTTTCCGACAATTTCGCCACTTGGGATTATCTGCTTGGCACGTCATTGAGCACTGGTACCCGACCTTTGTTGAAGTCTCTTTTGTAATGTTGATTTTGAAACTAAATTTTTATTTTTATTTTTAATTAATTTAATTATATTATATTATATTATATAGTTATATATTTAATTTAATATTTCATTAAATATGTTTAAAAAAAGAAAATTAACCGAAAAGGCATGTCTCCCCCCACACAACATGACTTACTCCATATTTGCATTGCTCTCAAGGGTTTCCTCGATATCCCATAGATGGAATAATTTTTAACTGTTAGTTTAGTTCAGTGACCCCACCATTCTCCTCGTTAGTCCGGAGAGTACCTTTTGATCTGCCTTTGTTGTAGAAACATAACATAATAAAATAATTGTCTTCCTTCTTCCGAGAATTTAAGTAACAGATCTGACGTATTGGGAACACCCGTCTGTGGCTGTAGAATTTACGCAATTTGTCCATGGAAGTTAGTGTAGACTAGGAGATCACTCTTTGGCGCCACTTTGATCTCGTCGATATCCACAACCTGGTCAATCTTAAACCTACTTTTCTCCCATTCCAAAAAATTCTCCGAAGAAACTCTTGTTGTTGTTTCTTCCATACGTTGAAAGATAGGAACAGGAACCCAGGTGTTCAAGAATGCATTCCATTCCGACTCTCCAATTCTCCTACTGTTCTCATCATCTAACTTCAGCTTGAAAATGTTCAGTTCACGAACCCCTGCTTCTATAGAAGCAATCACGTAATATAAAATTGACTTACTGCTTTGTTGTTCGGGACTAAGCCTGTCATCCTCAGCTGCATCAACAAATACTCAGGGATTTCTGAAGTATCGCTGTCAAATGTATTATATTCGCTGGCCTCACATATGCAGTAACAACATTTGGGAGTTCTACCATCAGAATTTAGCGGTAGGTCAATTACTAGATTTACTAGGGGTGACTCCTCCGAGTTATTGCCAAGTAATTTATCGATTAAATCACAAGTGATACCCAATTGAGGTTGCCACTGGAATTCCAATTCAGTTATGTCATTTCTTGTGTGTAGTGTGCTAATAGAAAAATCATCGTGGTAAATGTCATTTGGGATCCATACAACATCATAAGTTGTCCAACGCCCGCCATTGTCAAAGGAACGACAACTCAACACCTGGTGGCCCTCCATGAAGGGCAACTGCGGGAGTTTCTTCCACCGAATGTTGTCGTCTCTCAGATCCACCATGCTCACGTCGTAGTGATTATTGAGGGGCACGAAGCAATATATACGTTCGTCATTACCATCGCGCACAAATTCTACATGCCTTCTTGATTCTTCAGGGACCTCCGGTACTAGAAGATTCCGCAGAGTGCCTTCGTCGTCGCTGTAAACCCATATGCAAAAAGTTTTATATGGAGGGATGCTTGGAGTGTGGAAGAAAACTTGGGACATGGAAAGAGTACGTGGATTTTGGAGACAGGAGTAATATGGGAAGGAGTGTGTCATGGAATGAGCCCACCATCGACTGAGCAGCTTAAGGGTCGGACGCTTATACCATGGAAGTTGAGTGACCACTTCGCCCAACACAATGTCATCGCAAAGGTCTCCAAGGTCTCCAAGGATGTTATTACTAATTGAAGTCCTATTTTCAACCGGTCACTAAATTCAAGTTTCTGGCTTTTGCTGTCTAAATTACTATCCATTTTCTTCTGCTTAAGTGATATAGTAATACCACATTCATCAAGAATAGGAAGATGTGAACTATTTTCTGTGTGTAGAAACTTTGTGGCTGACTTATGGTGAGATTCTCCCTTCCAGTCATAGTCCCCATCAACTAAGAAAGCCGAGATGTCTTTTTCCTCATTATCACCAACAATGTCTTCCTCTTTATTAAAATCAGCTTCTTTTTTTGTTTCTTCACAATTTTCTTTCAACACTGAAGATGAAATACTCTGATGTTCATCAGCAAAGGTCGAGACAGTTTCCAGTGCTGTGTTGATGTCTTCAGTTGTATCTGTCTCTTCACATTCTTGTAGAACTGATGATGAAAGGCTTTGTTGTTCAGAAACAATGTTTTCAACAACTTTTGGTGTTGTGTCAATGGATTGAGTTGCATCTGACTCTTCAAAACCTTCTTTAGAATATAGTGATTCTTCATGATTATGATCTAAATTCTCTGAATCAGCGGAATTGTTTTGTTGCCTAGGTTCAATATTCTCGACTATTTTTATCATGTCATTTAATTTCTGCATTAGTTTGTTATGATTGTCTCTGGACTCGTTACGGATTTTCAACATTAGTCTGTCTATCCGATTTATCGAGTCTTGAAGTTGTAAATCGGCCATCATCATTGATGAAGACATCGAGCAACAACGTTTTCGAGGCACCGCATGTAACAGCTGAAGGTAGCCAACTGTGGCGTAGAAGATCGCTGCTCTGATGAAGGTGAGGGTGTGCGGGGGTTGATAATGGTGTTCTGGTCATGATAGGGTAATGAAACCGGAAAGCAAGTGGCAGCAGTAGTGATCACACAGATCCTGAAGAGCGATGGCTCCGATACCAATGGAGTGTAAAAAATCTGATAAACTTGATAATTATATATTATTGTTGATAAAAGATGAGACGATAGAATGTTACAATGAGGCCCTGCTTATATACCTTATGCAAATGACCTTTCATGAATGGGCATGTCTTTTAGACATGCCCTTTGACTAACTTAATGACTACTTACATAATCCCTATTAACTATTAATAACTATATTAATTATATCTGTTATGAATTGTATTCATAACATTCTATATTAATTATATCCGTTATGAATTATATTCATAACAAGAAATATGAAAATATCCATGAGGATACAAATATTATTATATGAAAGGTATGAAGAATGAGATGATTGAAAATTACAAATGAGGCCTTCTTATATACCTAGGCAGGTGCCTCTTCATGAAAGGTCATGTCTTATCAGACATGCCCTTCCAGCCTAATTACATAGCCTTCCTCCTCAAAAAGCTTTGTCCTCAAAGCTTGTTGATGAAAGGCCTTGATTTCTTTTTCTGCTACGCATGTCTTCTCGTCTCGAAGCAATCATCCTTGTCGATACAAGTCGATATGATCCTCCGAGTGACAAACAAAACTGTCGCACTGAGAATGGATCGGACCATCCTAAATCAATCTTCTATGGAATCTTGCAACAACTTGAAACTTGTGATGAATTATCACATGAGTGGATCGCACCGACATTAGTATTCTTCAAAACATCAGCTTGTTGTTTCTGTTCTGAATACATAGCTTGGTCGAGTTGTCTGCTCCCGTGATTTGGATGTCGATAGGGAACCTTTTTGGTTTGACTTCTTTGATATTCTTCTGGCAAGGAAGTTATTGAGTTGGTTACAGAACCTTCACTTAGAATGTTCCTCATCTGAACTGCAACATCTAAGTTTGTATCTTCTGCAACTTGCTTGTCTTCTTGAGTTGTGACATTTACTAGATCAATGTTCGTTTTTTCTTCAACTTGAACTTCTACCTTTGAAGATTTCGATGCTTCATTTTCGACAAGTTGTTGTGCCCTGTTTTCTAATGACTTCTTATCCTTCTTCAATTTCTTAATTTGCGTTAGTAATTTTTCGTTGTGGTTTTTGAGGCGGGCAACTTCTTCATTCTTGCTAGTGGTGATTTTGTCAATTTCTTTTTGCATATTTTGGATCACCTTTTTACTTTCTTGAAGAATTACTTTTGAAATTTCTTGTATGTCTTCAGGCGTCACTGAATTTGGCTTCAATATAACGTCCTGTAGCGTTATTTTCTTCTTTTTGTAGGAGAATGTCAAAAATTTCTTTTTCGTATTTAGGATCACTGAACTTAGGGTTTCCATCTATGGTGAACCTTACACAATGTCATTATTGTCAAAAAATAAGGTTTTCACAGTAAATTGAGAGATAAAAGTTTAATCCTCAATATTTAGTTGTAGACCTTTTATGTCGTATTTTTTTGTCAAAAAAGTCTAATTTTTCGATTATATTTGACTCCGAAATCACCAACTGGTTGGCAATTGTAGGGTTTATGTAATTTTTATCCTCAGCAGGCGATATAGCAATAGTGACATCTTTTCTAGCGAGAGTTCCTTTAATTTTAGATAGCACTTTAGCATCTATGGGTAGGCTTTCTAATTCTAAAAATCGTCCTAACTTCATTTCTGTATTAAATGTCATTCTGCTTGTTGAGATAAATGTTCTCCAAATTCACCCTTTTAAATTTATAATCTTAATCTTTTGGTTATGAAATTTTAATAACTTCAAAATACTTCCAAATATCCTTTTATGTATTTTTAGGAGTCGAGTATAATAGTTTCCTCTTTTTTTTCTTTATAGTTTGTCTCTTATATATATATATATATATATATATATAACTTTTCCTTTGTATAAAAATCTTCGCCGTTATAATTCTTTTCTTTTATGTTTTCTTTATATATTTATTTTATATTTTCATAAAGGTATGCTTTGGCTTTCCTTTTCTTAAACTTTTATTTAAACGCAACCAAATGAAGTGAACAAAGGTGGTCTAGTTTCGTGTATTGCAAGCGATCGGCGACCCGCAGCCGGCAGCCTGCTGACCTGTGGTGGAGTTTTTTGGTGAGTGTGGCGTCGGAACGTTATGCCCCGGCTACGGTGCTTGTTGTCCCGAACGACGACACAACCTTTACGTTTTTGGTTTTGGGCGACCCTCGTTTTTTTTTGTTTTATTATAGTTTTTTTTTTAATATGATTATATATATATATATATATATATATATATATATATATATATATATTTTAATTGTTCTTGACTTTTTCTTTCTTTCGTTTTCTCTTTTTTTTTTTGGTTATATATATAGTTCTTTTTTTTTACTTCATATATATCACTGATATATAACAACTTTTTTTTTCTTTTTTTTTTAAATATATATAAATTCTTCAAATTTTTAATTCTGGCCAAAAGCCTACTGGTGAATTTCTTCAAATTTTTACTTCAAAATTTTAATTCTGGCCAAAAGCCTCTGACCAAATCAGCAAACGGAAAAACTTCAAAAATGTAGCGAAACACTTCAACGGCAACAATGTTGACGAATTTTCAATGGCCAAGGGCCTAGATCGGAGAGTGTGGCTCTGTGCAGCGTGAGCGGCCAGAAGATCGAACTGCTCTGATACCAAATGAAGCGAACAAAGTTCTTTCTCAAGTTAAATATTCTAGAAGACTTAAAATATGAAAATATCCATGAGGATACAAATATTATTATATAAAAGGTATGAACAATGAGATGATTGAGAATTACAAATGAGGCCTTCTTATATACCTAGGCAGGGGCCTCTTCACGAAAGGTCATGTCTTATCAGACATGCCCTTCCAGCCTAATTACTAATTAACTAATTAATCATTATTTACATTATTTATTCATTACAATGATGATGCAGAAATAGGAGCCCTACAAGCAACTGATAGTACCATGATCTCCACGAAAGAATAGATAGTTGTTGTTGGAAACTAGTCCCTAATTAAGAGGGAGCTTGGACATTTTTCTTTCATGTAAAGGAATGAGTAGATCCTCCCAGTTGAGAGGGAGAGATAGACACATCATTCTTCTCTTCTCATCATGAAGAAAGAATGGAGGATTGGGTAAGCATCTAAGACTGATACTTCTTGAGGATAGACGTAGTCTCAGGAACCGATACTCTTTGAGGATGAGGTAGGGCCTCCAATATGCAAGAGTAGTCGAAGAGGAGATACCTTGAGGATGTGTAATTCCAAGAGGGGAATGGTCCTAAAAGGACATACCTTGCGAACATCTGGATGGGGTATGTGCCTTGAGAAACAATGATGAAGGTGTCTACAAATGATTGTCTCCCCAGCATTGTGCTCTAATCTAGTGGAGAGATAGAGTTGTTAGTTAAGGACTAGTTGTATGACAATGTTGGTTGATATTATGAAATGCATTGATATAAGATGAAAAGATAGCTTACCATTCCGACTCTTCTTATGAGAATTCTTCAGTATGAGAATGTCCATGTATCATCAATGTATTATGAATACCTCCATAGTTAAGAGGGAGTGTTGAGTTATGTAACTAGGTTCAATCTTCATAATATCTCATGTACTCTTGATTTTATGTAATTAATGTAAAAGAGAAAGAAAATTATTATTGTTATTTTATAAAGCATGGGATTTCATGCTAAAAGTCAAAATGTTCTAGGTCAAGCACCCATTGTGTGCTTCTAGGTTTTCTCATAGAGTCAAGAAGTCAAAAGAGTCATTGTCACATGTATTAGACCCTATTGGGCATTTTGTATCAAGTCAAAAAAAAATTATTTTGAGTCAAAATGTGTCAAGTATCGCTACAAGACCAAGTCGGCCTGCAAAAAATAAGTTGTCCTTAAAGGACAATTCATCCTCCTTAGAAGCCTATATATAAGAAGCCATCGACCTCATTTGTGACACAATCTCATCATTCGAAAAAGGAAGAAAGGCAAGCAAAGATCCAAAAGAAAGAAAGAAGGCTGAAAATCTGATTTTTACTCTCTATATCTCTCACATGTGCAAAAAGAAGATAGGGTTTCTACAACTACAAGGTCGAATTTTTTGATATCTCAAGAAGGACCAAAATATGAAGTAAGGAAGTTTATTTATGGTCTACTAGCCTAGAAAGAAGAAGCAAGCTAAGCAGAGTAAGGAAGAAGCAAAATTAGCCTCTCTATCTCAAATGTGCAAAGTTGTAGCAGTTTCTGAAGGATCGAAGTGTTGAGAAATCTAGGGCAGCTAGAATAGGTGTGATTTCTCTAAACTTGATAACTGCTTGTGATGTTCTTTTACTTTGACTTCATGCACTTATATTTTGCTTCTACTTATCTTGATTATTATGGTGTTCTTATCATCAAACAGCGACCAAAAACATGAAGATCAATAGAACAAATGGACACAAATTGTAGGTTGCTAGCCAGGGCCAAAACCTCTCCTAAAGAGGAAAACCCACAAGAAATTCTTCTCTTCTTATAGAATCTTCAAATGACGAATTCCAAGACCTTTAGACCCAAGATCAAGACCCCTCCAAGACCAAGTCAACCTCGTTCTTGATTAGCCTTTCTTAAACAACTTGTAGCAACAAAGTTTGACCCTCAAGCAACTACTGCAACTTCAACCCTAGCAATTGCAGCAACTTCAACCCCCAGCAGCTTCGAGCCCCAGCAACTTTTGCAATTTCGCACATGTAGAAGAAAGAGACTAAAATAGGGCTCCTTTCTCCTTTTTTTGGCTTGCTTTTCTTCTTAGTCAAATGGATAATATGTCTTGCCTTTTTTTATCACAAATATCGGCCTTCTTTGGAGATTTGATACTTCGTCCTTGTAGCTACAAAAACCCTAGCTTCTTCTTTGCGCATGTGAGAGAATTATACCTAAAAACTTCAAATTTGTTGTCTTCTAGTCTTTTCTTGATCTTCGCTTGCCTTTTGGACTTCTTCTTCTTGTGATTGAACCTCCTTGGATGATCTTCTTCAAATGAGGTTGACTACTTATATATAGGCTTCTAAAGGGGATGAGTTACCCTTTATGAGGCTGACTTCTTCTATGTAGGCTAACTTGGTCTTGGAGGGACACTTTGACACATTTTGACTGAACATAAATTATTTTAACTTGATACAAGATGCCCAATAGGGTCTATTACATATAACAATGACTCTTTTGACTCCTTGACTCTATGACTAATCGTAAAAGCACACAATGGGTGATTTGACCTAAAACAAATTGACTTTAGGCATGAATCACCATGCTTTATAAAATGACAATAATAATTTTCTCTCTTTTATATCAAATACATAAAATCAATAGTACATAGACTATTATGAAGACCGAACCTAGTTACACATTCCCAACACTCCCTCTTAACTAGGGAGGTATTCATAATACATTGATGGTACATGGACATTCTCATACTGAAGAATTCTCATAAGAAGAGTCGGATTGGTTAGCCATCTCATAAGCTATCCTTTTAGCTTAGTTGATTGGGATGTTCAAAGTAAACAATGCAAATCAAATCCTCTATCTCAAAAACAAGTTGAAGGACATCAAGATGGATAGAGGGGATTCTATCCAATCCTACTTCATGAGGATTGCAGAAATCAAGAATGATCTTCTATCTATTGGAGAAGTTGTTGCTAACAGGGAGCTCACTCTCATTGCACTTGGAGATCTCACAAGAGCATGAGATGTGTTTAACACCACCATTCTTAACAATGACAGGATTCCTAGTTTCGATAAATTATTGGCTAGATGCACTCAAGAAGAAACGAGGATGATGGAGAGAGACAAGCCTTCAAATGGAAATGAACCTACTGCTTTCTTCGATCATGGAAAGAGGAAAAGCAATGTTGGTCCAAAGAGGATTCAAGCAAGGATACAAAGAAGGAAGAAAAGGAAGGTGCTACAATTGCATCAGGTTTGGCCACTATGCTCGAGAGTGTCCTCACAAGAAGGATATTCCCCGGGATGACGACAACAACAAAAACAATCACAACAATTTCAAAGGCAATGGCAATCAAAGGAACAATAGGTTTAACAATGAAGGAAAGAGGAATGCTCCCACTACTCGATATGCTAATGGTCAAACTCCCAAAAGGATGAGAAACTCCATGAATGAAGAAACTAATGTTGTAGAAAAACAAAATGAATTTTATGTTATTTCCGCCCTCACTACTGCCTCTCCTCTAGATGCTTTGGATCATTGGTTGATTGATAGTAGAACCTCAAGGCACTTCACTGGGTACAAAGAGGCCCTCTCAAATTTGATTGAAAAGAAGACTAATTTGGAGATCATACTTGGAGACAACGTCATCTCCCCATGAAAGGGATAGGGACCGTCACTCTTCACTTAACTCAAGGTCAAACCTTTCATCTACAAGAAGTATTGTATGTACCCGATTTGAACAAGAACCTGGTGTCTATTTCTGCGATGGAAGATAAAGGCTTCAAGGTAGCATTCATTGATGGAAAGGTACGTATTTGGCAAAGAAACCCTAAAGATGCATTTACACTTGGATTTAGGGTTGAAGGTCTCTATCAAGTTGGAGGAAGTCCGAAGGTGTTTGTCAAGGTTGTGCAGTTGGAAAACGTACAAGGGCACCATTCCCTTCAAGTGAAAGTCAAACTACCGACATTATTCAATTGGTCCATTTTGATCTATCTGGTATGTTGCCCATAACATCATTAGAAGGATACTTATACTATGCAACCCTTGTGGATGACGATCTATTTCTTGAAGAAGGACAAAGTGTTCAAATGGTTTCGTTCTTTCAAAGCCTTGGTGGAAAATCAAACAAGGAAGAAGATCAAAATATTGAGGACCGATAATGGAACCAAATATGAATCAAATGAATTCAATGACTATTGTAGAGAAGCTAGCATTAAGAGGGAGACCACCACTCCATATACTCCTGAGCAAAATGGAGTTTTTGAAAGGAAGAATCAAAAAATCATAGAAGCTACTCATGCCATGCTTCATAACCAAGGCCTACCAAAGTTCTTATGGGGAGAAGCTGCCAACACTGTCGTATATGTTCAAAATAGGAGCCTGCATCAAGCATTGGACTTCAAGACACCCGAAGAAGTTTTCACCGGTAAGAAACTTGATGTTTCTCATTTTAGAATATTTGGTTGTCTCGTGTATTTTCATGTGCCTAAAGAGAAAAGAAACTAAAAGCATATGGGAAGAAAGGAACATTTGTGGGCTATAGTGAAAATTCAAAGGCATATAGAATTTGTGTGTATGGTCAAAGAAAAATGGAAATAAGCCATGATGTCACTTTCGATGCGGATTCAGCCCTTGGTAAAGCCAGAGATTTCCCTATCCCAAGGAAGGACAATGATGATGTTGCAAGAAAGCAGGATGAATCTCTGACAGATGAACTAATGCCCAATGTGAAGGCGCAATGGATCCCATTGATCCACCTCCTGTTGATTCCTCTACCTCAAGGAAAATACCGTTGTGCCTCAAAGACACTCTCGAAGATGCTGAAAGGCATATTGCTCCAAGAGGAACATTTCGTGAAAGTAAGAAGCCGAACAGGTACCAAGGGTACTTAGCTGCTATGAGTACTATTGTTCAATCTGAGCCATGTACATTCGAAGAAGTCATGAAACACAAAGTATGGAAGGATGTGATGAATGAGGAGTGTTGTGGCTCATTTGCAATATCCTTTATTTTAAATTTTTCAAAAATACAAAAATATAGAAAATTATGAAAATATATGTTAAAGTATAAAGTTTCTCATACTTTAGCATAAAAGATGTAATATTTTTTACATTAGTCTAAAGTTTAATACTTTAAACTTTTCGTGGACGCGGGTCCCAGTACACAGCTAAATAGCGAGCAGATTATGAAGCGTGATCCGATGATTCATAAGGCAAGAAATAAAAGCGGCAACCCACGAGCACATTCAGCACGCAGGTTAACAAGGAGGGTGCCTCCGCAGTTGACCCTGTTGACTACGAGGCCGATCCAGATCTGCGGCTGAGATTAACTGCGGGGGAATGAACCCGACGAGCTCTCCGTACTTTGAGACCTCCCACAGTGACGTGAGCAGCTAGTTGGCGACAACTATCAGCCACGTCAGAGTACCTTTAACGGTCTTTTGGCGCGTCAACTCAGCATTTAAGTCATAAAGCCCGCGCCACCTATTTAAGATTGGTTCTCATTTTTACAAGGTTATTGTTGTTCTTTTGTTTTTGACACACTGTCTGCCCTGTGTCTTTCCTTGTTGTCTGCCACCTTATCGTTGTTTGCCCCCCCAAGCCGAATTATGGCCAAGCATCCGTCTCTTTCAGGTTCCTCTAGTCATATTCCTCTCATGGACACTGAGAGGGATATTCAAGACACTATCTGTTCCTCAGACCACCTCCAGTTCTATCAACAGGTCTGTCTAAATGACAAAGCCTCTCCAATTTTCACCGCCATGGTCAAAACAGGTGTATTGTCTGCATGCATTCCAAGAACGCACATTTTTCCCGAGTTTGTATATTGGCTAGTGTCTGTCATGTACCCGGACAAGTGTTTTGTAATGAACTGTCAAGGAGAAAATGTCTTGCAAGTCTCAACCCAATTAATTCGTCAAGCTCTGTGTTACCCTGAGTCAGAATCCTATGTCCAATTCACTGATGATTCATTGATAGCACATTATGATAGTCTTGCAGGTCAAGAATTCAATCAACTTATCTTTTTTTCTGAAGCCAGATACAAAGCAATTTGTGCCTGACAGTAAAGAATTCTCCATGGAGGTTTTTTACGAAGACGTTCGACCAGTGCTGAGGTGCATTTCGAAGATATTAGGGAAGGAAGATGACAGTACCATAGACAAATCAGTTTTGGGAATGTTTTCTTTGATGATGAAGCCAAAGGTAGTGCTGGATATTCCTTCATACTGGCAAGAAGCTATTAATACTCAGCTCATGAGACTATCACTGACTAGGTCATTCAAGTTCTGTGGGCTCAAATATACAAACTGCTGCCATATCAGAGAAGTCTAACAAGAGGAGTAAAGAAGTAGTGATGGATTCAGAAGATGAAGAGCAGAGAGTTGAGAAGAGAGCAAAGCTAAATGAAGACTTAGCAGGTGCTCAACCCGGTTTCTCACTACAATAGGGAGATGAACAAAATGTACCCTCTTCACTAAGAAGACAAGAAAATGCTCAAGAGCAAGTACCCTTGATTAAACAAGTATTTACTCAGATCGCTGAAAGAAATCAGAAGATGAAGGCTAGCATGGAGGCACAAGCTGAGTATCAGATAACTCCAGATCAAACAAGCTTACTGACTGCCATGGATCTTGAAAAATATCAGTTTAATATTGCTCTTTCTCATCCCTCTGACATGACTATAGGCTCATCTAATAGTTTCAATACTGTAAATCTGACTGTTGATGTAAGAAAGATCCCTCTGCTTGATAAAGTAAATTTACATATGCAAGCTGGTCAACTGATTGTGAATGATTTGACCAAAACTAATGCAATGGCTCTTAAAACTGAGAACATGCTAGGAAAGGTCATCAAGCAACTGAAGTTAGAGAAAGCCAATTCCAGGGCTTTAACAATCCAGAATGAAGAACTCAAGAAAATTATTGTGAAGATTGGAGCAGATCCAAATGACAGGTCTGTTGTACAAAAGTTGGTAAAAATTGTGGAATCAGAAATTTCTGTGTTGAAGAAAAAGTTGAAGTTGCCTACAAGTGAGCATTCTATGGCAGCAGAGATGGCACAAGTGGAAAATGAGAAAGAGAACCTTCTGCAGCAGATCTAGTAGAAAGATGAGGAAATTACTAAGTTGAAACAAACTGCATTGTCATTACAGAATCACATTGATTCTCATACTTGTACTTTCATTTTACCATCTGGCAATGAAGATCCAGCAGCACAAATATCTCAATTGAACACTGAATTGAAGATGGCAGAGAGAGATCGCAAAAAGGCACAAACTGATATGGAGACACCAATGAAAATAATGCAAGCCAAGGATGGGGAAATCAGTAAATACAAAACAGATTGCCAAACAGCTGATGCTGAGATTAAGAATCTAAAAGAAAAGTTGAAGGGAAATATATCTCTGATACAAGCTAAGGACATCATTTGGAATGATATCATTGAAGAGATGAAAGCAGTGTGGGGATCTCTGACTATTATATCAGAAGAAAGAAGCATTATCAGAGATTTTGAGGAGCATGTTATGGCAAACAACCAAAAGACAATTCACAGAGCCATTTGGGCAAATAAATTTATTGATTTTATTGATTCCAAGACTGACCAAGAGTTGGAAGAGAATGAGATTAAAGATAGGATTTCATGTATTGTGGAGATTAACAAACTGATTGTTAAAAATAATTGCAGGAAGACTACAGAGAAAAAGTTGACAGAGATCAAGCAATCAGTTAGCAAGTTCGACAATTTATATGACAAAAGAACCAGGGCAAGTTTGCCATCATGTTGGGGCCTTGGAGGCAGTCATTATCATGGGAGTCCTGTGAACCACTACTGGTATTGGCTAAAAGAAAAGTGGACAACACTCATGAAAAGACTCAGATTCTAAAAGGAGCGACAGTGATTAATTTTCTTCAGAGACACTTTCAGCTTTTATGGTTGGTGAAGACCCTGTTTACAGAGAGACCATCATTCGACAGGATTACTACCTTTAGATTGGAATATCACAGGCTGATTAATTCACCTAAGACAAGCATTGAGGTGTGGAAGAAATGTAGAGCCTGGATGACTGATCTCCCTAAAGATCCCTCAACTTCAAAGAAGAACAAGACAGCAAATCAAGAAAATACAGCAGCAGCAGCATCAGTTCAAACTTCATATTCAACAAATAGATTAGGATTTAAGTTTTATTTTATTTTGTCTCTTTTAAGAAAATGTAATTGTAATAAGACATTTAGATGACATGTAATAGGTAGTTTACGAAGTCCTAAGTAGTTGAAGCAATTAGGAGTAGTTTCAGTAGTTACCAACTGCTTTTCATTGTATTTAAAGAGATAAACAAGAAGGAGAAAGGTTTCGGGTTTGGTACCTTCAGACCACTGCAAATTTTGTACTCGGTTTTCAAATGATTAATGAATGATGATCAAGATCCTGGCATTTGTTGATATTGATATGTTTTCCAGTTTATATTCTGTATTTTCTGTCTTTGAATAAAATGAAGTAATGAAGTTGCAGGTCTCTTTTTACATATGTGAATAAGAGTTAAAATCCTTAATAGGCGCTCCTTCATTTTAACTATTCCTCTGTCTTAAAATTCTTCTGAAGTTTAAAGTGATAGATATTGTTTATCAACATATCAGTTTGGGCTTCCCTCCTTCATGTTCTTCTAATCATTCCATTTAATATCAGTAGATAATCGCATTGTGAAACGTTGATTGCATTTGATTATTGAGGGTTTAATAAATAAATCTCTTAAGGTGATTAATCAAAGACCATTTGACATTATATTTCTGTGACATATATATATATGTCTTGAGCATTGATTCCTTATCACAGCCAAGGGATTGTTTCTTAAGATACAAGGAGTACGAATCAATCATGAAGAATGATGTTTGGGATGTGGTTCCTAGACCCAAGGACAAGTCTACGGTCACTTCTAAATGGCTTTACAAAATCAAACATGGAGTTGATGGGAGTGCTAAAAAATACAAGGCCAGGTTCATTGCTCGGGGATTCTCTCAAAAGGAAGGAGTGGACTATGACAAGATATTTGCACCGGTTGCCCGATACACCACTATATGATCTATTATTTCTCTTGTTGCCTCTCAATGATAGAGCCTACACCAAATGGACGTTAAAATTGCTTTCTTGCATGCCTCGATTAAGGAAGAAGTCTATGTAGAACAACCTGAGGGGTTCGAAGTACAAGATCGAAAGACACACGTATGCAGGTTGAAGAAAGTCCTCTATGGGTTGAAGCAAGCCTCTAGGGCTTGGTATGAGAGGATTGATAGCTATCTTATGAAGCTGGGATTTACAAGGAGCGAAGCTAACCCTAACCTATATTTCAAAGTTGAAAAAGACATGCCTCTCATTTATCAATGCAAACGGGAGTTGGCTTCCGAGTTCGAGATGAAGGACCTAGGTTTGATGCACTACTTCCTAGGCCTGGAGGTCTGGCAAAAGCCAGGTGAGATTTTCCTTTCTCAAGAAAAATATATTATGAAGCTACTTGAGAGATGTGGGATGGCAGATTGCAAATCTGTGTTTACTCTGATGGAACTCAACTTCAAGAAACTATGTGGAACTGTTGCTGGGCCCGGATTGGCAAATCCTTGCGAGTATCGAAAATTTGTGGGGGGGCTAATGTTCTTGGTAAAATCTCGTCAGGACATATGCTTCGTTGTGAATACATTGAGTCAATTTATGGTCGAGCCTCATCACATACATTGGATTGCTGCTAAGAATCTATTGAGATATCTTCATGGCACAATCAACTATGGTCTGAGATACACTGCCGGGAATTTGAGGCTCCATGGATATACTGATGTTGATTGGGCTGGCAATGTGGTGGATCATAAAAGCACGTCTGGATGTTGCTTCTCACTGGGGTTTGCTTCAATATCTTGGATGAGCAGGAAGCAAAAAACAGTTGCTTTTAGCAACATCGAGGTCGAATACATTGTTGCTAGTATGGTCTATTGTGAAGTTGTTTGGTTGAGAAAGTTCCTTAATGAGCTATTTGAGCATGTGTTGGATACCACTGTGATCTACTACGACAACAAAAGTGGGATTCGCCTTTCAAAGAATCTCGTGTTCCATGACTGCTCCAAGCACATTGATATCAGGTACCACTCTATCAGGTATATGGTACATCAGGGAGCAATAAGGCTTCAACACATCAGGACTGATGAGCAGGTCGCAAACATCCTCAAGGAAGCCCTTAGGGAAGGTCAAATTCTTAACCTTCCGAAAGAGACTTGGAGTTGTGGAAAGACACTCCTATGAGGGTCCCGATTGAGTTGGACACTGAGCTTTGGGAGCTCCTAGGGGCTTGGGGTACTTCTTGGAGCTATGAGCGACCATAGGGTGAGTGGTTCACCTTCCCCTATTGGTGCGCTATGTACAGGGTTGGTGGTTCACCTTCCCCTGCGATACGCCATGATGGTTGGCATGTGTGTAGGGTGAGTGGTTCACCTTCCCCTACGATTGACATATGCATAAGATGAGTGGTTCACCTTCTCCTATGGCATATGAGCAGGATGAGTGGTTCACCTTCTCCTAGTGATGCCCCAGCATACATTCTACCCATGCAATCCGGGACTCATGGGAAGTACATCTCAACTGGTCAATGAGTTGGAAAAAGTGGATAGGGACCATAGCACTACCGATGGACGCATTGTGTACTGTCGTACTCCCTATGTCTAGAATGCATGGTGTTCAACAACTTGATCTAGGATCAATTGAGGTTCTACTTCTGGACTGACTTGTGTCAGTGGAGAGTGGTATGGTCTTGTGACTCACTCTCGATCAAGTTCTTCTTCATTATTACATCATGGTTCAGTAGAGCAGAGATGAGATGACAGAGATGATACATGACGACAGGATGGCATTATGATCGATGCCAATAGATGGATTGGCAGGTGGAATTCTCCCTAGTTGAGACGGAGTGTTAAAATTGGCAACTAGGGCCAAATTCCACCTTGGTATAGCTCATTTAATGGAGATGATGATTGCATTAAATTCCTCTTTTCGAGAGGACCAAAATTGATATAAAGATCATCTCATTTGGACAAGCGGAAGTGTAATTTTGAAATTATGCCCACAAATGTGCAAATTGTTCAGGTCGGCCACATCAACTTGTAAGCTCAAGAAACCAATAGACATGTCTCTTCACCCACAACGAATTGAATAAATACAAGTGACCTCACACCTCATTTGGCATCATCATCATTCACACATTCTTCTCTCTCCTTCTCTCATTGGTTTGTACAGCTATAGGGCAGCTCCTCTCTCTCACACGTGTGGCAAGAAGGATGAGTTTTCTAGGCTAAGTTGCAAGACCGAAAATTACTGGCAGAAGACCAAGTTTGACCAACGTTGACCAAGGATTTGTTGACCAGCTTTGACTGTGATTTTTGGAGGATCCTTTCTATCTCTTTAGGCCGCATTTCTGGGCACATAAATCAAGGGAATTTGGGTAGTTTGACCAGCACTGACTTTAGGGTTGACCACAAAAAATTACAGCAGTTTTCCTCTTTGACTGAGTTTGACTGAGTTGTTTTGGGCTGATTTTGACCTCCTAATGAGGCCAAGTTTGACTTGGGAAGACCGAGTTGTTTTGATGATGATTTATTGTTGATTTGACCAGCATTGACTTTCTAGTTAGGGCTGAATTTTTACTGTAGTTAACTACAAAAATTGACAAGGTTGTTTGACTTTGAATTGGGCAAGTCCATTTGACTTTTGTACTTTCTCTCTACTGAACATTTTGATATAATAATAAGTAGAATTGATCAAAGGGTTTTCCCCACATTGGGGTTTTTCCTTGGCATCCGCCAAATCTGATGTCCTCTTATCTTGGCTTGTCTTCTGCATTTTGTTTCATGTTCTATCTACTTTTACTATCAATGTGATTAATGGTTAATGTGATTACTACTGGAAATCTAAATTGGAAATTGCTATTGAGCTGCTTAAGGAACATTGAAGTAATTGTGCTAAGCATAGAACAGCTTAGAACATACCATTGTTAACTAAAAATAACAGAAACCCTAATGGACCATTATCGTTTAAGGAGGCACTAAAAAGGGAAGATTGTCACTCAAGTGGATCAGCCTCAAATCTGCCAGGACCTTACATTGTCGAGCAAATGGACTGGGTACTAGCCATGGACGTCAAAACCCCATAGGTAAATGTTGGGAATCACGATTGTCGTTATACCAAAACCCACAGGTGTTAGTCAATGATCGCATCGCCAAAGATAAGGATCCACGAGGGTCGGTTAGTCCATGTCACGAAACACACGAGGAGTGTCAGTTTATCCAATGTCCAACAATATTCCTCCTCTAATGGAGCTCGATCAAACCCAGTCAAACTCGACCTCCAAGAACAGTCAAAGTCAAACCAAAACAGTCCTAAAATATTCAGTCAAACCTGGTCAACGCACTGGTCAAAGTTGTGGTCAACGCTGTAGTCAAATAGTTCGTATTTCCTCGATTTTCGTGCCACCAAACTTGACCTCCAAAAATCAGATTTTTGCCCAAGGATCAAAGTCAAAGTGTGAGAGTTGACCCAAAGTCAACACTGGTCAACACTGCTGCAAAAGCCCTCAAAACAGTGCAAAAATTACAACTGCCATTCACACATGCGAATGAGAGAGAGAGCCTTCTATAAGGCTATATGAACCAATGAGAGGAGAGAGATCTGTGATGAGATGATGTCCAACTGAGATTTGAGTCTCTCCTTTTTATATCCATCAATGGGGTGGAGACACATCTTTCAGGGCTTGTGAGCCTACATTACAATTCTGGCCAACCTTGACAATTTGCACATGTGTGAGAAATAAATTCAAAATTTAACTTTTGCTCATCCAAACAAGATTATCTTTAGAACAATCTTTGCACCTCTCGGAAAGAGGAATCCAACAAAAATATCATCGCAATCATATGAACAGTCCAATGTGGAGTTTGGCCCTAGTTGCCAAATTTAACACTCCCTCTCAGCTAGGGAGAACTCCACCCGAAAATCCATTTGTCAACCTGTGCAATCATGTCATCATGTACCATCCTGACATCCTGTATCATCCTGCTGTCCCTGTACTCTGTCAACTCTGCTCTACTGAATCATGAAGAAATAATGAAGAATATTTGATCGAGTGAGTAACAAGTTGCCATTCTCCACTAACCCGAAGTCAATTTAGAGCTAAAAACCTCAACCAGACTTGATCCCTGATCGAGTTGTTGGACACAACCCATCCTAGACATGGAGAGTACGGCAATACACGATGCGTCCATCAGTAATGTTATGGTCTCTACCCTCATTTCCCAACTCATTGGCCAGATGAGAGGTACTTCCCATGAGTCTCGGACTACATGGGTAGGATGTATGAGGGGCATAGATCAAGAGAGGGTGAACCAACTCAATATCATAACAGTGGGGAAATAGCACACCAACAAGGTAAGGCGAACCTAGCCTTGTGGTTGCTTATAGCTCCAAGAAGCTATCCCCAAGCCCCCTGGAGCTCACAGAGCTCAAAGTCCAACTCAAGCAAGACCCTCATAAGAGGCTCTGTCCACGATTCCAAGCTTCTCACGAAAGGTTAAGAATTTGACCTTCCCCAAGGGCTTCGTGAGAATATCTGCAACCTACTCATCAATTCCAATGTGATGGAGCCTCGTTGTACCATATCCCGAATAAAGTGGTACCTGATATCAATATGCTTGGAGCGGTCGTGGAACACGAGATTCTCTTAAAGTCGACTCCCACTTTGGTTGTCGTAATGGATCACGGTGGTATCCAGCACATGCCCAAACAACTCACTGAAGAGCTTCCTCAACCAAACAGCTTCACAACAGGTCATACTTGTTGCAATGTATTCGGCCTCGGTAGTGCTCAAAGCAACTGATTTCTATTTTCTGCTCATCCACAAGATCAAAGCAAAACCTAGGGTGAAGCACCATCCAAATGTGCTCTTATGATCCACCACACTGCTTGCCCATTCAGCATCAGTATATCCATGGAGCCTCATACTCCCGGCAGTGTATCTCATTCCATGATTGATTGTGCCTGAGAGATATCTCAAGAGATTCTTGGCACCAATCCAATGTATGTGATGAGGCTCGACCATATATTGACTCAACGTGTTCACTGCAAAACATATTTCCGGGCGTGAGTTCACTAAGAACATCAGGGCCCCTACGAGTTGACGATACTTGGTAGGATTTCCCACATCGGGCCCAACAACACTTCCACAAAATTTCTTATAGTCGAGTTCCATCAGAGTAGTCACGGACTTGCAATCCACCATCCCAAATCTTTCCAGCAACTTCACAATATATTTTCCTTGAGAAAGGAAAATCCCACCTGGCTTTTGTCAGACCTCTAAGCCTAGGAAGTAGTGCATCAGATCTAGGTCCTTCATCTCGAACTCAAAAGCCAACTCCCTCTTACATTGATGAATAAGAGGGTCAGCACATGTCAGGAAGAGATCGTCCACATAGAGATCCAGAATGAGAGGCTTGTCATGATCAACCTTAAAGTAAAGGTTTGGATCAGCATCACTTCGAGTAAAGCCCAGCTTCATCAAGTAGGTATCGGTCCTCTCATACCAAGCCCTGGGGGCTTGCTTCAACCCATAGATGGCTTTCTTCAAACAACATACATGTGTATCTCGATCTCGAACTTCGAACCCCGAAGGTTGTTCCACATAGAGCACTTCCTTGATCGATCCATGTAAGAAGGCAGTCTTGACATCCATCTGATGTAAACTCCATCCTTGCGATGTAGTGTTGTAGCATAAATTGACTCAGCTAAAAGTTAAGAGAGGTTCTAAGCAATTCAAGTTTGTTGAGGAACAGTTGTTAAAATTTCAATAAGACCTACAACATGCTCAAAAGGATAACCACAAGCTCAACGACGATTCATCATCACATGTGCACTGGAACCAAAATCAGGGAAGCAGCAGCATTAGAGGTGTAATCTAAGCCAGAGGAGCAGCAAAGAAGAAAAGCATGCAACAAGGGTCAAATCGAGCTTATTCGTGTGCAGAACAGTTCCAGAGTCGGGTCGATTGATGCGTTCAGAACATTGCACACATGTCAGGGTCGAGTCGTGCAAATATACGTACAGAACCAGTGTTCGGAGGCTTAATCGCAATCGCATGTGGAGGACCTGATCGCAAATCGCAATCGCAAAGCTCAGGAGGAATAGAACAAGGTTGAATCATCGAAATGTGAAATGCGATACGAGGACTAGATGCGATATAGTTCGAAGCTTGAATCTAAAGTATTTAAAGTCCAATCGTGGGACCCTCTCACATATCACACATCGCAAGCTCAGAAGGGATAGCGATCATAAGATAACGGGATTCGCCAAAGTACGAAGTCCAATAACGAAGCTGACGCGATGCAGGTCAAAACTATGATTTAATATATTCCAATCGCACATCGCAAGCTCAGGAGGAACGGCGCTCATGAATATGTTATGAATGCCGAAATGCGAAATGCAACAAGGTTTTATATCACCGATTGCAATTTGCAATCAGCCCCACCTCCACTTGCCACGTCATCCCTACCTTTATCACACATCGCACATCGCAAGCTCAAGAGGAATGGCGGTCATGAATATGTTATGAGTGTCGAAATGCGAAATGCGATAAAGGGACGGACGCGATAATTTTCAAAGGAAAATTGGAATATCTTTTAAAGTCCAGTCTTATGGAAATTACAAAGGAAAGTCTGAACGCAAGGCAGACTCGAGTAAGAAAAGACCCAACGCTACGTGCAAAACAGCGGTATGTGTTTGCGGCAATTTATTAATCAAAGACTAAACGCTGCGAACACGAGTGAAAGAGGCAGAGTCAAGTAGTAGGTGACATGATGACAATGTTCGAAACGCAAAAGCATGGGCAGAGTCAGGTAGAGATGCGTTTATGCAGACTGTTAGGATATCACAACAAAAACGGAAGGAAACACATCAGCAACAAATCAGATTCAGCAAAAGGATTATATTTCAAGTTTTATTTTGTTTTCTTTGTTAAGATCGAAGCTACAATGATGTCCTTGATTGCAATGTAATGAGTAGTTTAACAGTTTAGGCAGCCTAGGAGTTTCAAGAAGCTCGAGCAGTTACAAATTGCTTTTGTTTGTATTTAAGGAAGAGAGAAAGAGAGAGGAAGGGTTCCGAGTTCTTGACCTCTTGGAGACTACATATTGTACTTCTTTTTTTGATGGGTGAATGAAAGAAGCAGCAAGTTTCCTGCAACTGTTGATGGTGATTCGTGTTTCGTGTTTCATTTTATGTTGTTTCTTCCTTGAATGAAGTGAAGTAAAGAAGCAGTCGATCTCTGATTTACGTTTGTAAGTAAGAGTTAAATAGCCTTAATAAGCGCTCCTTCATTCCAACTCCTCTCCCTTCACAGATTCTCTCTGAAACTTAAAAGTAATAATTCTGTGTTTACAACATATTATTTTGAGTTTCCTCTCTCTCCATGAATTCTCTCTAAAACTTAAAAGTAATAGATTTTGTGTTTACAGCATATTACTTTGAGTTTCCCCTACAGTTCTTCTTTTCAGATACCAGCAGTCAATGGCATTGTGAAATCTTTTATTATTCCAGATTATTAAGGGTTTTAGAAAACTAGTTTCCAGAGGGATAGAACAAAGACCTCATGATAAAATTATTTCTGTGACACACTTTTAAAATGTCTTAAGCACTGATTCCTTTCACAACCAAGGGATTGTCCTTAAGAACCAACATGCAGCAAGGGAAATAATCGAATGGATGGTGGTGTAGCAAGCAACTGGTGCAAATATTTCATCATATTTCATCATAGTATATACCTTCTTTCTGCGAGAAGCCTCGGGCAACAAATCTTGCCTTGAATTTTTCAGCAATTCCATCGGCTCCATGCTTGATCATATAGAGCCATTTCGAGGTGACAACAGATTTGTCCTTCGACCTAGGAACCACATCCCAGACATCATTTTTCATGATTGACTCATATTCTTCGTTCATTGCATCCTTCCAAACTTGGTGCTTCATAGCTTCTTCAAACGTTTCATGGCTACTAAGTACCCTTGGTACCTATTCGGCTTCTTCCTTTCACAAAATGTTCCCCTTTGGAGAAATATGTCTCTCGACATCTTCGAGAGTGTCTCTAAGCCATGAGGGTCTTCTTTTATTTGAAGAAGTGGGCTCACTAGAAGGTGGATCTATCGGATCCATCAGACCCTCAACATCGGCCATTTGTTCATCCTTAGATTCTTCCTACTTTCCTGCTTCTTCTTCTTTGTCTTCCTTTGAGATAGGAAGATCTCTAACCTTCCTAAGGGCAGCATCTTCATCGAAGGTGACATCGTGACATATCTCCGCTTCTCTTTGACTAGGCACATAGATTCTATATGCCTTCGAGGTTTCACTGTAGCCCACAAACGTTCCCTTCTTTCCAAAAGCATCCAATTTGCTCATCTTTTTTTTCAGCACATGAAAATATACGGGACTTCCAAAAATTCTAAAATGAAAAACATCAGGTTTCTTTCCAGTGAAGACTTCTTCGGGAGTTTTGGAGTCCAATGCTTGACGTGGGCATCAGTTTTGAACATACACAGCGGTGTTGGCAGCTTCTTCCCATAGGAACTTCGGAAGACCTTGGTCATGAAGCATGGCACGAGCAGCTTCAAGAATTGTTCGATTCTTCCTTTCGGCAACTCCATTTTGTTCGGGAGTATACGCAATAGTGGTCTCCCTCTTAATGCCAACTTCCCTACAATAGTCATTAAACTCATTTGACTCATATTCGGTTCCATTATCGGTCCTCAAAATTTTGATATTCTTCCCTGTTTGATTTTCAACCAAGGCCTTGAAGGTACGAAACCATTTGAATACTTCGTCCTTTTCTTCAAGAAGTATATCCAAGTCTTGCGGGAGAAGTTATCTATAACGATGACATAATATAGGCATCCTCCCAAGGATGTTACGGGCAACATACCAGATAGATCAGAATGAATCAAATGTAGAACATCAGTAGTCTTGGAGTTACTTGAGGGGAATGGTCCCCTTGTATGCTTTCCTTCGGCACAACCCAGACATACACCTTCATGATCATCTTTAAAATAGGGCATATTTGTGACCACCTTCCTTGCTTCAAAAAGAGCTTTATAATGAAGGTGTGCAAACCTCTGGTGCCATAGTTCGAATTGAAGAGTTGTGTTACATGTCATGGCTCCCAACAGACTTCCTCCAACCTGATAGAGTGTATCAACCTTGAAACCAAGAGTGAATGCTTCTTTGAAATTCCTCTTCCAAATGCGTACCTTTCCATCAATGAATGCCACCTTGAATCCTTTATCTTCCATCGCCGACATGGACACTAGATTCTTCTTCCAGTCAGGTACATACAACACATCTTGCAAACGAAGGACTTGCCCTTGATTTAGATGAAGGGTCACAATCATTGTCTGTTTCATGGGATAGGTGGCATTATCTCCAAGGATAATTTCCAAATTAGTATCATTTTCAATCAAATTAGAGAGGGCCTCTTTATATCCAGTGAAGTGCCTTGAGGCACCACTATCAATCAACCAGTTATCCAGGGTGTCAGGAGGAGATGCAGCAGAGAGGGCAGATATAAGAATATATTCATTTTTCATGTTATCAACAACATTAGATTCATCATACCTAGAGTTCCTTGACCTCTTGAAAGGTTGACCATTTCCATTTCCATTTCGAGCAGAGGGAGCCTTTCTCTTTCCTTTGTTGTTGAACCTATTGTTCCTTTGATTTCCATTTCCCCTGAAGTCGAAGTGTGAGAGTTGACCCAAAGTCAACGCTGGTCAATGCTGCTGCAAAAGCCCTAAAAGCAGTCCAAAAATTACAGCTGCCCTTCACACGTGCGGATGAGAAAGAGAGCCTTCTATAAGGCTATATGAACCAATGAGAGGAGAGAGATGTATGATGAGATGATGTCCAAATGAGGTTTGAGTCTCTCCTTTTTATATCTATCAATGAGGGGTGGAGACACATCTTTTGGGGCTTGTGAGCCTACATTACAATTCTGACCGACCTTGACAAATTTGCACGTGTGAGAAATAAATTCAAAATCCAACTTCTGCTCATCCAAACAAGATTATCTTTAAATCAATCTTGCACCTCTCAGAAAGAGGAATCCAACAATAATATTATCTCAATCATCTGAGCAGTCCAAAGTGGAGTTTGGCCCTAGTTGCCAAATTTAACAAAGACAGATGGCAGTCAACTGGCAATAGTAACAGCTGCTCCCCAATCAAGGAGTATGGCGAAAGGAAGAGAAAAAGAAAGGAAAAAAGGGGAAGTTAGTGATTCACACTTAACCCCATAAAATTTATGTATATTTATATAGTTTAGTTTTCTTATTGTGATGGCATTTCCCGCCATATCTGCATCTGGCTTTCAAAAATATAGTAGATCCATACCAGGATCTAGATCTGTATCTGTATCCGTATCTGTTTCCTGGTAACTTAGTTTATAGACACTCTTGTGCAGAAGAGGAGGCAAATCCATGTTTTGGAAGCTGAATGCTCCATGTTAGGAATAGGGTTTGTTACCTCAACAAATGATTGAAGACATGGACTTCGATAATCAGGAATCTCACCCCACTAATACTGGTCAAGATGAAGCTCTCAGCAAGCATGCTTTTCATTAGTATTTCGTATTATGTAAAACAATATCAATTTTAGGTGTCTTTTATAGAGTTCATCCTAGCAAAAACTTTTTTAAATCCTCTGTGAAATGATGATTTGGATCTTTCTATACCCAACACATACAACTTGATAGATATGCTGGTTTTTGTTAATAACATCTTTTTTTTGTATTGCTACGCTGCCCAGCTCAGCTGTGGCTTTTTTCTAATACAAATATTACCCGTTTCTGTTTTATGTGTGTGTGTGTAACATTCCTGTCATTGAAACCGCCTGAAGGTCAGAGCTATAATTGAAACAAACCTGGAATTGTGATTGAAACAAAGCCTATTCTCCCAGAATCAAAATTTGCGTTTAATAAAAATATTTAAATATATGGCTTTTCACCAAAAATTACTCAAAGGCATCAGGATTTTGAGTTTTCTTCTCTGTGAATTAAAGAAAGCATCATAATGGAGCTCATTATGATCGAAGTGTCTAAAGGTAATTGAAATAAACCTCAGATTACAATTATATCAAAATGCCTATTCTCCCAGATTAAAAAATCAAATGCAATAAAGAATATGAGGTTTTTATCGAAATCTAATCAAAAACATTGTGTTTTCAAGTTTTTGTTTCCATGATTGAAAATGTCATACCTGAGCTCATTAGGGTCAAAATCAAATCAATCAAAAGCCTAGAGTTCCTGAGAGTTCGTATCTGACAACATAATTAAGTTCATTGAGATAAAATCAAAATTCAACCAAAAGCATGGGGATTTTTTTATATCGTTTCTGTGATAGAAAGCACCGTAATTAAACTCATTAAAATCAAAATAATATTAAACAAAATATCGGGGTTTTTAAATCTCTTCTGTGATTGAAAGCAACATAACTGAACTCATTAAGAACGAAGGCTCAAAGGTAATTGAAATAAAACTTACGTTGCAACTGTTTCAAAAGAGCCTATTCTCCCAGAATCAAATATCAAATTTAATACAAATAAAAATATATGGTTGTTATAAATTATAATGAAAAATAATCAGGTTTTAAGATTTTGTTTCTATGGTGCTGATGCAGAAGGGAGTGGATGTGCATGTCGTGTGTCCACATTGAAATCAAAAGCATCAGGTTCTTAGATTTCGTTTCTCTGATTTAAAACACCATAAATAAGCTCATTAATATCAAAATAAAAAATTTATCAAAAACATGGGGTTCTTGATGTTCCGTTTTTGTGACTGACAATGCCATAATGAAGCTCCCTAAGATAAAAATCAAAATCGGGGGTTCTTGAGATTTGGTTTCTGTGATAAAAAACACTGTGACTAAGCTCATTAAGCTCAAGATTATAATTCAGATTCTTGAAATTTGGTTTCTATGCCTGTAATCGCCATAACTAAGCTCATTAAAATAAAAAATTACAGATTGATCAAAAACGTGGGATTCTTAAAGTTTCATTCCTGTGATTGAAAACGCCATAATGAAGCTCCTTAAGATCAAAATCAAAACTGAAACAACAGCAGGCGTTTGATTCCGTTTCTGTTGTTGGAAATGCCATAATTAAGCTCATTGGAATCAAAATCAAAGCTTAATCAAAAGCGTGGGGTTCTTAAGGTTTCGTTTCTGTGATTGAATATACCATATTTAACCTTGTTACAAACAAAATCAAAATTTAATAGAAAGCATTGGGTTCTAAAGATTTTGTTTCCGTGATTGAAAACGCCATAATTAAGCTCAACGAGATCAAAATCAAAATTTAATCAAGAGCAGGGGTTTTGTGATGAGATTCTGTTTCTGTGATTGAAAATGGTATAGCTAAACTCATTAAGATCAAAACCATACTTTAATCAAACGCAAGATTTGGTTTCTGTTATTGAAAACGCTATAATTAATTTAACTCAGATCAAAATCAAAAGCATGGGGATTTTAGGACTTCGTTTCTGTGATTGAAAATACCATAATGAAGCTCACTAAAATCAAAATTTAATCGAAAGCGTCCCGTTTTAAACAGTGTGTTTCTGTGATTGAAAACGCCACCATTATGCTCCTAAAGATCATAGGCAACGAAAATAATTACCTGGAATTGCGACTGAATGAGATAGGAACCGAGTTTCTTCGACGACTTGTCGTTGGGCAAACTACCTCCGGAGAGAGACAAGGACTTGATAATGGGCAAGAACACTCCCCCGGCTCTAGCAGTCGTACTGGGCATTGCTGGGGCAATGAGAGCTTCGCTTACGGTCAACCCGTAGGAAAGCCCTAGAGTGCTCTTCCCCAGCCATTTGACAAAATACGTGGCGATTCGATCGCCTAACCCTGTCTTCACAAAGCCTCGCGCAAAGAAAAAAGAAATGACGATCAGCCAGATGACCTCGTTCGTGAAGGCGCTGAATGCAGCGGAGAACGAGAGGGTTCGAGTTATAACTGCGGTAGTGAGGCCGAGGAATGCCCACGCCCCCACCGGTAGAGGGCTAAGAACGAGCCCCGCAATAGTAGAGAGAAAAATGGAGAGCAACTGCCAGGCCTGGGGGGTCACCTCCACCGGCTTGGGGACCAGGAACCGGACAATGATACCGATCGCCAGTGATATCGCTAAGGGCACGGGCTTTGCTCCTTGCCACGCCACGGGGGCCGAAGCGGGCTTGTCCGCTGCGACCGTGGGCTTATTGACCGCCCTCGTGGGCTCCGGGAGCCGGGGCCGAGAAGAAACCCTGTGACCAAAGAAATTTGATTGCAGTGAAATCGCCGACGACAAAAGAGATATATTAGCATTGCGGTTGGTTGCGGGTTCGAATCGCAGAGCGGAAGCCCTGGGCTTTGACGACAGAATGGATCTGCGCCTCCATGTTAAGGAGTTTTGTGAGGGCCTGAATGTCCTTGTGGCCTGCAGTGTCAAGCCTTCCATTCCAATCGAAAATTCAAATCAATTTCTTCTACAGAAATGAGAAAAAGAAAAACCAACAAATCCCCTCTCTCCGAGGATTGTAGAAATCAATAATCTCGGCCGCATCGGCTCCTCCGAAACTGAAACTGACTGTAACTGGATCTCTGCAATCATGGATGTGCCATTAATTTCATTTTATTATTATTATTATTTCAATCAATTTTTCATAACATGCCACGTGTTTCTTTCACCCCTTGTAATATTTCTGATTGACTTACTCCGTTACTGATGTCGACCATTGGAAACAAATAGATCGCTAAATGACAAATTTTATGAGATGTAAAATAGATAACTAAATTACAAAACTTATGAAATGTAAATTATATTTTAATAATTTAATATTTTAATTCAACACTTTTTAACAATTTAATATTTTAATTTTAATTTAATTTTTAATAAAACTATCTAATTCTAACAAGACCAAAATATTTCTATTATTAAAATAATTTAATTATATTTTAATTTTTTAATTTAATATTTTATTTCACTTTAATTCTATTTTAATATTTTATTATTATTTAATTTGACTAATATTTTCTATTATTAATTCTATTTTAATATTTTATTATTATTTAGTTTGACTAATATTTTTTCATCATTGTTCTTCATGCATCTTAGGTGTTGTCTACTGACCCTCTGGGTTGTTTCCACCACAACAATTGGATACAAAGGCGCGACGTAACTGGGGTTTCTTAAACATCAGAGCTTCCATCGCATATACCGCCTCGCTGAGTATGATCGTTGGAGGTGGTGCTGGAGTTTCTTCGCCGTCCACGAACTTGGTGTATTCACTTACGGCCTTGCAGCAGTCTCTTCCTCATGAAGACAAAGAAGTTAAGAATCGGCCCTCTGCAGCTGCGTTCTGTAAATGTCGCCCCCCTCAGACAGAAGATGCAAGGATTAAGCATGGATCTGTCGAAAATACTCTTTCTCCTCAAGCGGCGGCTCTTGGGAAGAATGACCACGGGCAGAAAGACTGCTCACCCCCTTTCGAACCTCTTCTACCTTCCCAGAAACTTCGATACTCTGACTTTCATACTCATAAACCTTTGAGCTATCAGGATCTGTTTGGAGGGCGCATTTGGGAGTCCTTATGGGCGGAAAAAAGTCACCAACTCTATGGCCATTGGACTCTCCCCACAACTTCTCACAAGCCCCAGCTGCAAGTTCAGGAGAAGGTGGAGAACCAGAGTACCAGCTCCCTCTCGTCTCATATATGCAGAGGCAAGCATAAGTCTGATCAATCTACCTCATTTCAGATCCAGATCTTGCTCCTTTCTGGAAAAACTATGTTACAATGGGTGAGCTCTTCGGATCTTGTGCAGGACCTCAAGCAAATCCTGGAATATAGGTTGGGGATTCCCTATGCATCACAGCGACTCCTCCACAAAGGTAAACAACTAGAGGATCTTTATCCACTCTCTTTTTACAATATTAAAAGAAATGCATCCATCATTTTCACCCTTCACTTGAGAGGGGGAGATGTTGGACAGTCATCCACAGCTGCGGCTTTTTCATACAAAGATGCTGTCCATGCTCAGATACCCAAGAAAACAGCTCCACTAGCTCAGGATCCTAAGCCTTTTTTGGTGGAAAAACTAGAGGAAACCCCCTCCATCGAAATAATGCATCCAACCCTGGATGAGCAAATCCAAAAGTTTGCTGAGTATGCCATTATTGGCAGATTTAATGGACTATGGCCACGCACGGCAGACCTCTACCAATGGATTCACTCTAACTGGACCAACAATTGCAAAGTTCTATTCTGCTCAAAGGGCTTCTTCATTGTAGTGTTTGCTTTTAGTGAGGTCTACCAAAAATCATTAACTGAAGGTCCATGGTTCTGGGGCTCAGCAGGTTTATTCCTCACCCCCTGGTTCCCAGATTTCGATCCTTCTACAGTAGTTATCGCCAAGCTCCCCATATGGGTCAGAATTCCTAATCTCCCGGCGCATTTATGGCACTTTGCTATATTCCAAGGGATAGGTAATACTCTAGGATGCTTTCTTGCCACAGATACCTCTAGGGGGAAAAGGGCATATACACCTTCACCAGAATCTGTGCAGAAATAGACATGAGAAAAGGTCTACCTGATCAAATTAATCTTAAAATTGGAGAATTCCATTGGAATCAGACACTGGATTACGAGAACACAACGTTTCGCTGCCGGCATTGCCATCATACAGGGCACCTTCAGAGCTCTTATCCCTTGATGCCTGCCCAAAAGAAGAAAGCCAATCTTAAGCCGAAATCCAAAAGCTGGAAACCTCATGATCCTCCCCCCATGGATGATTTGGATTCCAGCTTGGATGAAGAGGAAGGGGATGCAGAAGAAATGGACACAAAGCCGTCATAGGATCCACCTTCGGCAAGTCCCGAGGAATCTAATATTCCACCAAACTCTCAAAAAATAACTCATGAGTCCTCTCCCTCAGATTCAAACAAGGAGACCTCTCTGTTAGCCCAGCTCTGTTTGCAAATCATGCCAGCTCCGCAGCATCATCTTGGCTGGATCCAAGTTGGTAAAAAGAAAGGGAAAAAATGTAGAATAGTTGATTCTACCCACGTTGGGTAGAATCCCTTGTTCCTCCCCTGTTTCTCTGTTTTTCTTGCTACTTTTTGCTTAGCACTGCTCTCTTCATGGTTTCTCATAGGGGCCGAGGTGGATAGTTTATCCTTTCCGGTTGCCCATTTTATTGCTTTTTATGATTGTAACTTCATATTGTACCATACGTTCTCTTAATAGAATTGGATTTCATCGGATAGAAAAAAAGAAAAAAAAAAATATATATATATAAATATTTTTCATTATTAATTATATTTTAATATTTTATTATTATTCAGTTTGACTAATATTTTCCATTATTAATTATTTTATTATTTTATTATTATTTAATTTGACTAATATTTTCCATTATTAATTTGACCCAACAAGGTCAATAATTCCCCATTAAAAATAGTATGGTTTTCTTTGGGATCCAAGTAGGTTGTATGTATGGGTGGTTGCTTAGAGTTCCTCCGCTCTTTCACACGTAATACTCTTTTATTTGCCTTCCCTAAAAGGTGAGTCTGTCTTTTTTGTCCTTTTTTCCTGATGTGTGGGTTGCTTTTCCCTCAAAACTAGCTGAATTATTCTATTGTGTTTGTTGTCAAAGTCCTCGAGGGTTTATCTACCCTTCTTTTTTTTTCTTTTCGGAGAATTATTAAATGAAATGAAATGCAATTTTAACGTCTATGAGACTAAAAATAGTTGATGGGACAATGAGTTCCATGTTTTTCGCCTTTTGCATTTCAGTCTTTTTTCTTATTCAAATTGATGATGAGGTGGCCCAACCTTTCAACAATCCCATCGCTGAAAAGACAATGTCAAGAAACTGATGCTAACATATTCTCGTAGCTTTCTCTCATGTCTTTGAACGCATCACATTCCAAAATGAAATGTTTTTCTGACTTCATTGCCCCAGACGTGAAAAATGTACACGGTCGTTCTTCCCAAGCTTCTTTAGGCCTTTTCCACCATCCTATTTCACACCGAAGATGATGCGAGTTGGTTCTTAATTGAGCAATAAGAACCTTTGCCCTCCACGGAATGTTAGCTCCAATGTACTATTTTTGTTGGAGATCATATGTAGGGTTGAATTCTTCAATGTGGTACTTCTTCTTTCTACACAACTCTTTTCCCCATACCTGTTTACGAAACTTCTCCATAACAAAAGTCTTTAGCTCCTTGCTATTTGTGGGACAAGCATTGAGGTAGATATTCCATTTTTGCATCCATGTGTAGTTTTGTCTCATACATGCTTTCTTTCTTTCACTCATGCCTTCCTTGAAGATAACATTAGGCCATCTACCTACTCCCATTTTCTCACTTATTTTTAGATATCTTATGAGCCGCACCATAGCAATTGCTTCAATGGGAGTTGCTCTAGTTTCACTCAACATTATCTCATAAGGTACCGAACTTTTTATTTTGAACTTGCTCATGATCAAACGTTTTTGGATTTTCTTAATTTGCTTCCATTTTGAGACAGGGGTGCTGCTAGCCCATAATTCACACCCATATAGCATCATTGGACAAACTAGGAGTCCAAAAAGCACTTTAATCGTTTTCCAATCCCATAAGTCTGCCTCTCTACATCTGTTTTGAAGAGCATATAATGCTTTCCACCCTCCTAGGATTCTCTTCTTTCTACAGTCCTCCCAATTAAGTTCGTTGTTGAAATCAATCCTGAGGTATTTGAACTTATTTACTTCTTCAAGAATGTTCCCTTCAAAGAAGAACGCATGTTGACTCTGCTTCCTTTTATTAGTGAAAATCATCATCTTGGTCTTGCTAATATTGACTTGCATCCCCGCTGCTCTACAAAAATGCTCAAGGGCATATAGGTGCATCTGCAATCCATGGGCCGATTTAGAAATCAATACAAGATCATCAGCATATAAAGGAAGCTTTATCACAAACTCCCCCAACCGAACACCATCCCCACCTTGCAAATTTAGCCACTCTTCCAGTTTATCAATTTATAAACCAAAAAGAGTAGGGGATAGAGGGCAACCTTGCTTGACTCCAATGTCACTTCTAAAGCTTTCTGAAATACCTGCTGAGGTTCTAATTTCGACTTTCACCTCTTCATAAAGTCTATGGACAACAACTCTATAATGCAAAGGAATCTCAAGTTTTTCCATTCTACGCCACAACTTATCTCTAGGGATTGTGTCAAATGCCTTTTTGAAGTCAACAAAATAGCATAATACTTCTTATTTATCCCCCCAAACCTTTTCAATAATGTGTCTCAACATGATGTCGTGATCCACTCTAGAATGCTTTGGCCTAAAACCCACTTGTCCTTTTGCCCTCTTTTCTTTTACTTCTGGCCACTTACTGATTCTATTTTCTACCATGCTACCAAAAAGCTTTACAAACAAAGGATTGATCATAATGGTTCTACAATTGGACGGATTATTAATGTCTCCACTTTTAAAAAGGGCTATTGCTAGGCTAGTTGTCTAGTCTCTTGGGAAACCTTGTTGAATGATGTTGTTGAATATTTCCATGATGTGCGCTACAAGAGTGTTCCTTCCCCATTTTAGATACTCTGCTTGAAGTTCAACCAAGTCTTTTGCCTTTCATGTTTTCAGCTTCTTAATTCCAATCTCCACCTCCTGTAATCTAAAGAGCTTTGTAGTTGTGTTGAGCCCCAGGAGAGGCTCAACCTCTGATTTTTTCTCATAAAGTTGACTTGCATATTCAAACCATTGATTGGTTGTAATATTATTTTCGATTTGCTTCTTCCTTGGTTGAAGTTCCTGCCAAAAAAGCTTTGGGTTATTCTTTCCTAGATATATTAACTCTTCTCGCCTTGTTTGCATGAACTCATATTTTTCCCTTTTTAGTATCTGCTTATATAACTTTACATTCATCTTCTCCTTGCTTGTCTTTTTCAAAGTTCTCCTTGCCACTTTGCATTCCTCATCAAACCAAGCATTTACAGGAAAACAATTTGATTCTAATTTCCTATTTTTTGATCTTTTGCACTTCTCAAGTGCCCTTTGAATTATATTTGTTAACTTATGACTGTTGAAGATTTGGAAACCAGTTTTCTCTTTCTGAATTAATCTCTCCAGCATTGTCTTGGAGATAGTACAATTTTCTTGTGTTAGAAGAATTTTGCCCCTTGGTAGTGATTGTCGAGAGCATTGGGTTTTTCTCTTATGCTACATTTCTTCTACCCATGATAACTTCATATAAATTGGGTTATGATCTAATTTTAAGTCCCAATTATGCTCTCCAATCTTAACTTCGTCTATGTTTGCTACCAATATTTGTGAACAAATCACATAATCAACGACACTTTCCCCATTGTAGGTGTTGCAAGTGAAGTTCACGGACCTTTTCCATCTGTCCAAACCATTGCAAATAATTAAGTTGAAAGCCCCACACAGTGTAAGCAATTCCTCTCCAAAATGATTGCTAACTTTGTCATCTTTTGAACATCTCACCCATTAGGGATTCTCCTCTTCAGTAAGCCAAATTTAGGATTATGATCCTCCTTGCAACAAAGAATACTAGCTAAGAGATAGTGTGGAAGTTGTGGTTTATGTTGTGATTTTCATTGGTATCCAAGAGATCTTAGCCCTCAACTTTGTGATGCTTGAGGAGGGAGTTCAGGAGCAGAATCATTATGTCAATCATCTTCAATCAGGCGTAGGGTAGTTCAACTCCCTTGGCAAGCCTTGTTGGGGCTAGCCAAGTGTTTATATTCGCTCTTGTTTGGAGGGATTAGTTAGTTCAAGTCAGATTGGTGTTATCTGTGAGCTTCCAATGTTGAGACAGTGAGGTCATCCCCATCAGGGGGGTGGCCAGCAGGGCAGGGGAGAAAGAAGACCAAGGGTTCAATCGGTGGATGAAGGTGAGCTCGTCATGCCGCAAGGAATCTCACCTAGGAATGTTGATTTTCCACCTCCTTTTGATTCACTTGAAGCCCAATTTTTCCTTATCCAAACCTTGATGGACCAGCTAGCTCAAGACTGCCAAGCAGACCACAAAGAAATGATCAGTTTCTTTCAAATATTTTGCATAATTAAGGGCGCGTTCTAGATCGCTAAGCATCACTTTGCGGCAATCAACAAAGTTGCATGATCGGATGGATGGTTTTGAAGGGCGAATGGTGCATATGCAATCACACATCTATGATGCCTTTCATCACCCAGTTGATGGAGGTAACGGTGTTCAAGCCCCAAATGAAGAAAATATACAATGAAGCGGGTGGGATATTTTTTGCTTAGTTTTATGCCTAGCGGGCTCTTGATATAAAGTTATCTAATTTTGGACAATTACTCTCAATTCTTTTTTGTGTGTATCTAGTGGCCAACAAATCTCATAGGAGTGAAGTCTTGTTTTCATGGATCCTACATTTTTCACGATGTATCCTTCTTTTGAATTAATAGAAAAATGTTGACTTACAAAAACAAAAATTGGTGAAAAGTAAAAATATTTTAACCATTGGGCAAAGTCATTTCTCATTAGGGTTCCTTGAAGGTTATTAAGGCACCTTGAAGTAATGATTGAACATGTGGTTGCACCTAAACAATCTCTAAAATTACTAATTCACCTTGAAAAAGAAATTTATTAAATTTATTTAAAAACAATAATTAGATAATAAAGTTATTTTGTTAAAAAATAAAATTATAAACATTATTTAAATATTGTTAAATAATAAATAATATTAAACACTTGTATGAAAAAAATAGAGGGGGAAATATATAGGGAGATAAATAATGTGATAATATGATATAAGGTAAATTTGGTAGTGGATTTTTTTTTGCTAAATAAATTATTGTTAAGAGAGAAATAAAAATATTATATATATTTTTTTAATATTATTTTAAATTAAAGCTCTTTGAAGGGGTTAGGTTTAATGGTGAAAAGTAAGGAGCTTCTAACCATTGGGCAAAGTTCAATTCTTGTTAGGGTTCCTTACCGTGAAAATCATGGAGACACCTTCAACTAATTGTTGAATATAGTTGAACCCAGAGAGATTATATTAATGCTCTCGTGACCTGTGTACACATAACTAAATGAAAGTCTAACCCCGAGTCCTTTAAAAATGGCCTAATGGGGTTAAATCCAATGGTTAAAATCGAGGAGACTATTGGGAAAGGTTCAATTCTTGTGAGGTCCACTTACCCTAAAAGCCATGTAGACATCTTGAGGTAGTGATCAAACATGTGGTTGCACCCATAGAGATTATATTAATGGTCTCATGACTTGTGCACATATAAGTGGATCAAAGCTTACCCCCATGTCCTTATGTTTGAAAGAATGGGTGGCAAGTGCAAGGAGTGGGTGGGGTGTGTGATTTATCACCCCAAATGAATGATAGATACAACCTTCTCTTAGAGTCTTTAGCATGCCTCCAACAACAAAGCAAAGACTTATGCCTTGCTCCAAGGAATCTCTATAGCGGACTCGCTTCATATGAGCAATCTAAATATAATAGGGGATTCCAAAAAAACCACAAGACACCTGCATGATGGTACTTTCCCCCTCGACCGTCAAATCTAATCAACATTCCAGTGTATATGACTAGGATTGGAATCCTTCCTAAAGGCAAGTTATTTTCATGTTCTATGTTGCAACAACTTTGTGGCGGATGAACTAAATGCCTAAGTAGGGGATAACCACCTGAACCTTGTGAATCAACTTGTCAATTTTCAATCGATTCCTCAAAGACCAATTGGTAACCTAATCAATAGTCACATTATAAATTTTGATTGATCACAAATTTCAACTTCAGTGCACCGAAGAAAAATCGAGTTTCCTTTGGTTTAGTTAAACCTACATGCAAATCAATTTCTATCTCATTTTATAGGTGTTTTAGAAAATGTACATAGTATCATTTCACTAGTTTAATAAAATATAGTTATAGAATTAATGACCTAGAACTATACTAAGACGATGTTTTACCTAAAATTAATATAATATCAATAAGTTAATCTCTACCTAACCTTTTTGTACTTTCATACACATATTTTGGTTAATATAAATTTCTAATTCTTATTAAAAAAAAATAAACAAAATATATAATATATAGCAAATTAATTTGGTAATAAATATATCTTTGTTTTAATCATAACTCTAATAAAAATCCAATAAAATTGTAAGTATAAATAAAGTTTAACCATTATAAATTGAATTCTCATGTCTCAATTCCTAAATCCTTTTATTTGGTGACAATGACTCATAACAACTATATCCACAAACAAAAGGTTTTAGTTCACATATGAGTTGTATTTGAGAATCTTATTAAAGGTTTGAAGGAAATGGAGATTGGTGACATGATATGATTGTGGGTGGTTGTTCAACTCATTTTTCCTCATCATAATTGAAAATGATTGTGGGTGGTTGTTCTTCTAACTCATTTTTCCTCATCATAATTGAAAATGACTAGTCAAGTGTTTTTTTTATAATTACCAATGAGGTGTCTTTTTAATAGGGTTATATCATCTATCATTTTTCATAGGGTTATCTCATCCATCAATAAAGATTTGGATATTCTTTATTTTAGATATTGTTTCGTTATTGAAACATGTTTACAAACATAAGGTTTAGTTATTCAAACTTCTTTACAAACAAAAAGTTTAATTTGCATGTAAGTCATATTTGAGAATTTTATGAAGAGTATGGAAACGAAATAGAGATCACTCGCATATTGTGATGCAAGTTTGGTGGTCAAAAGTTAAGTTTTTTTTTTTTTTTTCAATAAATTTCAAAAATGATAGGTTATTTTATTTATTAATAAGGTTTGGATAATGTTTATGTAAACAAAGAAATATTCGATAAATTATAATAAATTTTATAAATAGAAGGATAATTTTGTATAAGTGTTTGTCTTTTCACTCATTCTAATCCTTAAACTTTATGGAGATAAATATTTTAATTTCTAATTTTTGATGTTGAGTTAGTGTGAGTGATTAAAAAGAATGCTCAATGAAGTACATGTGTTGATTTCAATATTGTACACCAACTTTATGTACTTGATAGTACAAATTATAGTTATAACCATATATTTGAATATATATAAAAGATCATACTACTTATTTTGTGTTTTTTCTTAGTATTTTTCTTAACATTTGTCCATCCAACCTCCAAATTTTGTTGAGATTGCAACAAGATGATGAGCTTAGTGAAAAGAGTCGCCTTCACTAAGTGGGCCCGCAGGCTATTTTTGGCGCAAGTCTATTTTTAGACATGTGGATCATGTTCTATGAGTTGCAGGATGCTATTTTTGGATGGTTGATCAAGTCGTAAAAAATAGATGGAATTCTATTTTAGACATATTGGGCGGAATCTATTTTTAGATTGCCAGTCTAAAAATAGATGTGTCGAATATTATTAGCTCTTAATAATATTTGGACTCTAAACATTATCTTATTCTCTTGGAGCACTTCAGTTAAGTGCACAGATGTGGCACAAGAGCTGACAGAAGGAATTACGCTATTCCTGAGGGTTAAGTGGAGCTATTGCATGGAGACTTTAGTTAGAACTCATGTGACAGAGTTTGGTGGAGTTATTGAGGTAGTTGGTGGAGTTGTGTTCAGTTTAACTTAGTTAAACACAGTTGAGCTAGTTGTATCTAGTCTAACTGATTGATACACTAGTGAGAGTGGTGTGAATTAATTATTAATTAATTCACTAATTATTAAATCATTATTCAACTGAAGAATACATCAATTAACTACAGTGCATGGATAGTTTCAGTGGAGACCAGTGGAGAGGTAGGTGAAAGAGCAGTGTGACTATCAGTTGTGACTATAGTGTTGCATGAATTGCAACACACAGTGGTTGGAGATGCCAATGAGGATTGCGTGAGCAAGGCTGGACCAATTCGAGTTCATTCAGAGCCATTCTTCAGCAGTGATTGCGCAGTAGAGGCAGGCTAGCAGGTGGCAGAGATCGGTGCATGGGATTTGCTAGATCAGACCTGATTAGTGTGTAGCAATTGGAGATTGTACTGAGAGCTTGTGAGGAGCTTTGTATGATGATTGTTACATGATCTCTATGACATATAATATACAGATAGTTGGGGGTTTTCAGCTTTAAGCTTTCCCATAAATTACTGTGTTCATATGTGTGATTTTTTATGGTTTTAATGTGTGCATGCAATTGATTTTCTTTCCGCAATTAATGATCAATAGTAGAAGAGGGTTTGTATTGTGCATGAAGTCAAATAGTGTGTGATCAGGAGAATCTCGGATGTATAACATATCAGTTGTATAATTTCTACAAATTTAACATTGGTGAAATATTCATTATCATTAATTAATTTCTTGCTTCGATTGAACAATCGAACATGATGCCTTTATTCATAATCTCAAGACTACAATCCATGTATCCTCTTTCTCAATTCAAAACTATGTTTGTGCATGGAAAATAATGGGAGGGGACATCGCTCTTAAGATGTGGAGGTAAAAGGGGAAGCAAGAGTGAGAGGGGTTATCATCAACCCTGATGGAACAAAGAATCTAGATTGTGCTTGGCATTTAGGGCACACCATAAACAATCAAGTTGAATCTTTGATTCTTTTCATTGATCATCGTTTAGCTTCTTCATTCAAGATCAATAAGCTCATACTTCTTGGAGACTTAGAATTAATCATCAATTCTGTAAGAAATATATAGGTGAAATATTATTCCCTCTTGGCAAGAATCATGGTAAGAATTTAGTAAGAAACCAACAAATTTGAGGAGATAGATTACTTTCATATTCTCGGAAAATTCGATGAAAATATGGATACGTTTGCAAAAGAGGCTTTATATGTTCACCAAGGAACTCTATTCATGAATTTTTGGATTAAAGAGTTCCATGTCCCCTAGAAAGTTAATTATGCATATTTGTATTAAAATTTGGTCTTGATCTTTATTATTCTCCACTCCCTAGAATTAAAAATCCATCAATATTTTGGCACGGCAAATGTTGCTTCAGGTTATTCCATGCATCCTTGTTCAAATATAATATGTGATCTCTCCTTTATGAGATAGGGCAACCTTTAAACTTTGTGATTTATATTGTGATTTCACGAGGCAGTATAAGTTTCGATACACTACAATCATAATCTACACTATTGTATAAATTGCTTTCATCTCTTATATTTTAACATGATTTTTAAGATGTGACTGGATACTCAAGGGGTTCTTTGCTATGGAATTTATGTCATACAGGGTCTTGTCCTTTTGTTATTTTCCTCTAGATCTTGTATTTCTTAGCTTCCCTCTCCCCTTTTTATTTTGGTTGTCCCTTAGTTGCTTAGTTTCTTTTGATTTGTTTTAGGGTTTTGAAGCTAAAAGGAGATCCCTCTATTTCCCATTGTCACTTCCTCTCGTCTCATTTACATCCCTTACTTTATAATCACTTTGTGTCATTATTTGACCATAATATTTAGCCTATATTTTTTCTTGCCCTTCGTTCATTTTCTCTCCTCTTTGTTTTGTCCAACTCTACCTTCATGCTCTCCCTATCTCGTTTACACCGATTTATCCTCTCTTTTCCTTAGGCTTTGTGATTCGAATCCTAGTCTCCCCCTCACATTCTATTTTCCCCTATTCATTCTAATGAAGGACAACATTTCTTCCACCCCCGATTTCATTTTTTTTTAGTTCTATTTCTCTTAAATTTGATGGAAATGACTTGGAGAACATCATGGAGGATAGCAGTTGTCATCCATGTAATCAAAATCTATCAATTAATGATGATATCAAACTTATTCTCAACTCTTTGTTAGCTCACGGGGTTAAAAAAATTACCTTGTAAAAGGAGAACAATGAGCTTAAGAAGAAATTGGCCCCTTTAATTCAATGGGTTTCCAATCTTAGTCATGCATCTATCATATATCATGCTCCAATGGAGGAACCCTAAGTCAATCAAATTCAAGGAACACAAATTCAGGAAGAGTTGGCTCAAGTGCAATTCAAGGAAAATCATCATATGGTGAAATCTATAACTTCACTTGCAATAAGCATAGTCATTGATGTTTTATAAAATCAAATTTTGGCAATGTCTATATATTAGAATATATACTTGTAGAAATTACAAGGAGACTAAAGCCTATGGTTCTCTTCTTTGCATAAAAAATGTTATAAATTCATAAATATGCGTGTCACAAAGCTGCTATCGACTAAATGTACTATTGCTCAACAACCTTTTCATATAATATAAATTATATAAGCTTTTAAAAAAACTAAAATACATGGTTGTTGGCACTCAATTTTGGTCAAAATTGCTTATTAAAAATCCACCTAATTCCCATCATTTTCCACATTATATCATCCACATATGTCTTATTTTGACCTTGTTATGGATATTCAGGAAAATAAATTATGTTTTTCAATTTTTAGGTATTTTGTAAAAATTGGGTTCTAAGAGTATTTTTGGACATAACTAAAAATTCTCGTGATTGCTTCACGAGAGTCATATATGCAGGACACCTGGGCACGAGCTGAGCATGGATTTGGAAACCATGGATTGAAAATCATCTATTTTTTCGGCCAAACTGAGCTAAAATAGGCCCGGTCAATGCTCGTCAAACATGACCTGCTTTTCAGGAATCCCTAGAAAATAGGGTTGAATTAGTAGTTTTGGGGATTTTTCCAGATTTCGTGTAAATAAATGGATGATTTCGACATAGATGGATGGGATTAGGATAAGATAAGGCCATTATAGACATTGAAGCATAGTTTTTTCATCATTTATCTATTTATACCAAGTTTATGAACCATTTAAACATGAAGAATTTGTATAATTTCATATTGAGACTTCTAATTTTGTGGGTTGATTTGAGGAAATAGTTCCACCTTATTTTTGTTGTTCAATGTTGTGGATGATTGACTGAGTTTACAGTAGCTAATAAGTTTTTCAAGTGTGCAAGGCAAGGGTGGAGGCGCCCCACACCAAGCCAAGTACACTTTTTGGTTAAATTAGCTTAATTTTCATGAACTAGTTTTGCTTCAGATTTGTTCATTTAATTAGATGAATGAAGATTTATTATGTTTGTTGATGAATCTTGGTTTACTTCTAATCTTCATATGAAGGGACAAACAAGTGTTTAAGTTAAACTCTCCTTCTATCTGATCCAAGAACAATAACTAGAATTCATCTTCTTTTCCTTGTTGAGTTATTTACTTATGCTTGTTAATGGATCTTGGTTTTCTAATCTGCATATGAAGGGACAAACAAGTGTTTATGTTAAACTCTTCTTCTATGTGATATAAGAACAACAACTAAAATTTATTTTATTTTCCTTGCTTGAAGCTATTTTCTGAATTTCTAGTTTTAAATACAATGGTAACAATGATGAATGGAATTGTGAAGAAGGACAACACGGACCTCCTCAGTTAGGAGCTTCTTCTCATATTCATTATGCATCATAAGCTATTGTCCATCGGTTAATTGGTTTCTCTTCATGAAAGTAGTATTGTGGGGAAGGTCAAATAGGATCTCCTAAGTTAGGAGCCTCTTCCCTCACTTATTACATATTGAATTAGAAATTACTTAGTTAAATTTTATATTTGTAATATGCATTTCCTTCAGTTTTAACATTTTGTCTTCTAAAGATTGACTATATCTGAGATCCATATATTTTGGGCATGCTTCCAAGTTTACAAACCCGGATTGATAATTAAATACTTGTGTTAGTTTACCTAGTAAAATGACCCAACATTTTTGGCGTTGTTGTCAGGGAAGCATATATCAACATAGTCAATTAGAAGGATATATATATAATAAAAGCACAAAAAAATAAAAAAATAAAATAAAAATAAAAAATAAAATTTCTTTCAGTTATGTTGCTTTATGCCTAGAGAAAGAGATCATAAAGGTAGATTTACTAAACAAAACCCCCCAACAATTCAACCATCCATGCGAGCAAGACCATCAGGACTAACAACACGAGTTGTTGGGAGACCAACTCTAGAGGAATTAGAAGAAAAATAAAGATCAGGACAAAGGTTGACTCTTATTGAAAGAAAAACCTTGTTAGCCTAGGAGGTGAAATAAAGCAAACACCAAAAGAAACCCCTTTAATAAAGAGACAAAAGGAAACTAGGAAACCAATTGTTAAACAATTAGAGCAACCAGTTCTTGAACAAATCAAGATAGTTAAGGAAACACCAAATCAGCCTCATATTGAAACATTACAAACAACTGAAAAGGAAATGGTTGAAGAAGGAGAAGGATTTAATATACCAATGATGGTTGTGGAACTAAGACTTCAGTATGAGAGGAAACCGAAGGAATGGTAGAGAAAAAGAGAGGAAGATGGGAGAATAAAAGCGAAGAGAAAAAGAGAGGAAGATGTAAAAAGACACTATGATATAGAACAAGACAATGATTAGGAAGCTACCTTTGGCTTCCCAATATTAGACACAAGATAAATACTAGGAGAGGAAGTGAAAATGAAAAACATTCCATCTTCTGTTTTGCCCAATTTTTATGGAGTGTCAATTGAAGATCCTGATTCATTTATGTTTGAATTTGATATCTTATGTCGAACTTATGGATACACAGATGACACACATAAACTTTGTCTCTTTCCTGCTACTTTGAAAGCAACATCACTAAAATGGTTTATGGGTTTAGGAGAACATACCATTGCTTCTTGGCATGACATGAAGATAATTTTTCTCAAAAAGTATCAAGCCTATTGCAGGGCTAGAGACTCAAAAGAAGACATTGTCAGAATGACACAACAATAAGATGAAAGTTTGGAAGAGTACTTAGAAATATTCCTCTACAATCTACAAAAATCCAAATAACATTCTCTGAATCCCGATACCATCCGCACATTTTTTCTTAAAGGCATTAGAGATGAATACTTAGATATTCTCAATGTGATGGGCAAAGGAGATATCTCAAACTTTCCATTTGATGATATTTTTTTTTTTTTCTAAATAAGACTAGATTCTATTACTGGAAGAAAATATGGTACATACAGAGGTGTGCCTTCATAGGCATGACGAGTTCAGCAAAATATCAAAAAAAAGCGCTGCCCATAGGGGGAAACCAGCGTGATATAAGTTTAATTGCTACCTCTAAGGAGGAAACCAGCATTAAGCAAAAAACCTGAAAACTGTAGCAGTATGAACCAGCATTAAACATAGACATAGGACTGTAACAGTGTTTTGTCAAGCCCGCAGGCCAGGAATTCTGAAGACTCCATCCAGACAAAAAATCTGACCTGAAAGACACAAAATAACTGAGAATCCTAGATACCATAATCGTCGGAGGGGGGTTCTTCTTCGATTCTGCATCCATAGCCATAATCATCATCGTCCTGAGTGGGATTCGCTGCCGCGCCTGCTTCGTGCTGCTCCGTTGGCGTGCCTTTGAAACTGGAACTGCCACCGCCATGCTTGCCTCCCTCAGCGTCTTGTGAGCGGTTCTGCGCATCAGTTTGGATAGCCTGGTCAGACCCAGGGGTGCGGAGCTGAATTCCCGGATGCGCAGGAGGCAAGGTCATCGAACCGAATTGAGGGAGTTCTTTGAACGTTACAGTGATCGTCGCCACCACCATAGGCTGGGAAGTGAGGCAGGGGAAGTGAAACAAAGCCGTGGACGGGTTTACCAGATGAGCAGACTCAGCACTGCGAGGGTTGGTGGGAGGCGGGGGGACAAATGCATCGCGCGGAGGAGAGGGCGGGTGATGGACCAGCGAGGAGGGGCCATGCAAAGTTCTGCGCCTGTTAGAGGCTCGAGGAGAAGCGCGACGGGGGGAGTCAGAAGCCGAGGAATTCGAAAGGCTGGAGGGGGAGCGACGCCTAGAGGCGGGCCTGGCTCGAGTGCTGCCTCTGCGGCATCTGAGCCTATGCCGAAGCCGAGGCATTTTCTCACTTGGAGAATGCAGACGAGTCGGAGAGAATTGCAGAGTGACAGGCGGAAAAGGCTGAGGCGGACCTGCAAGAAGCCAGGGGCAAAACGTGCTTTGAGAGTGATGAAAGCCAGGAATGAACTCCACGCAGCAGTGGAGATTACACCTCCGACCCAGAGCAGTGCGAGAACTGGAAATCTTGGCCTCCGGAGGACAGCCTGAGCCGAGCCGAGCGATGAAATTATGCATTGAGACAAGCCAAATAAATTGCAGAGCCCAACAGTGAAGCATCGAGAAGGCGAGAATGTGTCTGCAGTTGGAGGACGGCGTCGAGTTATGGAGGCGGCCTCGTCTTCCCCACCGGCTTGAATGCCAAGTTGGGTGATGAACCATGTTATAAATGCATCCGGGGCGAATTGAATGCAGGTGGCCGGCGGCCATGTGGCCTTGCCACGCGCCAGCCAGACCACCGATCTTCCCCATATCAACTGGATACACCCACATCCGAGGATTCCATTTGATGATATTGCTAAACTATGTCAAAAATATTATAGGGGAAGAGCAAAAAGTGGAAAAAGAGATGTTGCATTAAGAGCTTCCAAATCTACAACAGGAGGAGTAACGAGAGCAGAAATAAGAATTTTGCTACAAAATGTTAAAACTGATCTTTTGAGCACTTTAGGAACACAAGATGATGTTTTAAAAGCAAATAAGAAGAAATAAGGACAAGATCAAATCTTATCAATATTTTGTCTAAAGTGTAGGAAGAAACATCCACTTAGAGAATGTCCTTTGGATAGTATGCAGGTGTGTGGACTTTGTATAGAGAATCATGCAACTGAAAAATGTCCAAAGCTTAAAGAATTGCAAATGGAAGAGATACAAGGGACATATTATCTTTACAATATGGCACCAAGGAGACCTTGGAAACCAAGGATTCCTCAAAAATTTCCTCAACAAAACCCCTAGAATTATCAGTATTCTTCTCAAAATTCATGGAATACTCCGATGCCATGGCAGCCTTGGCCTCCACAGCAATACCAAAACCAACCCGCACAAGGTTGGAGAGGATATAGTTATGGAAAACAACCACCTCAACAAATGTATCCTCAACAATACCAACAGCCATATCAACAACCATACCAACAACCATATCCTCAACAACCATTCCAATACCAACAATGCCAGCAACATCCTCAACTAATGCCATTTCCACAAAAAAAACTTGCACCATTACTAACTCAACCTCAACAACTTCAAATGCCTTATAATCAACCCCCACCTAGACCAACTCAATTACCAGCTCAGCCAGTAGCAAATCTGAGTAACAAAGTGGAGAAACCAACATACAATGTGGAAGAAGCAACATATTTTCCCACATACTCTATTATTTCTGCACAAGATGTCCACTTAAGGTCTGGGAAAGTATTACACAAAGATTCTCCACCAAACATAGAAAAACAAATTGAACAAGGAGAACAAACTGAAAAATTTCATCCAGGAAATCAAACTCAAAAAGGAAAAGCTATTATGACTCAAACACCACCTTATCTAGAGAGGTTAGTAGAGCAAAAAATTCCAATGTCTCTTCCTGAATTTGATATTTTGGATGAATTGAAGAATGCTTATGTCAAAATTCCTTTGTTGCAAGCTATAAAATATATTCCAATTTATGAAAAAAACAATAAAGGAGTTATGTATTAAGAAAACTGGCAGAAAGAAAAGAGATCCACTGACAATCCAGGTCATTGGCAAATTAGCCAGTCTCGTGTCTGCAAAAACAACAATTGAAAAATATATTGACACTCGGATCCCTATGGTTACCATTTCAATCAATAATTTTTCAGTTCCAAATACTTTAATAGATTTGGGAGCAACTATAAATGTTATGACCACAAAAACTATGAAATACTTGAAATTGCCCAATATTCGACCAACTACTACAATTTTAGAGCTAACAGATAGATCTAAAGTTGTATGAGAAGGAATATTAGAAGATATCATTGTTTCTTTAGATTCATGGGGATATACTGTATACTTTCTAATCTTGCAGCCATAAACAAATTTAGGAGGCCATCCTTTAATTCTAGGCAGACCATGGTTAGCCACAACAGATGCCTTCGTTGGATGCAGATCAGGAAGTATGAACATAGCACATGGGGATGAAAGGAAACATGTTACACTATATCCTCCAGCACAATCTCTTTCTTATTTGTAATGGCTTGATGAACAACAACAAAAAGAAACTCAATCTGTTCTCAGTATTAATCAAGTCTTTAATTTTAGAGAAGAGGAATAAAATGAGGATCTATTAGACCTTTTCATCTCAAAACCTGATATTTGAGAGTAGCTTAGAATAACACAATATGAAGCTGCAAGTCATCTTTTAAATCAATGTTTCCAGGAAAATTGTACAATTCAATCATTGCAAAATTCATTTGAAATTATTTTTCCCGTTAACTCAATTACCAATTCACAAAGTAAAATAATTGAAATCAATCCTAAAAGAAGTTTGAATATTGGTAATAATTTACAATCATCACATGAACAATAGGTAATAGCATTATTACAGAAATATTCAAAAGCTTTTGCCTGGGATTATACAGACATGCAAGGAATTCATCCAAAGACATGTATTCACCACATCTATATTGATGATCATATCAAACCAATGAGACTGCCGTAAAGAAGAATGAATCCTCTGATGAAAGAAATTGTGAAGAGGAACTACAAGAAATTGTTACAAGTTGGATTCATCTATCCTATTTCTGATAGTCAATGCGTTTCTCTCTTAGTTATGGTGCCAGATAAAAATGGAAAGTGGAGAATATGTGTAGACTGTAGGGAACTAAATAAAGTCACATTGAAAAATCATTTCCCGTTATCATTTATTGACCAAGCACTAGATTCATTAGCTGGAAAGAAATTATTTTCTTTTCTTGATGGATTTAGTGGATACAATCAGATTAAGATAGCATTGGAAGACCAGGATAAAGCAACATTTACTTGTCCATGGGAAACATATGCATATAATGTTTTTCCCTTTGGGTTATGTAATGCACCTGCTACTTTTCAAAGAGTAGTCCTTGCAATCTTTGTTGATCTAATTCATGAATGTGTAGAGGTCTACATGGATGATTTCACTGTATATGGAGTTACATTTGATGATTGTTTGAATAATCTTGAAAAAGTTTTAAAAAGATGCATAGAGACAAACCTATCCCTCAGTAATGAAAAATTCTCTATGATGTTAACTGAAGGGATAGTTTTGGGACACCATATTTCTTCTTCGGGAATCAAGGTGGACCAAAAAAAAATACAAGTCATTGTGAACTTGATGCCACCAACAACAGAAAAAGAAGTAAGAAGTTTCTTGGGATATGCAGGCTATTATAGAAGATTCATTGAAAATTTTAGTAAAATAGCTCTACCTCTATTCAAGTTACTTGCAAAAGATGTTGAGTTCCAATGGACAACAAATTGTCAAAATGCATTTGAAATATTAAAAGGAAAAATGTTAGTTGCACCCCTTCTCCAAGGACCAAACTGGTCATTTCCATTTCATATATCCACTGATGCATTTGATACAGCTATAGGAGTATCACTTGGACAGAAATAAAATTAGTTCAATTATGCCATATACTTCATAAGCAAAAACTTAACACCAGCATAATTGAACTATACAATCACAGAAAAAGAAATGTTAGTTGTTGTGCATGCAGTTAATAATTTTAGGCATTATATAACATGCTATCAAGTATTCATTCAAAAAGATCATTCAACCATTAGATACTTAATGAATAAAGCAATTAAAAATGGCAGAATTATTAGATAGTTGTTATTAATGCAAGAATTTAACATCATTGTTCTAGATCGACTAGGTAAAGACAATCAAGTATCAGATTTTCTATGAAGGCTTCATTCACCTGGTGATCTAAATCATGTTTCAGACAATTTTCCAGATGAACATTTATTTGCTATAACAGCTAAAACCCCATGGTTTGTAGATGTAGCCAACTATTTATCATCTAGAATATTACCATCCCATTTCACCAATAAACATAAAAGAAAAATATTTAGAGAAAATGCTAAATATAGTTGGGTAAATGGTGACCTATTTTATACTAGTTCTGATCTATTAATAAGAAGATGTGTTAGAGAAGATGAAATTCTAGATATTTTGAAAGCATGTCATGATAAGCCGAGTGGTGGCCATTTTGTAGACAAGTGGAAAACATACAAGGTGCTCAAACTTGGCTACTACTGGCCAACAATCTTCAAGGATTCGAAAGCCTTTATGTTATGCAAGTAAATCCTCTTTGCGGACAGAGACGATCCCTCTAGCCCTAGAGCGGGTCTAATAACAAAGGGACAAGCTAAAGTGTAGGTTCCTAATTAATGAATGAAAAAGAACAAGGTAGATTGACCTACCTGGAGTCCAGCACTGTTGTCGTGGCCGACTTGGTGGCCTCTTGGTCTCTATTTTGACAAGTCACGATCCTTCCGCAATGACGCTTGGATACCTGCACGAAGATTAGCAAACAAAAGCAGCATACAAAACAATGATCTCATTCATAATTACTAACCAGTCAAGGAGGGTTAAGCATATTTCATCAAATAAAACAGATAACACAAGATGGGAACTAGACAATAGTCATGTATATGTATTAATAGAAGAAAGAGTTACAACCGGAGCCTTGACATCGCAACCTCATTCAGCGGGGTTGAGTCGAAGCGCGTCTCGATGAATCGTCAGGGAATTCGGATGGGATGAAGACACAAGTCTAAGCTCTCTCAATGAGGGTCTCTTCCATTCTATCTTTTCTAACAAAATGTATAGAAATCTCTTCAACGTTTCGGCTATATTATGTTCAGTTCAGCTAGCACATCAATGGAAGATGGCTATATTTATAGAGGGAGAGGATGAGGTTGGGATCCCTACAATAGTGGAAGGGAGGCCTTATCCCTTGGGAGGTTTTTCCAAAAGGTGGAAACAAGAGGCCAAAGGAGGGAGGCCGTGGTTGTTCAGTCGACCCACTCCAGATGACTCGCCCACGAAGTTTGTTATGATGAAAACTTCGCCTCTATTTTAAAAAAACATTCCATAAATAGGTTGGCGCGGGTAGATAAATGGGATAGAGCGCCAATGGGCGCGGGGCCCAGTGTTAATTTCCCCATCGGCGCGAGGGCATAACTGTCTACTAGTGCCAAGGCAAAAAACATGTGTTTCTGATGATCTGTTCAGGAAATTGTCAACATAAGGAATGTTGTGCTCGTGGCAAGGGATGCAATAATGGTCTTTGCAAGGCATGACACTTTATTTTGGTCACAGAAATGAGCCTCCAATGTTCAGGATGGGGATTACAGGGACAGTTACAAAATGTTGTGTAACAAATACCCCCTAAAGCACGAGGTCCGAGAGAGAGTAAGGGGTGAAATGCTTTACGAGAACGGGTTCGAACCAAACACCGTTGTCGGAAGACCTGCAATTACAAATACAACTGGTATCTTTGATACATGAACATGTGGCATGGGTGCAACCATCCATAATAGAGTACATATATAAACTGAGATCTGAGGTATGGACGCAACCATCCAGCAACAAGGATCAACAAATAGACTCAGGTATGGTCGCAGCCATCCAAAAAAGAGTCATGCATAAAGTCATGATAAACCATAATATCCCGCAGCCTAGATCTTATCAGAAAAAACCCAGGGTCTTGCGCTCCATCTCGATCTGAACAAGTACAAATTCAGGCATGCGAATATGTGAGTTGAAGTCGAACATGCAAGAAAATCACCTGATACCAACCAATGATGAAAGTTGTTAACATGCACGAGAAAAACCACGAATAATGACAATGGATCTCAAGGTACAACAGGTACAATCCACAGAATGTGAACAGTGAGCTAGCGTTGAACACCCACAAAATCACTCGATCGAAGCCCAATGATGTGGACCTATCGTCAAATGCGAAGAACATGCCATTGAGGTATGCAGGCTCCAAGGTACCGGAAGGGAGTCTCTAGATCAACCTCCTTAATAATGAGTTGAAGTCGACAGGAAGTGACCCGGTCGAAGGAGGGCCATAATGTTTCCCACATCATCGACACGAGACAGAGGAACACAACAATAATGAATCAGGACCAACACATAATCAGAGGGAGGTTGAAAACTGCAGAGGTAAAAATTCTCTTGAACATATCAGCGGCACGCCTTTGGATTTGGTAGTATTTGACATCAAAGGGATTTGAGGTCATGATGACTAGGCAAAGAGAAGATGAGAGGTCAAAACAGATTACCCAAACCCATGGAGGCAAAAATGACAAAATGAGATGTCCCCAACTTGACATGAATGCAAATGAGTGTCATGTTCAAGAGCGACATACTGCCAACACAACTAAATGCTGGTTCAATTCCTCCCGCCATTTATGGCGAGTACCCCAATTTTTTTTTAACAACAAGCTTAAAGGGGTTAACATATGCTTGCAATTTAAATTTTTCCTTCGGAAAAATCCAGCCTAGTACATTTTACGAGCCCTAAGAAGGAGGAACGTCATGGTGACGATGTCCGATGTCATCAGAGTTTAACGAGTCTGATAATGGAAGAACTCGACATCTTTTCATGTTTAGAGAGTTTGCAAAGAGGCGGAAAAGAAAACTCCAGCATGTCCCTTTTTGTAAATAGTCCCTCAGATCCGAAAAGGTAGAAAAAAATATCTAAAAGAACCTCTTAGTCGCGATAGGCTAAGGTATTCTACGCAATTTGTCACCGTCTTACCATTCCCCGTCCCGCACAATGGAGGACCCATAACGTGACTCCGTGAACACCGGCTGCGACCGAAAACATCATCATCGTATCCCTCGAGTATGAGCTTCATTTCCTGGAGACATCTCAAGGTATTCCTTTTTCGTAAATAATCTATCCCAGCTCGAAAAATGGGTAAACATATACTGGGTAGATATCATCTCGTAGCCATTTAACGAGTTCAAAATGACAAGAGTCTCGGCAATATTTTCAGTTTTAGAGAGTTAGAAAAGAGTTGAAAGATGACTCCAGTAGTGATTTTTTCGTGTTTTTACCGAGTCCGAAAAAAATATAAAATACAACTCGTTACTTCATTGCTATCCCATTAAAGACTTGTCGCTGCACAAGAGACAAACGTAAAACCCATTTCTCGAAATAACATAATGTAATAATAAAAAAAACATGTCTTAAAACCTAATTAGGGTTCTGAAAAGTTATAAAATTCCAAAAATGGTAAAAAACAATTACTTTTCATTTTTACCTTTTGTGGAGCAATAGTTACCCATTTTACACTGCGATTTTGCGGCAACGATAGCGGACAATCCAACAAACCAATCTCAAATGCGTTAGTTCGAGGTAAGAGTCGACATCCTTCCCCAAATTTTAAGTCTTCTTTCATTACCTGCAAGCTTCATTTTTTAATTTTCGAGGGGGAAATTGTGAAAACTAGGGCATGGCAGTTGGCGCGAGTTTCAGGCACGGACTTGCACCAATCGCCCAATTTTCTTAACTGGGGCACACCCATTGGCGCGACTGTTTCTAAAACAGTTGCGCCAACCATGCAACTCTTTTTAAACTCAAAATGCAATCTTAAAATCCCAAATTCCACAAATATTATCTTTTAATTTGGCTAATACCATCCATATGAACATGTTTGCAGGTGGAAAGCGACAAAATGGTGATTGAGTGGAAGGAAAGGGAACACAGTGAAGAAGATGAGCTTGCCATGGACAATGAGGGATGCATGAAAGCTCTCAGAGACTATGGACTGAAAAATTTATTCATGACATCATGCCTCATAGCTCAATCGGAGTTGCTGCAATACTTGATCAGTATCTGGGATGAGGATCAGGAAAAAATCATTCTTCGTGATCAGGAACTCAAAATTGATGTCTCAGATATTTACTTCATAATAGGACTATCACAGAGTGGGGCAACATCAGTCCTAATTGGCACCCGACCCACCATGGAAAACATGACCATGGTGATCGACACGGTATGTCGAGGGGCACGAAAAGGATCAGGAAGCGGAAAAGTGGATATCCAAACTATCCCAGACTTGGCACTAAAAGTAGTGCTACACACCATCACGTGAGTTGCGGGATCGCAAGCACTGCATGAAGCAACAAAAACACAGCTCCTTCTTACAGTAGACTGTCTAACACTGACCCTCTACAACCGAGCAGAGGCAGTGACGATCAATATGAAACGTCAACTGACAAAATGCAAGAAGGAAAACTAAAGCAGTTCGAATATGGATCCATCCTGGTATCGTTCTTCATGGAACGACTACCAATTTTCCAGCGACAGGAAGTGATAGTCCCAACACCACCAACACAGGAGCCATGGATGGCCCGTTGGGCAGCACTAATGCCAAGGTCAGGGGGCGGCCAATAGATGTCCTGGAGACCGGAGTTCTTTGATTGGCTCCGTCAACAGCTGATTTTCGTGGAGGAATGGCCCTACTCCGGCACAGATTTCACTAGTGATCTTGACCTCCCACTCTTGGAAGGAGAGGATTAAGATGAAGCACTTGGTAAGATTTTTTTTTTTTTTGGTATGTATGTATGTTCTGACATTAAATCCATGTGTTATGTAGATGTTGGACCAGAAATACTTGCAGGCATGTCTCTAATAGTGAGGTGAGTCCCTCGCGACTTTGATATTTCCCCTCATGGTGTGGGAGGCGAGGAGGAGGAAATCGTGCGCAACATGAAGGGAATCTCTCGTGGAGTCCCTAACTATGCGTGATTCGACGATGTTCCTCATGCATACTAGAGACTCACTGTAGGGGTGTCAAACCAGGTTCACCGCTTGCTGAGGTGGCTTGTATGGGCAGTGACATGCTATCATGATCACCACGATGTCTCGAGATCTAACAGAAACACACATTTTTTTGAAACTTATGGTGCACACTGATGCAAACTTTCGATATATATATATCTTCCTATTTGATATGAGTCTTTCATGTGATGATGATTTTACAGATTATGCAAATGTCTATCTAATACAATGTTAGCCAATGTATCAGTTAATGCATTCATTTGTCTAGGAATATGTTGATATGTGATATAATCAAAATGTCTTTCCAGCAAACGAACACGTAAATACAATCTTAAAATATGAGGGTTTCTAGCTGAAAAATGCCCATTAAGTTGAATAACAACAAGCTGCGAGTCTAGATTTATAACCAATTCACTAATAATCGCCTCGATTAACAGTTCAATAACAACACTATACTCAGCGACATTATTTTTAGTTCTTCCTAGACAAAAAAATTGTAGATCTATCAACTCACCATCAAGATCATAAATCACCTAGGCTACCGAAGACAAGTTCCGGGTACTACGGGAAGCACCATCCGCGAAACCGACATAACGAGGAATAGACATCTGCATAATAAGAAACGACCCAATAAGTAGGAAGACGCTCGCAAAACACACCAAGCCAAAAATGTACAAGAATGAAAAGAACACCTATGTACACAAAACATGCACGAATGACTCATGTATTTTTTGAGATACAACCCATTTCTGGGCTGATCTAAAGAATGACCTTCATAATCAATGAGCTCATAGGCCCCATTCTTTAAAACACGTTTAAAAATGTAGGGGCCATGCCACATGGGTTGAAATTTGCTACCCCTAACTTATCATGAGCTTGGTCGTATAGGAGGATGAGGTCTCCTTCTATAGAGGAGTGAGGGGAAACTGACTGGTCAAAATGAGCTTTGACCTGCTTATTTTGTGCCTCGATGACCAAAGTAGCAAAGCAGCAAGTTTCATCCAGCCTTTCTAAGTAGAGAAGACGCTCTTCTTCAGGTGAAGCGTTGGGCAGTAATTCAACAGCCAACTTGAGCGAAGGTATTTCACATTCAATCGGAAGGGTATCTTCCAAACCATAAACAAGATGAAAAGGAGTGAATTCGGTTGCATCCTTGACTGAGGTTCAGTATGCCTTGAGAGCCGAAAATAACATGAGATGCCAGTTGGATTTGTGCATCCCAATCGTAAGTTAAAGCATGGTGACAAGAAATTTGTTCACAGCTTCAACATGGCCATTGGCCTAAGGATAGTACGACGTTGTCGTGACGCAAGCCCAACCTAGAAGTTAGCTCCGCAACCATATAATGTCGAAAATGGGAACCATGATCAATAATGATGGCTTGAGGGACACCAAACCTAGAAATGATGTGATTTAATATGAAATGAGTTGTTGTCTTACTGTTGGTGGCAAGTGTAGGCATTGCTTCGGCCCATTTGGTGAATTAGTCAATGACTACGATGATATAGGCGTCACCCCCCCGGTCGAGTTAGGGTTACACGTCATAAAATCAATGCACCACTTCGCAAAGGGACCAATAGTAATGACAGGGTGGAGATGTGCAGGCGGCGTGCGCATCTTGCGCTGATAGATTTGGAAATCATGACATTTATGGACAACAAAAATGCAGTCCTTGAAGATAGAGGGCCATAAATACCCATCACGGAGAATATTTTGTGCAGTGGCATAACTAGACATGTGACCACCATAGATGCCACTGTGACAATCATTCAGAACTTTCTCAGCCTCCTCGAGGGTCAAACACCGATGGAGAATGGAATCTACTCCAATGCGGTAGAGTGTATCTCTGACTATATGATAAGGTTGCGATTGATGGCGGATGCATTGGCGAGCAGCCTTCGTCAACTCAGATCTAAAGGTAGAATTTTGGAGATATAAAATAATATCACCGAGCCAAGGGTCGAGGGTGCTAATAAGAAAAAGTGTATCATCTGGAATGCATTCCTCAAAACCAAACGGAGCAGAGTTAGAGGGGAGGGAACAGATCAGATTGACAAAGACTAGTGATTTCTTCGACTTGGTAGTAGTAATATCCAAATTGAACTCTTGGAGGATGAAAATCCACTTCGAGTACTTTCCCCCCAGCAATTGTTGAGACAATATATAGGTCATGGGGTTGCACTAAAAAAATCACAGTCACAATACGCAACAGAATATAATGACGAAAATGTTGAACCGCTTGAATCGCAGCTAATGCTAAATTCTCGACATGGGCATAGCACGTTTCGGTATTGAGAAGGTTATGAGAGAGGTATTAGATAACATGCTCATCACTGTCATCATCGTCTTCAACCAGAACCATGGCAATCGTGCTGAAAGCGGCAACTAAATAGAGGGAAAAATCGTGATGATAGTTCAGAGGACGCAACAAAGGAGCATTGATAAGCAACGTCTTCAGAGCATCGAAAGACTTCTGGGCGATCTCATCCCAAAGGAAAGGGACGTCCTGCTTTAGTAATCACGTGAATCTTTTAGCCACTTCGTCATAGTTAGGTATAAAACGACGTACAAAATTAGTCTTCCCCTGCAGAATCTGCAGCTGATATAACGAGGATGGAGAGGGGAGATTAACGATAGCCTCGACTTTGAGCAGATCAAGGCGAATCTCGTCTTTGGACACAATAAACCCCAAGAGTCTACTGGAATTAACGTAGAAGACGCATTTGTGTGGATTTAGCCAAATGTCATAGCGTCGACAACAAAGAAATATCTTACAAAGATGGTCTGGATGGTCCTTACGCTTAGCTGAATGAGCCAAAAGGTCATCCAAATAAGGTTGAACGATGTTTTTAATATCATGAAAAGCGTATGAGAATGCTCGCTGAAAGGTGGCCCCAACATTCTTCAAGCCGAAAGGGAGTTTCTTATACGCGAAAGTATCCCAAGGACAGATGAAGGCAGTCTTATGCTGATCAGTCAGGAGAATTTTAATCTGGTTGTAGCCAGAAAAGTCATCCATGAGGGAAAATATCTCACTCCCAGCGCAATCATCAATGATCTGATCAATAAAGGGAGTAGGATAATTATCCTTAGGACAAGCCCGATTGATGTCACGATAATCAACACAGACTCGAATGGTACCCTGTTTCTTATCTACAAGGAAAATGTTGGAAACCCATTCTGTTAAGGGAATTAGATAGATGAAACCAGCGTTGAGAAGTTTTCCAACTTCACTTTTAATGGCAGCAACTTTTCGAGGGTGCACAATACGAAGGTGCTAACTAACATGCTTCGAACCAGGGTAGGTAGGAATCTCATGCACCACTATACTGGGATCAATGCCGGGCATTTCTTCATAGGACCATGCAAAGACGTCGCAAAAGTCGCGGAAAAGGATAGTATAAACCTGGACTTCATCAGAAGAACAGGTGACCCCAATATGGATGTTCTCGACGATTCCTGGTTTCACATAAATGTCGATAGACATCGTTTGCATAATTTTACTCAAGTTACCCTCCGAAAAAAACTTCGTGTGTCATAATAGGCGTTTGAAGCGGAGGAGAAGGAACCTGAGATGCAAACCTCTCAAGACATGTAGACATGGCCCCAAGGCCATGCATGAATGAGGAACGATGATGACTATCATCCCACAGAATATCCTCGATAGACATGGTTTCCATGATGGCTTCGTCGGAGGGAAATGTCTCTTTCAAGGGATCAGGTGAATCTAAATCACCGAGCCAAGGGGATTGAGAATAAGTGTCAAGAGACATGCTCAAAAGAGCATGATCAGAAGACGTAGGTTCCGAAGCCACGATGAGTTCACAATAGTTAATATCGATCGAACTCAATGACATCGAATCTCTGAAAGAATCAATCTGTTTAGGTGAAGGGATGATCCATGGGTCATCAGACCGAGATATCATATTGATATGAATAGTGTTGGGTGGAGGAAGGGGAAAAATACCCATGAGGGCAGGATCTTTGAAAGACCCGACCCAACGCTCTCGTAGGGAGTAGGAATCTGATCCACATATGGAACGTTGTTCTTGGATGAAGAGGTGAAGAATGACAATTGATCAACAATAACAATCTTTCTTTTATGCAGGAATTTTAGGACACGAAAGAGAGTGGATGGAACACACAGCATGGCGTGAGTCCAACTGCGACCGAGGAGAAGATTGTAACTGAGCTTGGCATCAAATACTTCTACCTCGACATTGAATGTCTTCCCTTTCAAGGTAATTGGTAAAATAACGAAAACACCTAAAGGTTTTGATTCCCTTCCATCAAATGGTTCAAGGACATTTGGCGATGAATTCAAGGCCGGAGAACCATTGGCTTTCCAGCAAGACGATGACATGACACACGTAGACGCACCCTCGTACACAATTGCTCGATGGATATTGAGACCATTAATACCAACTTGTATGATGAGCGCAATTTGGTGCAGGAGTCGTGGAACGAAATTCTCTAAATCGAAAGCGAGAAGGCTAGTATCAGCAGGATCAACCCCACCAATCACAGATATCAAAGCCTCTTGTTGAGATAGACAACTTTTAAGTACTTCTAATGCATAAATTGCAGATGGTGCCTGAGCCAAATCCTCAACAATATTGTAATGTTGAGCAGCACGGGCGTTTGGATTGTAAGAAGACTTACATAGTACACCTTTAGAAGGTAGCCGTAGAACAGGCTCGGTTCTGGGCCTTTCAATCTGAAGAGGGCCAGAAGTAGGCGGAGGAGGAGGACCATGAGCGATCTCTTTCCCCACTACCTGACGCGATTCGGTATAATATTTCGACCGAGTAGCAATAGAAATGGATCCAGAACCGTTCATCATGAACACCTGAGAGGCAAATGGGGCAGAGGGCTGAGGTTGCTCTACCATCTGGGTCTACTGTGATGGAAAAGGTTCTTTAAGAACAGTCGTATTTTCCTGGGTGCCTTTGAGCAATCTGCTTACTTTGTCCTGTCGAGGACAATCCTTGGTGTAGTGCTCTTCTTCATAAATCAAACAAGGGTACTTCGGCTTACTCTGTGAAACATCATCAGTACGAGATTTTGATGAATCTGGTTTCGGGGTATCGACTTTGGCCTTACCTTTACCCTCCTTTTCCCCCTGGAAGTTTTATCCCCCGGATTGGCTTGAATGACATTGACTTCTGCGGTTTTACCAAAATTCGATGTAGGCTGAGAAGCAACATCATTGGAAGGATTATATTTTTGCTTCCTAGGTTTTGAAGGAGAAGACTTCCGAGAAGTCTGAGACACGGAACCAATAATACTGTTGACCGATGGTGTTGTCGGTGCTTTAGAAGTTTTAGGTCGAGGGGCATCAGGTAAGATGTCATACAATGTGAGAGACTGAGAGTACACAAGATCAAGGTACTGGGCATGAGCAATGGCCTGTTCTTCGGTTACACATGCCCCCATAACTATGTCTTTAGCGATTTGATTGACAAAGGAGGTAGTGAACCAATTAGTTAGAAGCTGATCAGGAATATCAAACTTAATCAAGAGACAACGATGCCTCCATTCATGAATATGATCCGAGATGTGAGTATCTCGGTCCTGTTTCAAGGATGTGAGGAGGTGTGTCCTATTCTCGTAGCGAACCGATAACTGAAAATGGGTAAGAAATGCCATGGCTAAAGAGTTGAAAACTTGGAAAATGCCACGAGATAATTCGATGTACCACTTTGCAGCGGCACCAGTAACAGTCCGTTGGAAAAGACGGAGTCAGATGGAATCGTCATCCCAAGAGTTAGAGGAACACCACAAGTGGTAAGTCATAACATGCGCTTGGGGGTATTCTCTTGACTTACCCTCAAACTTAGGACAATCACTAGGAATTTTAGTTAGAACTAGAGGCCAATACGAGTTATGAAAAATTGGATCATTAGTAGCGAGAAATGGTAATTGAGGATTAAAAGGCATTGGAGGCCTTTGATAAGGACATGTGTTAACATTCCACCCAGTCCGAGATAAATTATGCCCCCATATGTTTTGTCTCGGAGGATTCTGACCATAGGGGTTATATGCTTGATAATCCGGCCCATACTAGGGTTGAGGACTAGGATATTGATTTTGAGCATACCACCAAGTTCCTTGTTGGGAAATGTATGGATTCTGTTGTGGAATGTAAGCATTTCCTTGAGGTTGATTATACACCAACTGGGATTAATTTTGAGGGTAATAAGTGAAACCTTGGGGCGCACTATATATCGGTTGATATTAACCTTGAGGAGGGTAATAAATGCCTTGAGGTTGAGTACGCAGACCCTACTGAGCAGGCAGAACCTGGTGAGCAGGTGAACCTTGTTGAGTAGGATAAACAGGTTGAACTGGCTACTGAGCAGGTTGAACTGGTTGCTGAATAGATTGAACTAGCTGTTGTGGTTGGGCAGGCTGCCCCTGCGGAGCAGGTTGCACTGGATATTGAGGGCCACCGGGCTACCCTTGTGAAAGAGGTTGGCTCAATGGTTGCGATGGACCATGTTGTCCCTGATGACCAAGTTGACCTGGAGCAGGATCGTAGGGTTTTCCTTGTTGTACAAAGCTTTGGCCATACTAAACGTACGATTGCTGCTATTGTGCAAGAGGTTGTCCCTGTGGCTAATAAATTCCCCCCCAAAGAACGTAAGACGCTCCTGGTTGATATTGATACTAAGGTTGACTGGAAGGACCATAGGGTTGCTGGACTAAATATTTACCCTGTAAGGGTTGCCCTTGCGGACCATAAGGTTGTCCCTGCTAGATTAAAGGTTGTCCTGGAAGGAGTTGTCCTTGTAGACTAGAGGGTTGTCCTTGTATCACCGACCCTTGATGAGGGATGGTCTGATAAGGATCAACCGGAGGCAAATAAGCAGCCTGATTTGGATCAATAGGAGGCAAATAAACGGGGTTGCCGTAGACATCATAGTGATGTGGAGGATTGACAGGAGCTTGGGGCTGATGAGAACCCTGAGAGTTCTGCTGTTGATCGTCTGAAGAGGGAGCATACCGCCGGTGAATATCCAACATGTGTTCATCGAAAGTATAAGTGCAAACCATGGGTGCAGAAGCAGATTGGGTTTCCACTATGTGAGTTTGTGATCCACTCACGACAGACCTAATCGGGAACGTAGGATTAATGGAGATGGACCGACAAACAACAGAAGATCTGGATAGTTGATGCGTAACAATCAGTGCAGACGAAGCCACACAAATGGTAGGTTGGACTGGGATAGATCTAACAACGACTGACGAACTAGTTGTCGACAGTGACAACCCTAATGAAGGAAGGACCGAACTCCTTGGAGGAGTCAAAGTACTCGAGAATGCTATGGACGCAACACCATAAGTAATCTGACTCAAAGTTCGATAATCGGGTGGAAGTGACACCTCAAAAATTTATATAACTGATATGTTATACATCCGAGATTCTCCTGATCACACACTATTTGACTTCATGCACAATACATAATCTCTTCTACCATTGATCATTAATTGTGGAAATAAAAACAATCGCATGCGCACATTAAAACCATAAACATTCACACATATGAACACAGTATTTTATGGGAAAGATTAAAGCTGAAAACCCCCAACTATATATATATATATTATATGTCATAGAGATCATGTAACAATAATTATACAAAGCTCCTCACAAGCTCTCAGTACAATCTCCAATTGCTACACACTAATCAGGTCCGATCTAGCAAAACACATGCTCCAATCTCTGCCACCTGCTAGCCTACCTCTACTGCGCAAACTACTAAAGAATGGCTCTGAATGAACTCGAATTTCCCCAGCCTTGCTCACGCAATCTTCATAGGCATCTCCATCAATGTGTGGTGCAAAATCATGCAACACTATAGTCACAACTGATAGTCACACTTGCTCTTTCACCTACCTCTCCACTGGTCTCCATTGAAACTGTCCATGCACTGTAGTTAACTGATGTATTCTTTAGTTGATTAATGAGTTAATAATTAGCGAATTAATTAATAATTAATTCACACCACTCTCACTAGTTTATCAATCAATTAGACTAGATACAACTAGCTCAACTAGGTTTAACTCAGTTAAACTGAACACAACTCCACCAACTACCTTAATAACTCCACCAAACTCTATCACATGAGTTCTAAGTAAAGTCTCCATGAAATAGCTCCACTTAACCCTCAGGAATAGCGTAATTCCTTCTGTCAGCTACTGTGCCACATCTGTGCACTTAACTGAAGTGCTCCAAGAGAATAAGATAATGTTTAGAGTCCAAATATTATTAAGAGCTAATAATATTCGACATATCTATTTTTAGACTGGCAATCTAAAAATAGACTCCGCCCAATATGTCTAAAAATAGAAGTCCATCTATTTTTCCAACTTGACCAACCATCCACAAATAGCATCCTACAACTCATAGAATATGATCGACATGTCTAAAAATAGACTTTGCGACAAAAATCACCTATGTGGGGCCCACCTAGTTTAGGTGATCACTTTCCAACTAGGATCAAGAATGATGTTTCAGGATGCCTCCTTCACTGTTTCTTGTTGCAATCTTCAACAACACTGATGGAGGGGAAGATTGATCAGAGACATGCGAGATCTCTTCAAGGAAAAGTTGATATTCTCCTATGGACAAAGAGATTTATCCATTGCCAATAGGACTCGAAGAATCCATGTTTGAAAAAGCTGTACGATATTCGAAAAGACTACGAGGGATAGGAGGTAAAGCAACAGCTAAAAATGGTGATCCACAAGTAAGAGGAGGGAATTATCCCTCGTCCCCAAAACCAAACCAAGCACCCAAAGAAGGCCAATTGAACTCAACTGGCTCTTCAGGGGGAGATTGGGTAGCAAGAGGCAATACAGTTGGGAGGATAGGCTGTGAAAACTCAGCAGACCTAGTGGACTAAGGGGTTTCAAAATAAATGTCAGGAAAAGAACTACCACTAGGCATTAGTGAAGAAGACGACGAAACTGGTGGTTCCGCCACTGTGACAGTTTTTCAACACAGGAAGGAAATCGATTCAAGATCAAAGTCTAAGGAAAAAAAAAAACAAGCCAAGTAACAAAATTTTAATGGGCATGTGATCGTGGGTAGTTAATTTTATGACATTGAAACTGGACTTTGCTGTTTCATGTTTTAAGAGTCGAGAAACAGACAAAAGATGACTCTAGTCACTTTCAATGTTAAATGAGCATGAAAGTACAAGTGCTCGATGATATCCTCTTTTTAATGAGTCACGAAAATATTGAAATGACTACTCAGGTAATCTAAGAAAGAGGGTGTACCAAGTTTCCGTGAACTGCCATATACACCTTGGTGATCAAATGAAAGAGAAATGACCAAGGACTTAACGTACGTGCAGGTAGTCTCCCCGAATTTTGTGTTCGGTGTATCATGGTTACAGGGCGGCAGACTCAACTTCCTATGGATAAAGGATTTGAACCTAATGGGGTCTCCCTTTATCTACTCGACGGTACAGGGAGTACAAGTCCGTACTAGCATTGTCTAAAGGCAGATGGCGAACGACAGCTACTAGGTCTAAAGACGCCAAAACACATCTCTAGCCTAGACTACTAAAGATGTTTGCGTTAGGTTCCAATATTTCCTTAGGCTAATTCAATTGATTTTAAAGTTGATCTTGAATTAACGTTTCAGTTTCAAGGCCCAACCGAACTGTAATCTCAAATTTCCTAAATGCAAGCTATATGCAATAGAACACCATTTTCCATTCGATGAATGCTAACTACAAAAAGGATATAGATCTTTTAGAAAGCAGAAAACATTGAAAACATACGAAGAAGTCTCCTAATGCATCTAATGCAATAAAAAAGAGAAATGAAATTTTTTTCCTAGATGCAAGCGCTAGTTATGCGAAAGACTTTTTCATTTCCGATGCAAACGAAAGGATGCAATTTTATTTTATTTTTATTTATTTATTATTTTTTTAAATGAAATGAAGCACACAATGCACTAATTACTTTAAAAAACAAATCAAACACTAGTTTTGAGTATTACGGATGTAGAGAGCTAAACTGAATGATTCAATCAAAGCAATACAAACACACAAAAAAAAAAAACACTCAGACCAATGACACACTCTTTCAAGCAAAGTGAAAGCCTTCTAAACGACCCAAAATGAGAAATGTAATCTATGCTAAAAAACGAAGAGATGGAGAGTCAAACAAACACAAAAGTAATCGTTCAACAAACCAAAACTCAAAGGATCAAGAAAGACTTAGGAAACTGATCAAGGAATTGAATTGACAAGAACCAAAAGACTCGACCTTCAAACAGGAGGCTCAGTGAGCGAAAGACACCTAAAACCCTAGGGCTACGAACTGCACTGATAGGAAAACAGACAAACAACTGAGAAGAGCAAGCCTAAAGCAGTCAAAAGAACTAAAAAAAGACAAATTGCAAACCAAAAACAAACCAGAGTCAAGCACAACTGACCAAAAAATCAACAGGGAGGTCAAACCAAACCCTACAAGGTTCAACACGACTATAAGGTGGTAATCCGTGCCAAACAGGAGTTGGCGCCACTGCAAAAAAAGCAGTAAGCGCCAATTGGCACGACTGTTCAAACAAAAAGCACGCCAAGCCGGATATCTAAGGGAGAATGGGAAAACCAGTGAGCAGAGGTTAATCTTGACACTCTGGAGCTGAATAAGATGATTCCAGACGCTCAAGAAAATCATAAAAGACAGATAATCACACTGATCCCCAGCAAAGTCACCAATTTGTTATGCAGGTAAACTCTCTGCGGACATAGATGATCCCTCTAGCCCTAGAGTGGGTATAGCAACAAAGGGACAAGCTAAAATGTAGGTTCCTAATTAATGAATGAAAAATAACAAGGTAGATTGACCTACTCGGAGTCCAACATTGTTGTCGTGGCTGACGTGGCGGCCTCTTGGTCTCTATCTTGACAGGTCACGATCCTTCCGCAACGATACTTGGATACTTGCACGAAGATCACCAAACAAGAGCAACATATGAAACAATGATCTCATCCATAATTACTAACCAGTCAAGGAGGGTTAAGCATATTGCATCAAATAAAACACATAACACAAGATGGGAACCAGACAATAGTCATGTATATGTATTAATAGAAGAAAGAGTTACAACAGGAGCCTTGACGTCGTAGCCTCCTTCAACGAGGTTCATTCAAAGCGCGTCTCGATGAATTGTCAGGGAATTTGGACAAGATGAAGACACAAGTCTAAGCTCTCTCAATGAGGGTCTCTTCGATTCTATCTTTTCTAAAAAATTGTACATAAATATCTTCAGCGTTTCAGTTATATTATGTTCAGTTTAGCTAGCACATTAATGGAAGATGGCTATATTTATAGAGGTAGAGGAGGAGGTTGGGATCCCTACAATAGTGGAAGGGAGGCCTTATCCCTTGGGAGGTTTCCCCAAAAGGTGGAAACAAGAGGCCAAAGGAGGGAGGCCGTGGTTATTCAGTCGAACCACTCTAGATGACTCGCCCACGAAGTTTGTTATGATGGAAACTTCGCCTCTATTTTTAAAAAAACATTCCATAAACAGGTTGGTGCGAGTAGATAACTGGGATAGAGTCCAATGGGCATGGGGCCCAGTGCTAATTTCCCCATGGGCGTGAGGGCATAACGGTCTACTAGCACCAAGGCAAAAACATGTGTTTCTGATGGTCTGTTAAGGAAATTGTCAACAGAAGGAATGTTGTGCTCATGGTAAGGGATGCAATGATGGTCTTTGCAAGGCATGACACTTTATTTTGGTCACATAAATAAGCCTCCAATATTCGAGATGGGGATTGCAAGGACAGTGACAAAATGTTGTGTAACACTATGTTAAAATATGTGATAGCTACCAAAGAATTGGAAGACCTGTGGTATCATATGAAATGCCATTAAAACCACAAGTATTCATAAAGCCATTTGAGAAATGGGCTCTAGACTTTGTGGGACCAATTAAACCACCTTCAAACGGAAAGAAGTACATTCTAGTGTGTACAAATTATGTTACAAAGTGGGTAGAAGCAAAGGCAATGGAAAGAGAAAAATAAGACACAGTAGTCTCATTCCTCTTTGAGGAAATCTTTGTCAGATTTGGAGTTTCGAGACAAATTGTTACAGATCAAGGAGCACAATTCATGTCCAAACTTGTCCATGATCTTACGAAAAAGTATAAGATCAAACACAGAAAATCTACTACGTACCATCCCCAAGAAATGGACAAGTAGAATCGACAAATAAAGTCCTAGAAAATATCATGATGAAAACAGTGCAAATGAACATAAATGATTGGTTAGAAAAGTTAAGAGATGCACTGTGGGCATACAAAATTACATGGAAGAATACAATTGGATTCAGTCCATATCAGTTGGTATATGGTAAGGAAGTTCTATTACCCATTTAATTTCAAAATCATACATATAAACTTGCAGAAAAATTGGGATTGGAACTATCTGAAGCACAACAACAGAGAGTTATGCAATTGAATAAACTAGATGAAATAAGACAACAAGCAGTAGAGCATACAACACTGGTGCAATAGCAAAGAATCAAGTGGCATGACAGATTCATTAAAAATAAAAAATTTCATAAAGGAGACTCGACATTACTTTTTTACTCAAGTTCAAAGGTTTCAAAGAAAAGTTTACAACTCATTGGCTTGGGCCATATGAGATAGAGGAAATTGGCCATACGAGATAGAAGAAATTTTTTACAATAGAGCAATTAAATAAAAACAATTGATGAAGCAACGATTTCATTTTTAGTCAATGGACACAGGCTTAAGGTCTATAATAAGCCTATCAATAAGGAGGACTTCTCGAAAATAATATCAACATAAAATAACATGGAAATAATGGAACAACATAGTGATATGCCTCCCTTACTTCGAGAGGAAAAAATAAAAAAAATAAAAATAAAAATAAATAAATAATAATAAAGGAGTTTGGTTGTGAAAATCTAGGAAATTGGCACAATACAAACTCGAATTCATATCGTAAAACCAAATTTTTTGGCCAATATGAATTCTCTATTTTGTTTTACTTTTACTTTAGTTTGATTTTGCAAAAATAATCCTCGAAGAATTCCAAGGCTTGAGGATAAGTCTTAACATAAGCAAGGGGAGAGTTCATAATGAAACTATGCAAATAGTTTAAGCAGTAGCGTTGTAGAAGGGACCTGAATAATATTACAGAAGGGACCTGAAAAACATCAACATTCATTAGAAGGGACCTGAATCAATAGCAGATGCAAAGAAGAACATGAAATAACATAATCTATATCAAGAGGTTCAAGTAAACAATTACATTTGTCTATATCCCATTTGGATTCTGCTTTGAAGAACCATCATCATGAGTCAAATATGGGCGAACCAACAAAGGTCATCATCAATCAATCAATATGAACATCAAGCTATGTTGCGAAAGAGAAAGTACAATAAGTAAAAAAATGTTCTTAGAACCTTAGATTTCGAAAAGAAAACAAATTCTAGAAATTGTGAAAACTAATTTAACCTGAGTATGAATATTATTACATTTTTTTTTATCCAACATCTTACATTTATCCTACCTACACTCATTATTCCATTATCCTACCATACCTACACTCAATATCATACTGTCATTATCCTATTATATCCATTACCCTACCATATATTCCAAATTAAAAACTTCAATTTCATACACCCCTACATATCCTCCAACATATCTTATAAGCATTTTGATCAAAGATTGAGGACTCAATATTTTTCCCCTTAAGGAATTTTTGTTGACCTACAAAACCACACAAATTTAGTGTCATAATGAGAAATTTTTTATTTGAAAATGACCTATCCTATGGTCATTTTAAAGCAAACTAAGAGATAAGCATATCAAATGATAAATCCTAAAGTATGAAAATGCAATAAGCAAACATGTGAAAGGCAAAGCATAAAGTTTGAAAATGCAACATAAGAGTCGAAATGAAATATGAAAACATGCGATAAGGTTGAAAAGACACATGTATCATTATGCATACAAACAAGGGCAAACATGTAACGAAATGCATGAGGCCATTAACAAAGAATGAACTACAAAGAACGTGGGTGATGCGTTGTTATGGTGATAAGACAAGCATAGACACCGTGGAAGGAGGATTGTACATGAGCCAAAAGAACTCAGCCACTGGTATGCAAGTCAGAGTGTGAGTTGGCATGGTAAAATGGTCAAAAAACATTCAAAACAAACCATTCAAGCTCTGTGTTAAGGCTTCACCATTAGAATGTAAAACAAGCTCTGTGTTAAGCTTTTCTTCCACCATCACAACCATATTTAAGTTCAGGAAAAGGAGGATAATGTTGTGCAGACACATGCACACATATAGCACCCTCGTGAAAGAAGTAAACAAGAGAGAAAACACAGATACTGAAGAGAAGTCTGAGAAAAACAAAGAACCCGAACTCAGAAGAAGCAACATAAGAAATAAGCAAGGAAGTTTGTGGATAAATAAGGCAGGTATGCATTGATTTTAACGAGAGATTGAAGGCGAAGATCCCCTGTTTACCAAGTTGACTGAGTTTACCAACAAACTCCATAAATTCTGCAAGAAGAAAAGTTAAGAGGTCACTTCCAGATTTCTGTCAGTAGTTGAGCGGATTTCAGGTGTAGTTTAGCTCGAAATAATGTCTGAGATGTGCCATTTAATAAGGACTGAAACTTCAGTTCTGAAATTGAAATCTTGCCACCATTAAAACCACTCTACCACCTATGTATAAGTAAATCCTCAGAGATGTTGAAGAAGAGTTCTAATTGAAGTGACATTGTTTAAACACAGGAGCACGAGTATTAACTCAGAGATATCTATGAGATTGCTTCCAGATTAGGTAGTCGAGTTAGAAACACGAAATCCTCCATGCATAGCTATGAATTTGTCACATGTAAAAAAATACAGAGTTCCATTTTTTACGCATAGTGTGATTTTCATAACACATAGTGAGTTTTTTTTTTTTTTTTTTCATTCTCATACACAAAATGAGCTATATTTTTCATTCTCATACACACAGTGAGTGAAATTTTCATTCTCATACACATAATGAGCAAGTTTGTCCTACTCTTCATATGCACAATGAGAATTTTTTAAAACAAAGAAGGGATTTTTGAGAAAAAAATTGATAAAAAAGAGAATTAAGTATGAGTTATGAAGAAGTGAAAGCAGTGTTAAGGTGTTTTTATGATATTTTTACACAAAGAGGAAAAATTTTATCATTGTTTAAGAAGCAATGGACTCATTTTTAAAGTAGAACAAATGATTGAAGAAGGCTCAAGCAAGGCAATCATTTCATTTTCTTAAGGAGTTTCAGAAGAATAGGTAAGCCTAATTTCCATGATGACTACTCATGAATAAAAAATACATAAATAAAAATATACATGTATTTTGTTTATAATGAAGATGTTAACTGTTCAAGGTTACATAAATTGGTATACAGAGCACATGGCAAACAAAATAGAGCCAAGGGAATTCAAGATAGAGAAGTGGGGCAAATAAACTATAGACAAATTGTATCAAGTAGGGTTGATATGTTTTCTTCATAAATTCAATGGGCATAATAAGAAAATTACACAAGAATTCATAAGCCATCATGAACAAAGACAGAAAACAGTGGTTTACCTTTCAATTCCATTAAACCCATAATTCATTTCACAAGCTCTAGACCTTCCATTAGCAGGATAAGAATACCACAAAGGCCTACATTTCAAAGAGAAGGGTTGGACATGCTTTTTAGAAAAACAAAGGAAAGGGTCTTTTGATAGAGCAAAGAGAATCCCAAGAGATTGGTTGAGTGAACCTTGGTCTGAACTAATACTAATTATTCAAAGATACTTCACATGTGATAATCGGTTTAGTGTAGTCTATCTCTACCATATTAGGCTACTACAACATATGAAAGGAGAATCCAAGATAAATATACCCTATTTCTTCTCAAAGAGTTTGGTCAAAATGATAGAGGGTTTCAAAAATAAAACTGGAACAAAAGCAACACATTTATATCATCAAGGCCTCAGAAAAATACTTGTAGAACATCAAGTGAGGAGCAAGGGGTTGATTTGGAGAGAATTTTTGGTTCAACATCACCTTGGGGGACAAACTGCAGAGGAAAAAATTGAGCAACTACTTGTCACTAGGAGCATTATGAATTCTCCAGTGTATCCTAGAACTAGATCCAAGAAGAAACAAGATAGCGTCATGATTGAGAAAGAAAGATCCTTCTTATTTGTTCCTAGGAAGCCAAGGAGGAAAATACATGAAGAACCAAGTGAAAAAAGATCCAAAACTAGAAATATTTGAACCTCCAACATCATCCAAACAAGTCAATGAAATATTAGAAAGAATGGAAACAAATGTTTAAGAAAAGCCTTTAGAAAAGGATTCCTACTTTGAGCATGCATGGACAGGAGCCACTGCATCACATTCATTTTCCAAAGAGAGTGTGAAAGAAGAAAAAGAGTTGCAACAAGAATAACATCTCAAGAAAATAGAAGAGTTGACAAGGGAGTTAGAAGTCAACAAGATTTTAGAAAATCACTCGAAGAAGGAAAACAAAATGTACAAAGCAAATAATAAAAATCTAATTAGAGAAAATGGGGAATTGACCAAAAATATTAGCAAGCTTGAGAAAAACAACACTCTCATTTCCAAACATGCTTTTAGATGGCTCAATGAAAAGAAAACATGGCAATACAAGTATGAAAGATGGAAGGTAAAGGCCACCATCTACAAGGGAGGAAAGTATGAGGGGATTGATAATATTCTTCAGGTTGCACAACAGGAAACTACAGGATCAAGGATAGTGGGCACATAAGCACTGAGAAGGTCAAAGAGGAGAAATAAAGCATGAGGACACGCTTGAAGATCGGCAAGGGGGAGATGTTGGCCCTCAATTTTGGGCAATTTTGCTTATTAAAAATCCACCTAATTCCCATCATTTTCCACATTATATTATCCACATATGCCTTATTTTGACCTTATTATGCATATTCAGGTAAATAAATTATGTTTTTCAATTTTTAGATATTTTTGTAAAAATTGGGTTTTAAGAGTATTTTTGGACAGAATTGAAAATTCCTGTAATTGCTTCATGAAATTCATATATGCAGGACATCTTGGCACGAGTTGAGCATGGATTTGAAAAGCTTGGGAACCACAGATGGAAAATCAACTATTGGTTCTGTCAAATTGAGCTAAAACAAGCCTGGTCAACGCTGGTCAAACAATACCTGTTTTTGAGGAATCCCTAGAAAATAGGGCATAATTAGTAGTTTTGGGGATTTTTCCAAATTTTGTGTAACAAAATGGATGAGTTTGACCTAGATGGATGGGATTAGGATAATATAAGGCTGTTAGATACATTGTAGCATATTTTTTTCAACTTTTATCTATTTATACCAAGCTTATGAACCATTCAAACATGGAGAATTTGTATAATTTCATCTTGAGACTTCTGAATTTGGTGAGTTAATTTGAGAAACTAGTTCCACCTATTTTTGTTCAATGCTGTGGATGATTAACTGAGTTTTCAGTAGTTGATAAGTTCTTCAAGTGTGCAAGGCAAGGGTGGAGGGCCCCCACACCAAGCTAAGTACACTTTTTGGTTGAATTAGCTTAATTTTCATGAACTAGTTTTGCTTCAGATTTGTTCAGTTATTTAGGTGAATGAAGATTTATTATGTTTGCTAATGAATCTTGGTTTAATTCTAATCTTCATATGAAGGGATGAACAAGTGTTTAAGTTAAACTCTCCTTCTATCTGATCCAAGAACAATAACTAGAATTCATCTTCTTTTCCTTGTCGAGTTATTTACTTATGCTTGTTAATGAATCTTGGTTTAATTCTAATCTGCATACGAAGGGAAAAACAAGTGTTTAAGTTAAACTCTCCTTTCTCCTTCTATCTAATATAAGAACAATAACTAAAATTCATTTTATTTTTCTTGTTTGAAGTTATTATATGAATTTCTAGTTTTAACTACAATGGTAACAATGATGAATGGAATTGTGAAGAAGGACAACATGGACCTCCTAAGTTAGGAGCCTTTTCTCCTACTCTTTATGCATCATAAGCTATTTTCCATCAGTTAATTGGTTTCTCTTCATGAAAGTAGTATTGTGGGGAAGGTCAAACAAGATCTCCTAAGTTAGGAGCCTCTTCCCTCACTTATTACATATTGAATAAGAAATTACTTACTTAGATTTTATATTTGTAATATGCATTTCCTTAAATCCTAGAATTTAGATTTTATATTTGTAATATGCATTTCCTTAAATCTTAGAATTTAGATTTTATGTTTGCAATATGCATTTCCTTTAATTTAAACATTTTGTCTTCTAAAGATTTACTACATCTGAGATCCATATATTTTGGACATGCTTCCACGTTTACAAACCCGGATTGATTATTAAATACTTGTGTTAGTTTACCTAGTAAATTGACCCAACAATGGTGGTAACAATGTATTTTCCACTACCCTCTATCCCCAAGGGATTTATATTTTTTTAAGGTGAAAACAAAAAATCATAGGAGGTATCTATTGGATTTACCCAATGGTATTCTAGTTGTAGATCTTTCTGTTTTCCTTTGTAGAAAGTTCCAGGCTAGAGAATTGTGTCAAAGCATCTATGTGAGGGGTGTGTTTTGAAAATGGATGATTCAAGGATAAAAAGCCTTCTATATGTTAATAACCCTCGATACTTTAAAGAATATTCCAAGTGTCAATGTTCAATAGTAACAACATACAATCTTTGAAGGTATTTGGTAAAAGAATGGAAGAGAATTTAGAAAATCAAATATCCTCCCTGAATATCTAATCATCTAAAATGAGCATAAGCGTATAGAAGGACCTATATAGTGAAACGCTAATACATATAAGAATTAGTATAGAAGCAACAATCTAATGATACAAAGTAATCAAACAAAGCACATTGTTCAACCAATTTACTCAGTAAATAAAATAACTTTGCAATGGGATGTCAGTGATCTGAAATGACTATATTAGTTTTGTTGTGCTAAGTGTCTTTTCAGTTATAAAACATGTGCATACTTGTCTCTTGAGTTTGCTTAGGGATTGAGGATTTTAACCATGAATTGTAGATGATTTTAGTGAATTAGAAGCATGAAATAAGCACAAAATACACTGAACAACAGTGCAAAACAGAGAAATAAGTCACCACATAACATTTACACAGTAGGCATGATGAATCAGTTCACCCCTCCTGGGCTACATTTGCTGGTCCAGCTCCCAATGGCATGTCCCTCTTCCATTATGCTCAAAAATTTGCAAATACCTGTAGTTACATGCCTATAATGGCTATTTTCTCTGCACCAATGGCTCCAGAATGCTCCAATTAGTTTATATTGACTCTTCATTCACTCCGAATGGGCGAAAATAGAGTCTCCAACTTATTTTCCCAATTACACCTAGAAAATATCCACTAATTGTGGAGAACTCCACTTAACTGGAGTTATTTTAGTGCAATCCGCACAAATTTAGAGTGCTTCCATAATTCCTGCCAGTGGCTAACCGAAAATTTAATGTTAGGGGTAGGGGGTGGCCACATGCCAACCCCTAAAACCCACAGTTACCGTTTGGTGGAGCGGAACTTTGCTTAAACCGTGGGTAATAACATTGAAACTGAAGTTTTAATTCATGTTACAAGACTATCGAAGATACGGCTTTAACCGCGCAGAGAAGTAGTATGTGATATGTATAACAGTTGCGGTGACGGTGGAAGGTTTAAACCATCAAATAAATGTTGGTGGTTGCGTTTAAACGCTCACTACAAGGAAAAGACCCTTTAGCGGAGGTTATAAAGGAGGTTTTTAGTGTTACAAAATTGGCCAAAATTGTCAAAAAAAACATTTACTACAACATCCGTTTACGGTTACGAAGGTTTTGGAGGAGATTTTAACGGAAATTCAACACAACTAAAAAACAATGGGCGGCTGGAGGTTATTACAGCTGTTTTTTCATCGGTGCACTACTCAGGCTTCAACGCACCAGTGCGTGTCATCTAGAAGGTGGCCCGAGGCAGTGGAAGGAGCATGCACCATACCGTCGAGGTATAAAACCACACCGAGTGCAGTGTTGGTGATACAATGCATGAGGACGTTCTAATTGGTATTGGGATTTGTGCGGTGCCCATAGGTCGTCTTAACGCACCAGTACGTAGACTTATAGAAACACACTAGTATGCAGTATCACACAAATGCACCGATATTTATAATTGGTATCGATATTTGTGCGGTGTCCATAGGTCGTACAAATGCATCGGTGCGCAGTGCCACATAAAAGCACCGATGCGCAGTATCACACAAACACACCGATATTTATAATTGGTATCGGTATTTGTGCGGTGCCCATAAGTCGTACAAATGCACTGGTGTGTAGTGCCACATAAACGCCCCGGTGCGCAGTACTGCACAAACACACTGATATTTTTAATTAGTTTTGGTATTTGTGTGGTGCCCATAGGTCATAGAAACACATCGGTGCGCTTCAACATACAAACGCACCGGTGTATAGTAACTCACACGCATCGGTGTTCATTTTGTATTTTTTAGAAACATTGACCCGTGACAGTGCAATTATTGTGATTTTTAAAAATTCATTATTCATCAAAAGTCGACAAATCTTATAACAGTATTCATATTAATTAAATTTTTATTAATGCATTTGAATGTGATGTTTGGATTAATTTGTTATATCATATCATAATTATTGTGATTTTTAAAAATTCATTATTCATCAAAAGTCGACACTTATATATCTTATAACAGTATTCATATGAATGAAATTTTTATTAGTGCATTTGAATGTGATGTTTGGATTTATTTGTTATATTATATCATCAAATTTCAGATCTCTTCATTATAATATTTAATCATCCATAAATTTAATCTGTGTTGTTACATTTCACAACAACAATGGAGAACGCAATAGAATAAATTAAAACATATATATATATATATATATATATATATATATATATATATATATATATATATATATATATATATATATATATATATATATATATATATATATATATATATATATATATAAGACAGTCTTTGTCATACAAAATGGGACAATTATTGGTATCCCTTTGTCTTTCAATTGGAACACTATCTCCATTACATTAAACAAAATGTCTGATTTCATAGGGTAATATTTCAAAAAATACAACGTCTTGCTTTAATATCCAAACATAGTGATCATCATTCTTCGCTTGAACTGCTGTCACTGTTAGAGCTAATTCCATGACTTGGGGTTGTTTTCAAGAATGTTTTGTTCACAGTGTTTATTGTTTTCTTCTTCTTCACCTTCCATCTACAAACATAAAAATAAATTCTAATGAGTGTATATACATTAGTGAGAATAATGAAAATTGCAATACTAAATAATACACATCAATGTAAATCGAAAAGAAATGACGTACCACTGCAACAATTGACTCATAAACTATACACATTATTTCAAAACCATGTAACATGCCATCTTTTAAGATTTCATCTATTGGCGCAGTTCCATACTTTGTTTCCTGCAAGTTTTATACCCCATAAAAAATCATATATTTAATATAAAAGATTTTTTTTGTTCTATTAATTATAGACGGAGCTAAGTAAAACAAGATCGATAGATGCTTACAAATTCTACAATTAATTTCTGATATGC